>JALPQD010000805.1:185593-276886 GCA_023101885.1 Typhlomys cinereus | reverse complement strand
GACTGCACACTGTTGCCCAAATCAGTGGCTTGATAGACCTTTTTGATAAATCCAGGGACATAGTCCCACAGCAGCCCATGAGGACGCCCCTGGCACCAGCAACCGAGGCATTTGGGCAGAGCGGTGCCCTGGCACCTGGTGGTGGTAGAACCTGGTGCCTCTTTACTTTGCCAATTCTGTGGGGCTGTGAGATGGTGACTAGTCTAGTATCTGAGAGCAGAGGAGGAGGAAAGGAGGAAGACGGGAAGAAGAGAAGGAAGAGGGAGAGGAAGAGGAGGAAGAAGGAGGAGGAAGAAGGAGGAGGAGAGAGAAGGAGGGAGGAAAGGAAGAGAAAGAGAAGGGTAGGAAGGAGATGGTGGTGAGGAAGAGGAAGGAGAGGGGAGGGGGAAGAAGGAGAGGAAGAAGAGGAGGAAGAATAGAGAAGGGGAGGAAGAGGTTCACGTGTAGGGGATTTCTTTCCTTTGGGGCCATCTCTAGCCGTCTGGTTCCAAGTCCCCTGACATCGGCTGTCCAATCACAGCCCTCGACCCAGTGATGAGGCCTCTCCGAGGAGGCAGAGTGGGATCCCCTCATGGAAGAGGCTGGTAAATGCAGGGTCTGGGGAGCACTGCGTGCTGCTACTAATGCCTCCCCCCTGCGCCTCTCATTTTCCTCTCTGCCTTGCCAACCACAGGAAGCGCCCCATTTCCAGGAGGGACACCCCAGGGCAGAGCGGCCCAGGATAGTCCTGACTGCTTCTGTCGCTTCCCTCCCTCCAGGCCCCCGGCTCCCCCACAAGACGTCACTGTGCAAGCAGGGGCCACGGCCACCACCGTTCAGGTCTGCTGGAAGCCACCTGCCCTGACCCCCACCGGGCTGTCCAATGGAGCGAACGTCACGGGCTACGGCGTGTACGCCAAAGGGCAGAGGGTGAGTGAACTGGACGGTGTCTTCCGGAGTCCACCAGCGGCCATTAGACACTGCCTGGGGCGTGTCCACCACAGGTCTGACTGTGAGGACACTGTATCCTGTCTTGGGCCACGCCTGGGTCCAGTGTTCTCTCTGCCAACCTCACCGGTGCCCTGCTCTGTCGGGCATGTGCCCTTCAGCCCCGAGTCCCCCAGCTCAGCTCCACAGTCAATAACCGGTTTGCCAGTCTCTGGCGAACTGACACAGAGGACAGTGCGGGACCCGTCATTGGCAGGTGGTTAGATCCAAACACTTCAAAATGCCGCATCTCTGGTAGCCAGGGTGGGCAATCCACTGTCTCGGCACATGGCGCCAAAGGTCTGCCCTGGTGAAGCTTCTAGAAAGTGTCTGTTCTTCCACCCATTGTCCTCACCTGGCCCTCCTCTTGGGTGACAGATCTGGGGTGCGAGGACCCCAACCATCCCCTTATCCCTCCCAGAAGCCTCTCCTTTCTGCCCCTCCGTGTGGGACCCCCTTCACCCGGCTGACCCCCCGTGCTCTATCCTGCTGCTGCAGCAGCGAGCAGCTGACGCTCCTGAGCCCTGGGCCTGGAAAAGGGAAGGGGATCTGCTTCATCCACCTTGCGGCTGGCCTGGTCCTGTGCTCCCACAGAGCCGACTTGGCTTGCCATGCGGGCAGGTTGAGCTGGATGTCGGGGATGGGGGGCTGGCAGGTTTGACATGGCCTTCTCTGGGTACAGGTGGCTGAAGTCATTTTTCCCACGGCGGATGGCACCGCAGTGGAGCTAGTGCGCCTCCGGAGTTTGGAAGCAACGACTGTGAGCGTGCGCACGCTGTCTGCTCAAGGAGAGTCCGCGGACTCCGCCCTCGCTGCCATTCCCCTCGACCTTCTGGTGCCTCCAGCCCCCCACCCGAGGACTGCTCCCCCACCAAAGCCATTAGCAAGTGCCCCAGATACCAAAGACCCACACCTGGCTCCCCATGCCAAAGTGGACGAGCCCTGGGGTCAGAGCCGGCCCTCAGGCCCTGCCCATGGCCAGATGCTGCAACCGCCTGATGCCCACAGTGCCAGCCCGGGAAGAAGGTCACCGTCGCCTAGCCGGATCCTCCCGCAGCCGCAGGGAGCACCTGTGTCCACCACCGTTGCCAAGGCTATGGCCCGTGAGGCTGCACAGAGGGTGGCCGAGAGCAGCCGGGTAAGTGCTGCCACTTCCGTCCCCGCTTGTGACAGCAACTCTTGGGATGGATTTGGGTTACCCTCAGTCATCAGGGAGTGACAGATCTGCCCCCATCCCGGCCCTCAGGCTGCAGACACAGAAGAAAGAACATTCCCCCACACCACACCCTGCCCCCCTCAGAGTGAGCTCCTTGCCAGACCTGACTGAATGCTTCTGCTCTGCAGATACAGAGCCCAGGAAATAAGGTACCCACCGGGCTTAGAAATGGGCTTTGGGCAGAGCTGCCTGCTGTACCTCAGCTCGGGATCCTTCCTGAACTGGGCAGGGCCTGGTCTCTGCGGTGCATGTCGCAGATTCTCTAGAGAAATCAGAGCGTCAGGACTTCCTGCGACATCCTGCTTTGCCCCACAGTGGTCGTGGCACCCCAAACACAAATGTGAACCTGGGGTGTCTGCCTGTGGGGTGCGTTCAGAACAGGCTTGGGGCTCTACCGGCAGAGGAGGCCCCAGTGAGGCCTGGGTTGGCTCACTGAGAGACTCGTGGCAGACGGCAGAAGCCCCAGCACAGCCCCCGAGCTGCCCAGGGAAACCCGGCCACCTCTCTGGCTGGTCAGAGGTGCTAACCCCACCCCACCTCGTTCTTGTCTGGACACTATAGTCACCTAGCAGATCAAAGGCAGACCACATGAGCGGTAGATGAGGCAGGATTCTCACTGCCGTCCGGCAGAACTCGAAGAGATTCAAATCTCACAGGTCAGGGAGATTCGAGGGGAGCAGGCCCGGCCCTGAGGTCAGACCCCATGGAAAACAACCCTCCGCACCAGCAGTGTGGGGTCACCCCATAAGGGGTCTCTTGGCCCATAGTCTTTCGTGCATCTACCCTGCAGGAGGCAGTGTGCATGGTGGTGAGGTCTCTTGCACCCCACATTCCCCCTCACCCTTGTTCTTTACTCTCCCAAGTTAGAGAAAAGGAGCCACTTTCTGGAGCGGAGTGGCACGGGGCAGTACCCCAATTCAGATGAGGAGGACGGCTATGCCTCTCCCGAGGTCAAGAGGAGAGGCACATCGGTCGATGACTTCCTGAGAGGGTCTGAGCTGGGCAAGCAGGTGAGCATGTCCACGCAGCTGGCACACAGCTGGCACATGGGCTGAGCATGTCCACACAGCCTGGCACACAGTTGGCACATGGGCTGAGCATGTCCACGTAGCCTGGCACATGGGCTGAGCATGTCCACGTAGCCTGGCACATGGGCTGGGCACATCCACACTGCCTGGCACGTAGGCTGGGCACATCCACACAGCCTGGCACGTAGGCTGGGCACGTCCACATAGCCTGGCACATGAGCTGACATGTGGGATGAGCATATCCACACAGCTAGCACACAGGCTGAGCAATCCACACAGCCTAGCACACAGGCTGGCACATGGGCTGAACACATCCATACAGCCTAGCACACAGGCTGGGCACATCCACACAGCCTGGCACACTGGAGAAGGACACAGGGTCTAGGGAGGCAGCTGGCAGCCCGTGGAGTGTGGGAGGAGCCCAAAGGGTGGAGAGAATGCCCCATCTCTTCCTTCCTGGCCTCAGCCTCACTGTTGCCATGGAGACGATTACCACACAGAGAGCAGCCGGGGCTCTGACCTCTCGGACATCATGGAGGAAGATGAGGAAGAGCTGTACTCGGAGATGCAGCTGGAGGACGGCGCCGCCGGCGGCCCAGCGGTACCTCCCACAGTGCTCTCAAGGTGAGCGCAGCGCTCAGACAGGGCGGTCTGTGTCTTTGCATTCGGGATGATCCACAGCTCCTGAGCCGGCAGGGCCTCTGGGTCCGCTGGGAGCATGTGATGCAGGGCAGGCCGCGCAGGGCTCGCAACAGGAATGCACCTGGCCCAGCATCTAGGTGGGCCAGAGCCAAGCAGGTGAGGTCACAAGAGTCCTGGCTGCCCAAGATCAGCTCCTGGTTCCATCGCACAAGGCCCTGCACCAGGGGGGGCCCAGACCACCTACCACCTGAGACCTGAGACCTTCTCCCACCCAGGCAGAAGCCACTGAAAGGGGGAGAAATATCACGAGAGCCAAGCCCGAGGCACCCCGCCCTGCTGCCGAACCTCACGTGCCCCGCCTTCTATACTGTCTTTGCTCTCGCACGTGCAGCAGCCATATTAGGCAAGGTTGTCTGGAGGGACAGACAGCTCCATCTCGGGGTGCCAGGAAGAACAGCTGGACCCCAGCAGTTCCTGGGCAACTGGTGGTCACTGTGGTACTTACTATGTAAAGGGCTGGAGAGGGTGGCTATGTGTGTGTAACGTGCGTGCGTGTGTGACTGCGTACGTCTCTCTCTGTATGTGTGAGTGTGTTTGGTTATCTCTCTGTGTGTATGTATACCTCTGTTTCTGTGTGTGAGTGAATCTGTATGTGTCCATTTGTGTCTGGTGCAAATATGTAGGTAATGTGTCTGAATATGTGCGTTGTGCGTGTGTGTTTGAGTATGTGTGTGGCTGTATGTCAGTGCATGTCAATGTGTCTGTATGTGTGTGTCAGTGTGTGTTGTTGTGTCTGTGTTGTGCGTGTGTCTATGTGTGTGTGTGCCAGTGTGTGTCTGTGTGTGTCAGTGTGTGTGTGTCGGTGTGTGTAAGAAGCCTACAGGATGGTTCTTGCAGGTGCGCAGAGCCCTGCATGTTGCAGGCCAGAAGAGATCCATCTGCCCCCATTCAGGACCCTTGAGTAGAGGCATCTGATGCCCCCCAGCAGTTTCCCCCCAGTCACCACAGAATATGCCAGACCTCTATGCAGCCTTGCCTGGTAAGACTCATGTGGTTGCCAGAGCCCTTCAGCCCTTCACCCCCAGCTCCCAGGTCAGCACCCTGGATATGCACACGGGCCTGGGCTAAGCCTGAGAGCCCACCTGCCTGAGAAGATGCACCCCACAGCAGAAGGTGCTCTTGGTGGGCAGGGGAGCATGCGCGGGTGCTGGTGCTTCCGCCTTCTGGATGCTTCTCCATGAAGATGTTAGAAGATTCTTCCAGAAGGCCTCTCAGCAGCAGGGACAGCACGCCATCAGAGGGTACAGCCCCGCCCACCGCTCACCCACTTAGAAGCTGGAAGGTTGGGGCTCCAAGGATGGCAGGGTAGACTGTGGTCATGGGGGCATTTTGCTTGCTCACAGCGTTTGCTACATTTTTAAAAGCTGGAGAGCTTGCAGGTCGGTCTGGTCATGCTGGTCTCTGGCTCCCAGGTGGCAGCTTCTGGCTGCACTGTACCCCACTTGCCAGCACAGCTCAGTTGCCTGCCCTGGAGGACTCCCGTGTCACCCTGTCACTCACCCCGATGGTGGTCAGCGTGCCTAAGACAAACACCCCCAAACCAGCATTGCAAAGTGACAACACTGAGCCCCCCCCCCCAGCAGGCCCTCAAGGCCTAAGCTCACAGCACTTTGCGCCATGAAAGGCCCCCCTGAGTTCAAGAACCCACAGCCTCACTGGCCAGGCCGTAAATGGCCATCGAAGGATCCTCTGGGGGCTCATCCTTAATGAGTACAGCAGGAACAAGGCTGGCTGTCCTTCATCAGCACAGGGGTCTCCTAGAGGACAGACAGCCATGAGCTCTGGTCGGCAGCAGGACACTCCTTTGATTGGAGGATGGAGCTGGGGTGAGCCCCCTCCCCCCGCAGGGGGATCCTGAACTGGAAGGCTGCAGGCTGGAGTCTGAATCCAGGGTGCTTATGAAGGAGCCCTGGGGTAGACAGCTCCACACAGGGGGCTGTTCAGTCCTGCTGTGGTGAATCCCAGACGCCGAGCAGGATCCAGACAGAGTTTGTGGCCACGCTGATTCCCCGGTTGAGTTGTAGAGGGACCAGGCTGTCAGGGCCGAGCGCGAAGGTGATTGGTCAGTTGAATAAGTCAGGGATGCTAAGCCATGGGAAAACAGCCCAGGGAGCAGCTGGGAGCACTTGGGAGCACTGGGGGGTGCGCCCACAGACACACCCACCACCCAGTGGCAGTGACCCTGGGTGACAAGGGTGTAGCGTGGGCAGCGGACACAGGTTACCACAGGCTCTGGACATGCCCACAGCACCCCTCAGGCGTGGGCCTGGGGTTCTCGCCCTTCTCTCTGTCTGGGCCCCGTAGCTCCCTGTGATTCGCCTGCAATAGTGTCTGCCTCCTGGTGCTCCTGCTGGCTCGTCCGTCCGCGCGCACTGTCCCCCGCGTCAGCTCACGTGTCCCATCCGCTCCATCCCAGAGCTCCGCAGGCAATGCGGCCGCCTCCCCCACTCCCCGCTGCCACGACTAATTCTGTGTGTGTTTCTCTCCTCCTTTCGCCCCTGCCACCATCATGTCCTGCCCACAACTGCTCTGTCACACACGCTGCCCCAAGGAGTGTCCTAAAGACTCGAGGCTCGGAAGGTGTTTTTGTGGAACAAACCCGAGTTCCCTCAGCCGCCCCACCGCAGTAAGAGACTGTTCAGTATCCCCGAGGTAGCGGAGGAGGACACGGAGTACGGAGAGTCGCTGCTCAGGCAGGGTGTTGGGGCCTCCCGAGCCAGGGCCCTGCTGGCCATGGAGCGAGTGTCCACCCGGACCTGCTGGGACACCCCCCTCACAGGACCCTGGCTCCCTGCCGTGCACAGGGGGCCTGGGTGTCCACGTGGAGGACTTTCTTGTGGAAGACAGAGGCTGTCGATTTCAGCCTCTCGGCCACCAGGAGCCCCGACAGTGGCTTGGACTGTGGCAGCGAGGAAGAGGAGTCTAGGTTTACCTTCAGGAGCGCCGCCAAGTGCAGCCCAGGCGCGGGCCACTGTCCCTGCAGGAGGAGCCCGCGGCCCCTGCTGGCCCGGCGGCGGACGCTGACCCGGCAGAGCATCATCGAAGAAGACTTTGGGGAGCAGGCGGACCCCAGTGACGTCATCAGAAGCGATGACACCCAGCCCAGCCCGGAGAGGCCGGTGCCCAGGAGGGATGTGTGGGACGAGGCCAGCGACCACGAAGATTTTCGGGCTGTCTGGAGGAAAGCCCAGCTGTGCCCGACAGTCGGGCAGCCGACCGCCACGCACAGCCTCCTCCCCGAGTGGCCGATGGCCCTTTGGTGTGTGAAGTAAAGTCGACCCCCCGCGCGCTTGCCAAACCAATCCGTGCCCATCCTCGCATTGGCTGGCCTTGGTCCTCGGGTTTGGGCGTGCGCAGGGGATCTGGGCTCTCTCTCTCTTTGGTTTTCCCGCATTTTAATTTATTCCGTCTCATTGCTTCCCAATTGCTTTGACCATCTGGAAGGTTTCTTCTTTGCTTCAGAGTAACAAATTCCCCCTCCCCCCACGGAATCGGCAATGATTACGGCTGCTTTACTTAAGGACAACTGAATCTAAGTTTTAATTAGGGTTAGCTGAACTAAATGTGTGCGAAGTTATAACACAGATTTTTTTTCCACCTAAGGCAATCTTTAGGAACTTACTTCTGACCACTGGTGACCAAAGTGTTTTTGTTTTTTTCTCTCTCTCTCTCATTGTTTTTTGGCCTAGGAATGGTTTAGAAAATGGAGAATACTTATGTAGGAAACTGCATGCCGTTTCCAAGGGCTTCCCCTTCGCACCCATTTCTGCCTCTGTGTCTGTCAACTTCCAAAATCTTTCCCTGGTCAGCCACAGGTGTTTCTGCCCTGGGTTCAAGGGTTCATCACCGGCTTCTCTTGTTGTCGCATTATTCCTCTTTCTGGAACATTCACTCCCGCACAGCTAAGTGTGTTACTGGGCGCAGAGGCAGACCACTGGCATGAGCTAGGCCCCCACAATCTACGGTGTGTCCACACTGACCACCACCATACCGTGGCTTCTCACCTGCTGTGTCCCCGCCCTCCCATGGCCAGGAGTGCATGCGTCCTTGTACCTGTGTGTGCCTTCGGCCAGCCTGACGCCTCGTGGCCCAGAGGTTTTGACCGACTCCTTGCAGGTCAGTCCTGACCTCTGGACATCTCCAGAGAGGTGCTCCATCCAGGTCTGGCTTAGCCCCCAGAGCACGGACAGACTTTCCTGGGCACCATGTGATCCCGTGCTCCGCAGGGGCCAGTTCTCAGAAACCTCGCTGCACCTGCAGTCCACGCCGGGCTTTGGGAAATGCAGCCATGCATCTGTACCAGAGTGACATGTGTGGGTGGGGTGCAGGAAGCCAGCAGCTCGCCACACCGTGGAAGGCGTCCCCAGAGAGATATTCTCACATCACTACCCCTTTGGTCCAAAGGATTTGGCCTCAGGGGCAATAGGCGCCAAACAAAAGACACCTATTCAATGGCGATTTTTGCCCCGACCTGTTCCAGCACATCTCGGTGGCCTGCGTGGACATTGGCCTGTGTGGACAGTGGCCTGGGCCATTCAGCTAACCTTTCAGTTAAAAGCTACGTTTAGTTGCCTTTAGCGCTTCTGCTTCCAACCTGGATTGATTTGGCTAATTCACTCTGTTCTTCCAACGAGGCCATCAACACTGACCATCACGTCCTCCCGTGTCTAGATTTTAGGAAGCCAGCCTCTGCCGGACGCGCGGACAGGACAGAGCACTCAGGACGAAGGGTTTTCCCACGGTGTAGGTCCTCAGAGACCCCGACCAACGATGGCTCCATCCATTGGTTAGTGATTCGATCGATGATGTCTTCTCGTCCCCGTACTTCGGAGCTCACAGTTGCTTGTCTTTCAGCCGAGCACTCGGACTAAAATCAGGAATGGCGAGTTTGCTCTTTGGTCTCTGACGAAACTCCTGAGCGCAAAAGACAAGCGAAGGGAGGAAGGATCGGTTTGGGATCAAAGTGCTGCAGTTCTGGCCAGCAAGGCAGGATGAGTGGGGGACCAGGCAGCATCCAGTATCCAGCATCCAGAGGAGTGGGAGAGAGAGGGAGGAAGAGGAAGAGAAGGGGAGGAGGAGAAAGAGGAGCCAAAGGAAGCGGAGGGGGAGGGAGGAGGGAGGGAGGAGAGGTGTAGGAGAGGGGGAGAGAGATGAGAAAGAGAAGAAGGGAGGAGGAGAGAAAGAAGAGAGGAGAGGAGGAGAAAGAGGAGAGGGAGGAGGAGGAGGGGATGGAACGCACATCTGTCCTCGTTGACTTCCTCCTTCCTCCTTGTATCCGTCACCACAGCCTCGGGGATGGTACCTCTCACTCTGAGGGCAGGTCTCCTCCTTAAGTTAATCCTTTTCTGGAAATGGTCTCACAGACACACCCAGAGGTGTGCTTTTCTGTTCTCTAAAGCACTTCTCAGTGTAATCAAGTTGTCAGTCAAGATCAATGAGCACACCTTACTTGGAACTAGAGGGGAGCCCAGAGCTGGCCATCTCAGTATATGTTCTCAGAACGTCAGATTGGCCTGTGGGTGATCATCTGCCCATGTTTCTCTGAGGGGTTTCCTAGAGTAGGCTCAGGGACTGTGGGGGAGTCGCCTCTCACCTGCTTGGGCTACACACCCAAGAGAGGAAGTTGGGTTAACTGTTAACTGTGTGGGTTAACTGGGTTAACTGTGTGCCCCAAATAAGTGCTAGTGAGTGACTTGGGGGCACTGGACACACAAGCTGTTGTGAGGACACAGAGGGTCCACCTCCAGCGTAGACCCCAGGCCCCCCTCTGCTCTCATGTGTGGCTTGGGCTGGGTCTGGGGCGAGGTTGTGTCTCAAAGCCACCTGCCAACTCCGATCCATTTCTGCCCCCTCCCACGCCCCGTCGGAAGCCCCAAAGAGACAAAGATGAGAACTCAGGGTGCACCTCATACATGAGCTGTGCCCGGGCTCACGCGGCCCCTGTGCTCTGTGCCCGCTGCAGATGAATATGGGCGAGACCGTCTCTCTCCAGACTTATACGAGGAGTCGGAGACCGACCCTGGGACGGAGGAGCTCCCGCCCGCATCTTCGTGGCTCTGTTTGACTACGACCCGCTGACCATGTCCCCAAACCCGATGCCGCTGAAGAGGAGCTTCCCTTCAAAGAAGGACAGATTATCAAGGTGGGGACGGCTGCGGGGCTGAGAGAGAGCTGGGGGCCGGGCAGGGGGGAGACAGGGAAGGTGGACAGAGGGATCAGAGACAGGAGCTCATTCAGCAGTGAGTGGCCCTTAGGACACAGCCTCTGCACTGCACTGCACTTCAGGATTGTGCCACACACACGTACACATACCACAACCACACACACCACCACACACACACACACACTACAACACACCTACATACACATCACACACCACACACACCACCACACACACCACACACACACCACACACACACACTACACACACACACACCTACACACCACCACACCACACACACTTATCACACATTATGCACAAAACCTACACCCCCCCACACATACCTACACACCCACACACAACCTACACACACCCACACCACACCACACCTACACACCACATACACCCACACAACACCTACACACACCTGCACACCACACACACCACCACAACACCCACCACACACCTACACACACACCACACACACCACACACACTTATCACACATCATGCACACATCTACACACACCACACACATCTACACACACCACACACACACCACACACACACCACACATACACCTACACACACCCACACCACACACACACCTACACACACAGCACACACTTATCACATATCACGCACACATCTACGCACACTACACACATCTACACACACCACACACCATACACACACCACACACACAAACCACATACACCTACCACACCACATACCACCCACACACACTTATCACACATCATGCACACATCTACACACACCACACACACCTACACACATACCACACACACACCATACACACACCACACACCTACACACACACACCACACCTACATATACACACACACCCAAACCTACATATAGACACACACATCACATACCTATACTAGACACACACATACCTACCTACACAATACACGACACACTTACATATACACACACTTGCACACACAAACCACATACACTACACACCACACATTTACACCACACCTACACACACCATACCACATACGTACCACACACACACCATATACACCACACACACACCCATACCGTATCATACACACCACTACACCCCTACCACACACACACCTGCACACACACACTTGCACAACATACCACCACACTATCACATATATGCACACCACACACATACACATACCATTATACATCACAACAAGCCATATACCCCCATACCACACACCCCACATATACCACATACACCCATACCCACACACGCAAAGCATACACCGCACACACACATGCACACACACGCACACACCACATGCGCGCACACACACATGCGCGCGCATACACACGCACATGCACGCACACCTAACTCCTGACCTTGGAACTTCAACTGTGCCTGTGTTGTTGGAAACAACCAACTCTGAATTTAAAGCTGACTTTCAGTCTGATAAATGAGCTTCAAGAGCTTCCTCTTCAGTTGAAGAGAAGGAAATAAGGGAAAGAGAAGAAGGAGGGAAGAAGGGAGAGAGAAAGAAGGTCAGAAGGAAGGAATGAAGGAAGGATGGATGGGGGAGGAAGAAGAAGAAGAGCTTCGTCCTTGGGCCTTGGTGGCTCTTCCACCCGGCAGCCTCGGGCCCCCTCCCAGCAGACCAGCGAAGGCTGTCTGTGATGAGATCATAAATGTCCTGCTTGGTGGGAGAGGGACAAGGGGGCCCTGAGCCCTAAGCTCATGGCGTGGCCGGACTCCGCCCCCTGCATTTGGAAGTGGTCAGCATGACCGACCCTCACCCACTCTCCTGGAGGGAAACCACGTCCCATGGACAGAAGCTCTGTTCCATGTGGCACACAGCAGGACAGGGCCTCACCCCTGAGCACTTGTCCAAGCCAACATCCCATGAACTTGTCCAAATCACGGTGAGGGGGGTTTGCTGGTTGACTGCGCGGTCAGGGCTAAGGGTCCCCTGTGTGCAGGGGCATTGGTGGGTGGTGTGCGCGGCAGGCTGGAGCTTCCAAGTGTCTCAAGCACAATTTGACTGCAGGTCACCCTTCTGTCAGTGGGCTGACACACAGTTGAGTCAGCTAATCACAAGGTTCTCATTTCCAGGTCTATGGGGATAAAGATGCGGATGGCTTCTACCGCGGGGAGACCTGTGCCCGGCTTGGCCTCATCCCCTGTAACATGGTCTCTGAGATCAAGCGGATGATGAGGAGATGATGGACCAGCTTCTGAGACAAGGCTTCCTCCCTCTGAGCACCCCTGTGGAGAAAATAGGTGAGTGCGGCCCTGGGGCAGAGGGGAGGATGGGGACCCCCAAACCTTGGGAGTCATATAGCAACTCAGAAAGCACAGGTGGAATTTCTGTTCAGTGTGCAAGCCAAGGGCTGCAACTCCCCTGTGTGTGTTAGGGACATGTGCACCCCAATATTTGCACACATGCCCACACATCTTCTGATAGGAGAAACGGTTGTCCTGCTTCAAGTCTTTCTCTCCCACAAACACCCCATCGACACACGGGCTGCGCTCAGGATAGCAGCCTCTCAGCTCCTAGGGGGCTCGAGCGTGTGCAGGTGAACATTTTACCTCTGAACCATGTCCTTCCCTTTTACAATTTTCCCCCTTTCCATTTTCATGTATATGTGTGAGGTGTGGATGTGTGTATGCGGGTTCAAGCCTGTGTACAGGTGCACATATATGTACACTGGGTGAATGTGGCAGTTTGGTGTTGATGTTGTGAATCCTCCTCTATCACTCTTCTACCTTAGTACACAGGGTCTCTGATCAAACCCCGAGCTCTTGGATAGGGCTATGCTGAGAATGTTGGAGCAAATGCCCGGATTTGGATCCCGCCTCTGCTACTTGCTAGCTGCTTACATGTTTTTGATCTTTCTGGGCCTCTCTGTGTGGAAAATGAGTCATTTTCCCATCTGTATGATTGCCAACAATTTTTTTACAGTTCAGAAAAATAAAGCGGCTTGCTCTGAGACTTCCCAGTCTCCGTCTTCCAGGGCTAGAATTACAGGCAGGTTACCAGGGCCACCCAACACTTAGTGGGGTGCAGCCCGTGGGTCCCCTTGCTTTTTTGGCAAGCGCTTTCACTGCCAATCCTTCCCCTCAGTCTGCCTTTCCACTTTTATGAAGCAGGGAACTGAATGGGTTTCCAGAGGGGCCGGGGTCACAGGCTGGCAGCACCCGACTTGGCCAACGCCCTCATTGCCGCGTCTGTAGCTCAGGTCTAACATGAAGTGTGATGCCACAGAAGACAGGGTGGCTTCCTGTCACCGTTCCCTCTCAGCATCCCAGGACAGCCTGGAAGACTAGTCATCTTGTCCACGTAGTGTCCCATGTAGAAGACATGCCTTGGGGGTCAGTGTGGCTGGCGGCGCAAACCTGTGTTTCCAAGTCTTTATTCTACTGCTTTCCATGTGTGGCTCATTGAGGGACCTGTCCCAGTGTCTGTTCACCCTCCGTGTGACCGTCCCTCAGCGATGGCAGGATGAATGCTAGCGTAGCTACGGGACAAGCATTTTAGAAATGGCAATGATGGTCATGTGCCCAGACAGCGCACCGCAGCAGGCCAGAGGAAACATCCACCTACATGCAGTGTGGCGAGCTAGTGGGTTGCAGCAAATGATGATTCTACCCAGGCCCATCATGGAGAGTCAGCGGGGTTCAGGAGAGACGATTCCCCCCCAGACCCAGCATGAAGAGCTAGTGGGGTGCAGGAGAGACTGTTCTACCCGTGCCCATTGTGGCAAGGATGTAGGAGTGTGGGTGAAGAGAATTGCTGCGCCCCCTCTCCCCCAAGCCTGGGTGACACAGAAGATCCTTATCTGTACTCTGCCTGACCTTCAGGCAGCCCTGCTCCCCCAGCCTCTGTCCACTGCTGCTGTAGCCTGGTAGGGGTCTTCTGAGCCTCCAAAGAAGGAAGTCTGGTGGGGAAATGGCCACACAGTGGCAGGTCTTCCCACAATAGCCCCTGTTGGATCAGTCCCCCCAAACCATAGCCACTGTGCTGGACAAACCACTTGGGCTCTGGGTGATGTAGACATTTCAAAACACAACAAATAGCCTTCAGCTGGAAAAAGACAGCAAACTCTGTGAGATGACTTCCGGTTTCCTAACAGGTCCTGTAGGTTAATTGATGTCACTCCATGTCTATTGCATCCTCGGTGATTTCTGAAATTTACATTTATGTGTAAATGGTCTTTGACACAGTTTATTTGCAGAAGCGGGAAGGGAGACTTTTGCTTGTTGACTCTTGGGAGCAGCAGGGGCTTTTGAGGCTGCAACATTGTAACTTTAGCTGTCACAGACAGACAGTTTGTATCTTTGAATTGGCTCAGCGGCCCCACCCCCAGGCAAAACACCACTACTCTAACCAGACCAGCCTGTGCAAAGAAGTCAGGGGAGCTGCAAGTGATAGGATGGCACCTGCCATTTCAGGGGCTCTTCCTTATGCTGGCCAAGGGTCTCCTGACTCACAGAGTAACCTCTGGCGTAGCGGACATAAGAAAAGTATCCCTGTAAAGGGGACATTCTAAGAAAAACACTTAAGCAGCAGAAGCTGAGGCGCAAGCCAGGAGCATCTGGCGAGGTGGCCCCGACCTTCCCAGGTCATCTCCAGCTCCAAGGTCACCACGCAGTTGTTTCTTGTGGTTTCAGAGAGAAGCAGGAGAAGTGGCCGGAGTCACGCCGTGTCCACACGGAGAATGGTGGCGCTGTATGACTACGACCCTAGAGAAAGCTCGCCAAACGTGGACGTTGAGGTAGCGACTGAGAGTGTACCCGCTTCCTGGCACCCAGAAGTTGGAGAACTCAGGAACCTGCCTGATAAAGCGTCTCACGCTCTTCTCATGTTTCTGTCTCCTGCAGGCTGAGCTTCCATTTTGCACGGGAGACATCATTGCCGTTTTGGTGAAATTGACGAAGATGGATTTTATTATGTAAGTTTTGGAGATGCCGAAAGGCACCATTGCTTGTCTGTCCCTTCCTCGTCTAAGCTCATGTATGAGCCAAGGTCCTCTACGTGGCTGTCAGAAGTGGGTCTAGCTTGCTGTCCTCCTTGGCTCATTGGTCTTGTCTGAACAGTCTAGAAAGCTGTGATCCTAGTATGGGGCAGGAGGATCTTAAGTTCAAGGCAAGCTGGGCTGTATAGCTAGACACTGTGCAAAGAGAAAGGGAAGGAATAAAGGATGGATGGAATGAAGGAAGGAAAGATGGATGAATGAATGGAATAGAGGAAGGAAGGAAGAAAAGATGGAAGAAAGGAAGCAAAGATGGATGGATGGAATGGAGGAAAGGAGAAGGAAGAAGGAAGGAAGAAAGATGGAGGAAGAAGATGGATGGAAGGAAAGAAGGATAGGTGGAATAGAGGAAGAGAGAAGGAAGGAAAGAAGAAATGGATGAATGAATGGAATATAGAGGAAGGAAGAAAGGAAGGAAGGAAGATAGATAATGAATGGAATAGAGGAAGGAAATAAGAAGAAGAGGAAAGAAGAAAAGAAAGGAAGAAAAGATGGAAGGAAGAAAAGATGGATGGATGGAATGAAAGAAAGAAGAAGAAAGGAAGGTTATTATTTTGAGAGAGAGATTAAGAGAAAGAGAGAGAGAGAGAGAACATATGCATGCCATGTCATGCTAGGTGAAGATCAGGAGTCAGTTCTTTCCTTCCACCATGTGGGCTTCCAGGGATCAAATTCATGTCACCAGGTTTTTTTTGGGCAGGAGCCTGTCCACTGAGTTTACCCTTTTAAAAATATTTTATATTTTTTCATATATATATGCATATATATATATATATATATATGTGCGAGAGAGGAGGGAACGAGAGGGGAGGAAAGGGGGGGGGGAGAGAGAATGTGTACCATGGCAGGTATGTGGAGGTCAGAGGATAACTTTCGGAATTCAGTTCTCTCTACTATGTGGGCTGTGGATATGGAACCTTTGTGGTTCCAGATGGGGACTTAGTGCTTTTTAAGCACAAACAAGTTGGGAAGCATCTGCTGTCCTAGTGGTCAAATTCAGGAATAAATACTGAGTAACTCTTTTGCCTCAAGATTCACAGTTGCCTTTACTTGCTGAACTACTTCAATGCCCTTGCTTGCTTTTATGTTCAGACCTGACATGTTAGAACCCTGAAACCTTACCAGTATCCTTGGATTTTAATACCATAGGAGCAAGAGATGATATTTAAAATCCCATTGCTGTTCATATGAAGTTTATGCCAATTTCTTGCCATGATTTTTCTAACAGAATAGATGGCACAGAGGGAATCGACTCAAATCTAAGACATATTAAAACTTAGGAGGAGTGGAATGTAACTCCATAGCTCATAACCACAATCTAAAGGTTACTTAGGAAACACAAAAGTATCTTCAAAAGATTTTAAATAATTAAGAAGTTTGTATCTATTTATTGGTCCCTTTCAAAATGTGAAATGAAACCCCCTTTTTTTTCCTAATGTTTTTCTCTGATAAAGAGTCTTGCTATGTAGTTCTAAGAGGTCTAGTACTCATTATATGGCCCAAACTGGCTTCAAACTCAAAACAGTTCTGCCTCAGCCTCATTTTTTTTTCTTTTTGGTAGTATATGTGATTGAACCTGGGGTCTTGCACATGTTAAGCAAGCATTCTAACACTAAGCTTTGCCCTAGTCACTTCCACATATGCATTTGTTTTTTGTTTTAGGCTTTGTTTTATTGAGATACGGTTTCAAGTAGCCCAAGTGGCCACATAGCCTCAAATTCCTGATCTTCCTGCTTCCATCTCCCAAGAGCTAGAATTACAAGCAGAGAGAGAGAGAAAGAGAGAGAGAGAGAGGGAGGGAGGAGGACAAGGAGGAGGAGGAAGAGGAAAAGGAAAAGGAGGAGGGGAAAGGAAAAGAGAAAAAGAAGAAAAAAGAAAACAATAGCTAAAAATTAAGCAAATCTAGATGGGCTGTGGACTTTAGTTAATGATTGTGTGTCAATATTCGTTCACTAATTATAACAAATGACTTTAGCAGCATAAATAGGTAAAGATAAAAAAGCAAGAAGCGAATCATAACCTCCTATAAAGTCTTCTTAATTTATTTTACTTGTTTATTTTTTTGGTGGGGTGTAAATCTAAAAGTGTTCTAAAAATGAAGTATAAGCTGGCCTGGTAGAGTACCTCTGTATTCAGTACTGAGAGTTCAAGGCAGGGACTGCAGAGTTGAGGATAGCCTGGGCTTTAGTGGGCCCTTACTTGTGCAGTTACAGCTATACATATAAAAAGAAACTACTAAAATTCTAGAAAAAAGTGTGGTCATGTGATTCTGTCGCAGAGTGCTTGCTTAGCATGTACAAGCCCTTGGGGTTGATTCTTCAGGACCACAAAACCTAAAAACAAATTAGGACTGGGACTGGAGTATAGTTTAGCATAAGGCCCCGGTTCAATTTTCAGCACAGTAGATAGAAAGGGAGACAAGGTTAATGCAGTTGGGGATGCTGGGGAGTAAATTCAGGACTTTCTACATGCTCAGAAAGTAACCCATTGTTGAGTTACATACACAGTCCCCCCATTTTAGTCTCACTAAATTGCCCAGGCCAGCCTCAAAGTTGAGGTTGTGCCTTAATCTCCCAAATAGCTAGGATAGCAGACATGAATCATCCTGCCTGCCTGGCCCCAAGGCAGGAATTCTTCACAATGATAAAGAACATCTTAAGCTAGTCACTAACTTTATGCCTAACTTAGGTTTGTAACCAGTTTCAGCATTAGAGAGCAAGGAATTCTTGCTATTGTTTGATGAGTGTGAGACTGATAAGATAAAGGAAATAGAGATAAAGTCCAAATTGGGCCTGGCAGCTTTTAGTTTTTAAAGCCGCTGCCTCTAAATTTTTTATCTGGCTTTAACTGATTAAACATGTCGCCACAGCTTATTTAGTAATGACTTCTTGAATGAGTTAAGGTTCTGACCCTTGCCATCAATTTGTGCTGACTCACTCAGCAATTCAGTATAAGAATAAGGGGATAGCTGCAATTAAGCACAAAATATGAAGCTGGAAAAAAATAACAAAATGTGGCAGAAAACTGAAATTAGGTTCCTACTTCTAACTTCTCATCAGAATAGCTTCCAGAAGTTTTAATCGTATATATAAAATGAGACTATTGAAATATTTAGAAGAGAGATAAGGAAGGAAGTGGTTCCACACTATAGCGCTTTCTTTTTTTTAACATTTTTTATTATTATTTCTGCTCATACAAACTAATAGGTATACCACTTCCCCCTCCCTTCTCCTCCCCCCAACCCCCTGCTTCCCTACCTCACTCTCCCTCCATCCCCAGGCCTCCCCCCCAATCCCAGAGTATAGTGCTTTCTTAACATGTACCAGGCCCTGGACTGGATTCCCCAGCATCCTAAAACCAAAAAAAGAGAATAGCAACAACATAAAATGTTAGAAGATGAATGGTTTTCAAAATGCAGAGGGAGAAACTATCACCAAATGATTATAAGAATAACATATTTGCCTGCATAGAATTTAATAACTTGTTCAGAGCAAAATAAACATAAAAGTTAAAAATAACATGCAAAAATATTCATAGCACAAATATGTGTATATGACAGACTAGGGACATGTTGTGAAAATACATAAAAGAATAGTGACATTGAGTCGGATTGTAGCTCAGTTGGTAGTAATTTGCTTAGCCAGCACAAAGCCATTGTGTTGTCCTCGCAGTGCAATAACTGAGCCAATGGCACATGCCTGATTTCAGAATTCTGAAAGTGGAGGCCAGAACATCCAAAATTCCAGGTCTTCCTTAGCCTGGGCTATTAAAAACAACAAACAAATAAACAAAAAATAATGTAAATGCTTAACAAAGAAAAGATGTTTGTTACTGGATATGGTAGCCTAAGCCAGTAATCCCCGGATAATCACAAGTTTGAGGCCAACCTGGGCTATTAGTAGGTTCAAACTAGCTGGACTGCATAGTAAAAATTTTGTATCAAAAAAAAAAAATTGGGGGGCTGGAAGCACAGGTCTATAATCTAAGCTTCTTCAAGGTCTGCCTAGGCTACAGAGTATGCTGAAGGTAGTAGGGTGCCTTAGTAAGACACTGTTTCAAATAAGAGTAAAACTAGTTCCAATGATGCAGCTAATTATAAAGCATTTGCTTAGTATATATGAGGCCTAGGTTCATACTACCAAAAAAAAAAAAAAAAAAAGTTTAAATCTCATATTAACCAGAGGAATACAAGTAAAAAGATACTATTTTTCTTTAAATGTGTATATGTATGTTACTGAGGATGGAACCTAAGGCCTTGCAACAAGCTGGGGTAAACACACCCACTGAGTTATATCATAGTCCTTTTCTAGTAGTAGATACCAAAGAGTAAGAAGGATAGCCTTTGGTGTTGACTAAAGTACTGAGAGAATAGCCTATATTACCACTAGAAGCAGCCACGCATGACATTTCTGGAAGGCAAGTTGACATATATAATCGAAGGGCTTTAAAAGGTGCTTAGCTTAGAAACAGCAATTTATGCTGGAAATTTATACTATGGAAAATCCATGTTTATGTATTGAAAACGAATTACAATGATGCCCAACCCCCTATTATTTAGTGATACTGATAAATAAGAAATTGATATTGTCAGTCAGTAAGAAATGATCTAATGATGACCAAATCTGTAAAATAAAATACATTCACTAGTTGTGTAGCAAGTACCTGTAATCCCAGCGCTGGGAAGGAGAAGTTAGACAAACTAAAGGAATGCCACTAGTAAGGATATCTGATACATAGTGAACTCCTAGATGACTTGGGCCACAAAGTAAGATCCCGTTCAAAGAGAAAGCAAATAAAAATGAAAAGCAAAATGTTATTGCTGCTAGAAATCATATTACAGTAGATTGATTCTGTCATACAAAAAAAACTTACCAACTTGAGACCCAAACCACTACAATGAAGCAAGCTTACCTGGCTAAGGGATGAGCTATCTGTCTTCAGAGAAGATGGAGAAGGCCAGTGTCCACCTTGTCCCTCACCATGGCAGTATATGTGACTGTGGCAAGTTCTCAGCCTATAGCACGGCTAATGGGAAACCTTAATGACATGGTCCCTGCTGCCAGCATCATCGCCGTGTGTGTGCTGAAGAGATCAGATGAAGGATCAGATAGAATGAGCTGAAGGGGTAATCCTGTTCAGGCACAGGAATACGTGGGTCTTCATGTTATATACATTTCAATTTGATTATGAATAAGTAAAGTTTGAACAACAAAATGAAATGCACAATGATTGAGGGAGGGAAAAAAACAATCAGGGCAAGGATTGGAGATGTGGTTTCAGTGATTTTAAGCTTGCTTATCATGAAGTGAG
Organism: Typhlomys cinereus; assembly: GCA_023101885.1. Classification (NCBI taxonomy): domain Eukaryota; kingdom Metazoa; phylum Chordata; class Mammalia; order Rodentia; family Platacanthomyidae; genus Typhlomys; species Typhlomys cinereus. Next base: position 256,492 of record JALPQD010000805.1, on the reverse strand, counting down.
TCCTGGTTCTATTCCCAGTAACATTAAATGGAAAGAAAGGAAAGAAAGTTAAAAGGCAAGGGCCCACAAGATGGTTCAGAAGGTAAAGGTGCCTTCATCCCTGGAGCCCGCATAGTGGAAGAAGAGGATGGACTCTCACAAGTTGCCCTTTGACTTCCACACATGCATTGAGACATGTACACACACACACACACACACACACACACATACACACACACACACACAGAGGATGCAAGTGCAAAAACAGTCAAAGTTGGTTTGGTACCTGTGTGTGGCTGGTATCTTGCTAGGGAGACTGCTAAACACGGTGACTGTAAACTGGGGCAGTTTGCATACGTGGATCTCAGTAGGGGACCAGAGCTGTAAGAATCTAGGCTAGGAGGGGGTGGTAGTGATAAGAAGAAGCCTATAGAAGACTGCTGGTGTGAGGCCAGTGTTAACTTTGAAATTTAGGTCTGTTTCTTCAGTTTTGGGAGCACTTGCCCAGTGTCCCGTCTGGTGTTTATCCATGGATTGCCTGCTGCAGAGCTGAGACAACTCTCAGAGGTGGACAAGCACTCACCCCCATTCCAAGATTTAGTGACCAGTTGTTCCCTTCCCCCCTTCCTGTGTCCATTCTAAACAAAAAGAATCTCTATTGCCCGGGAGTCAGGAAAAACAGCCTCTAGCCCCCTCTCCAGAGTACCTGCTAGCCAGTCAGATTCCCTTCCACCCTAGTCTGGAAGACTAGATGTTGGGCCCTACACCCCTGTCCCCAGGAAGCCTGAGGTTGCAGTTGAGACGTGTTTCTAGGAACCCTCATATTTCCGCTGGTCCTGTCTTTCTGGTGTGAAAAGGCCTAGGCAAGGGGTGGGGGCGGGGGAATACTTTTCCTTTCCCAGATTGCCTCCTAAAGCAAGCATGTACTTACTCATCAGAAAGATCTAGTCATTTCAGGAAAGGAATCAGGGTGAAAATTGTCAGGTCCTCCTTACAGGTCTCTGGATATCAAGCCCAGGGTGACCTAAGACCTGAATTCCTGGGAGTACAACCAGGAATTGGGAGTCCAGGGGACTCCCAATTGCTGTTCTGGCTTAAAACAATCTGAAGGTGGGCCTCTCTGCCTCCCTTAGGCCTAGATAACATTGGAGCTCCATTGACTCCTCTAAGGACCTAGACCAAATATTACTGAGGCTGGGAGGAGGCCACAGGGCAGAGGTGGAGATGGTTATGCAGAAAACTCCTGAGACCCTCTGGTTAGGCAAGCACAAGGTCCAGAGACCTTAGGGTCTTACAATCCTTAGGGTGCTTACAATCGTGGCCTGTTTTGTTGTGCTTGGTAAGGAAGACAATAGCTACAGACAAAAGCGAATAGTAATTACATGCAAAAAGGAGCCCAAATCTTTCTATGTCCTAGTAGGTCCTGGCCTACCATTTTGTGCTAGTATATCTTGCAGTGGAGTTGATTAGGAGCTTTTGCCAATGTGTGACTGAAGATTGTGAGTGAGGATACTCCCTTCTACATCCTTCCTCTACCTGCATAGAGGCCTGGGCTGGAAGGACTTGTAGAGCACTTTAGCATACTTTGATCATTATTTATTTATTGTGTCTGTCATACATGCATGCATGGGTCTGTATGTGCCATAACACGTGTGTGGAGGTCAGAAAACAACTTACAAAAGTTGGTTCTCTCCTTCCTCTCCATGAGTTCCAGGGATTTGATTAAGGCTTAGTGGAGAACATTTTTGCTCACTGAGTCATCTGACTGACCCCCTTTTGATCATTTTTGATAAGCAAAGACAATAAAAAAATCAGACCCTTTCTCTTCTTTGGTTTACTGGTTACCGATTCCAAACTTTAGCCTGTCAGTCCTGTCAGTGTGATGTTGGCTCATCCAGACTTTGGTGATACAGTTCGGTATTTATGAGTTGTTTGCACATTTATTCCTAAATTCGACTACTAAAACAGTTCATACTTCATGACTGCTTGTGCTTGAAAATCACTAAGTCCTCCTTGGGTCCACGTGACATCTCTGTCTTCATTTTTCTATATGCCTGTTTTCCTTTCAGTCAGACTCTTGCTTAAGTCTGATACTTCTCCTCCCACTCCCCCCACATTAATCATTCAAGGTCCATCTGTCTAAAAACTGGTGATACTTAACCTATCTCATCCCCCTTCAAGGCTGAAGGCCTAAAGATAATACCTGACAAACTGTCAGCCTTTACCATGTTCTACCCCAGGTCCTTTGAAAGGCATACTTTGAAAGTGTCCAATCATTGTCCTAAACCTGCAGGCTTCTTGGATTCCTGGAACAGCATGGATCACCTCATGATAAGATCGCCTCCTAAGTAGAAGTAATCATCTCCTAGGAATTATATTATCCTTCAAGTGATAAGGAAAGATTTCTCCAGGGCTGACAAGTAGAAACAGCTAACATAATGATTAACCAGACCATAGGTTGACTAAGACCACAATCAGCTCAATGCTGATTTCCATCCTCCCTGAATGGCCATTTTGATTAGAATCCTTTCCCTGCCTTTTCACCATTTTAAATTTGCATTCTTTTAAAAAAAATTTTTAGTTTTTATTTATTAATTACTTTTAGTTTTTTAATTATAATTTTTAGTATTTTATTTATTATTTATTTTGAGAGGAGATTAAGGAAAGAGAGAGAGAGAGAACATATGCATGCCATGTCATGCTAGTGGAATCAGGAGTCAGTTCTTTCCTTCCACCATGTGGGCTTCCAGGGATCAATTCATGTCACCAGGTTTTTTTTTTGGGCAGGAGCCTGTCCACTGAGTTTACCTTTTAAAATATTTTTTATTTTTTCATATATATCTGCATATATATATATATATATTTAGTCGAGAGAGGAGGGGACGAGAGGGGAGGAAAGGGGGGGGGGAGAGAGATGTGTACCATGGCAGGTAGTGAGGTCAGAGGATAACTTTCGGAATTCAGTTCTCTCTACTATGTGGCTGTGTGGATATGGAACCTTGTGTTCCAGATGGGGATAGTGCTTTTTAAGCACAAACAAGTTGGGAAGCATCTCTGTCCTAGTGGTCAAATTCGGAATAAATACTGAGTAACTCTTTTGCCTCAAGATTCACAGTTGCCTTTACTTGCTGAACTACTTCAATGCCCCTTGCTTGCTTTTTATGTTCAGACCTGACATGTTAGAAACCCTGAAACCTTACCAGTATCCTTGGATTTTAATACCATAGGAGCAAGAGATGATATTTAAAATCCCATTGCTGTTCATATGAAGTTTATGCCAATTTCTTGCCATGATTTTTCTAACAGAATAGATGGCACAGAGGGAATCGACTCAAATCTAAGACATATTAAAACTTAGGAGGAGTGGAATGTAACTCCATAGCTCATAACCACAATCTAAAGGTTACTTAGGAAACACAAAAGTATCTTCAAAAGATTTTAAATAATTAAGAAGTTTGCTATTCTATATTGGTCCCTTTTCAAAATGTGAAATGAAACCCCCTTTTTTTTCCTAATGTTTTTCTCTGATAAAGAGTCTTGCTATGTAGTTCTAAGAGGTCTAGTACTCATTATATGGCCCAAACTGGCTTCAAACTCAAAACAGTTCTGCCTCAGCCTCATTTTTTTTTCTTTTTGGTAGTATATGTGATTGAACCTGGGGTCTTGCACATGTTAGCAAGCATCTAACACTAAGCTTTGCCCTAGTCACTTCCACATATGCATTTGTTTTTGTTTTAGGCTTTGTTTTATTGAGATACGGTTTCAAGTAGCCCAAGTGGCCACATAGCCTCAAATTCCTGATCTTCCGCTTCCATCTCCCAAGAGCTAGAATTACAAGCGAGAGAAGAGAAAAGAGGCGAGGGCAGGAAGGAGAGGAGAAAAGGAAAAGGGGGGAAGAGAACAAAAGAAGAAAAGAAAACAATAGCTAAATTAAGCAATCTAGATGGGCTGTGGACTTTAGTTAATGATTGTGTGTCAATATTCGTTCACTAATTATAACAATGGACTTTAGCAGCATAAATAGGTAATAAAACAAGCAAACGAATCATAACCTCCTATAAAGTCTTCTTAATTTATTTTACTTGTTTATTTTTTTGGTGGGGTGTAAATCTAAAAGTGTTCTAAAAATGAAGTATAAGCTGGCCTGGTAGAGTACCTCTGTAATTTCAGTACTTGAGAGTTCAAGGCAGGAGGACTGCAGAGTTTGAGGATAGCCTGGGCTGTATAGTGGGCCCTTACTTGTGCAGTTACAGCTATACATATAAAAAGAAACTACTAAAATTCTAGAAAAAAGTGTGGTCATGTGATTCTGTCGCAGAGTGCTTGCTTAGCATGTACAAGCCCTTGGGGTTGATTCTTCAGGACCACAAAACCTAAAAACAAATTAGGACTGGGACTGGAGTATAGTTTAGCATAAGGCCCCGGTTCAATTTTCAGCACAGTAGAATAGAAAGGGAGACAAGGTTAATGCAGTTGGGGATGCTGGGGAGTAAATTCGGACTTTCTACACTCAGAAAGTAACCCATTGTTAGTTACATACACAGTCCCCCCATTTAGTCTCACTAATTGCCCAGGCCACCTCAAAGTTGAGGTTGTGCCTAATCTCCCAAATAGCGAGGATAGCAGACATGAATCATCCTGCCTGCCTGGCCCCAAGGCAGGAATTCTTCACAATGATAAAGAACATCTTAAGCTAGTCACTAACTTTATGCCTAACTTAGGTTTGTAACCAGTTTCAGCATTAGAGAGCAAGGAATTCTTGCTATTGTTTGATGAATGTGAGACTGATAAGATAAAGGAAATAGAGATAAAGTCCAAATTGGGCCTGGCAGCTTTTAGTTTTTAAAGCCAGCTGCCTCTAAATTTTTTATTCTGGCTTTAACTGATTAAACATGTCGCCACAGCTTATTTCAGTAATGACTTCTTGAATGAGTTAAGGTTCTGACCCTTGCCATCAATTTGTGCTGACTCACTCAGCAATTCAGTATAAGAATAAGGGGATAGCTGCAATTAAGCACAAAATATGAAGCTGGAAAAAAATAACAAAATGTGGCAGAAAACTGAAATTAGGTTCCTACTTCTAACTTCTCATCAGAATAGCTTCCAGAAGTTTACTAGTATATATAAAATGAGACATTGAAAATATTTAGAAGAGAGATAAGGAAGGAAGTGGTTCCACACTATAGCGCTTTCTTTTTTTTAACATTTTTTATTATTATTTCTGCTCATACAAACTTAATAGGTATACCACTTCCCTCCCTCCCTTCTCCTCCCCCCCAACCCCCTGCTTCCCCTACCCTCACTCCTCCCTCCCCATCCCCCAGTGCCTCCCCCCCAATCCCCAGAGTATAGTGCTTTCTTAACATGTACCAGGCCCTGGACTGGATTCCCCAGCATCCTAAAACCAAAAAAAGAGAATAGCAACAACATAAAATGTTAGAAGATGAATGGTTTTCAAAATGCAGAGGGAGAAACTATCACCAAATGATTATAAGAATAACATATTTGCCTGCATAGAATTTAATAACTTGTTCAGAGCAAAATAAACATAAAAGTTAAAAATAACATGCAAAAATATTCATAGCACAAATATGTGTATATGACAGACTAGGGACATGTTGTGAAAATACATAAAAGAAATATGTGACATTGAGTCGGATTGTAGCTCAGTTGGTAGTAATTGTTGCTTAGCAAGCACAAAGCCATGTGTTTGATCCTCAGCAGTGCATAAACTGAGCCAAGTGGCACATGCCTGTAATTTCAGAATTCTGAAAGTGGAGGCCAGAACATCCAAAATTCCAGGTCTTCCTTAGCCTGGGCTATTAAAAACAAACAAACAAATAAACAAAAATAATGTAAATGCTTAACAAAGAAAAGATGTTTGTTAACTGGATATGGTAGCCTAAGCCAGTAATCCCAGGATAATCACAAGTTTGAGGCCAACCTGGGCTATTAGTAGGTTCAAACTAGCCTGGACTGCATAGTAAAATTTTGTATCAAAAAAAAAAAAATTGGGGGGCCTGGAAGCACAGGTCTATAATCTAAGCTTCTTCAAGGTCTGCCTAGGCTACAGAGTATGCTGAAGGTCAGCTAGGGTGCCTTAGTAAGACACTGTTTCAAAATAAGAGTAAAACTAGTTCCAATGATGCAGCTAATTATAAAGCATTTGCTTAGTATATATGAGGCCTAGGTTCAGTACTACCAAAAAAAAAAAAAAAAAGTTTAAATCTCACTATTAACCAGAGGAATACAAGTAAAAAGATACTATTTTTCTTTTAAATGTGTATATGTATGTTACTGAGGATGGAACCTAAGGCCTTGCACAAGCTGGGTAAACACCACCACTGAGTTATATCTATAGTCCTTTTCTAGTAGTAGATACCAAAGAGTAAGAAGGATAGCCTTTGGTGTTGACTAAAGTACTGAGAGAATAGCCATATATTACCACTAGAAGCAGCCACTGGCATGACATTTCTGGAAGGCAAGTTGACATAATATAATCGAAGGGCTTTAAAAGGTGCTTAGCTTTAGAAACAGCAATTTATGCTGGAAATTTATACTATGGAAAATCCATGTTTATGTATTGAAAACAGAATTACAATGATGCCCACCCCCTATTATTTAGTGATACTGATAAATAAGAAATGATTATTGTCAGTCAGTAAGAAATGATCTAAATGATGACAAATCTGTAAAATAAAATACTTCACTAGTTGTGGTAGCACGTACCTGTAATCCCAGCGCTGGGAAGGAGAAGTTAGACAAACTAAAGGAATGCCACTAGTTAAGGATATCCTGATCTACATAGTGAACTCCTAGATGACTTGGGCCACAAAGTAAGATCCTCGTTCAAAAGAGAAAGCAAATAAAAATGAAAAGCAAAATGTTATTGCTGCTAGAAATCATATTACAGTAGATTGATTCTTGTCATACAAAAAAACTTACCAACTTGAGACCCAAAACCCACTACAATGAAGCAAAGCTTACCTCTGGCTAAGGGATGAGCTATCTGTCCTTCAGAGAAGATGGAGAAGCCAGTGTCCACCTTGTCCCTCACCATGGCAGTATCTGTGACTGTGGCAAGTTCTCAGCCTATAGCACGGCTAATGGGAAACCTTAATGACCATGGTCCCTGCTGCCAGCATCATCGCCGTGTGTGTGCTGAAGCAGATCAGATGAAGGATCAGGATAGAATGAGCTGAAGGGAAGTAATCCTGTTCAGGCACAGGAATACGTGGGTCTTCATGTTATATACATTTCAAATTTTGATTATGAATAAGGTAAAGTTTGAACAACAAAATGAAATGCACAATGATTGAGGGAGGAAAAAAACAATCAGGGCAAGGATTGGAGATGTGGTTCAGTGATTAAGCTTGCTTATCATGAAGTGAGTCCTGGCTTCTATTCCCAGTAACATTAAATGAAAGAAAGAAAAGGAGGAAGGAAGGAAGAAAGGAAGAAAGGAAGGAAGGAAGGAAGGAAGGAAGGAAGGAAGGAAGGAAGGAAGGAAGGAAGGAAGGAAGGAAGGAAGGAAAAGACATTTTACTGAATAAAATACAATGTGATTTTTTTCTCTTCTAAAAATACATTGTTCATTCCAAAATAAGAGATTAGGCTAAATTAAATTCGTATTTTGTTTGTTTATTTGTTTTTGTTTCTTTTTTTTTCAGCACTAGCAATCCAGCCCAAAGCTTGGCACAACCCATGTCACTCAGGTAAGCTCCCACTCTTCCTTTCTTTTTTTTTTCTTTTCTTTCCCCTTCCTTCCTTCCTTCCTTCCTTCCTTCCTTCCTTCCTTCCTTCCTTCCTTCCTTCCTTCCTTCCTTCCTTCCTTCCTTCCTCCCTCCCTCCCTCCCTCCTCCGTCCTTCCTTCCTTCCTTCCTTTTTTTCGTGGTGGTGAATATCTGTATGTAAGAGACTGGCAAGCACTCTTAACACTGAGCTAACACTGTAGTCCAATGAATATTCAGGATTGTCTTAAACTGCTATGTAGTTAAAGCTACATCCCCAACTATGAAATTTTTTAACCCTCTAATGAATTTCAAATTTATATACCACTCTCCAGAAGTTGAACTAACGTAGTTACTCAGTGGTAGAATGCATGCCTCACAAGATCCTGAGTTTTATCTTCTACAGTGAAAAATAAAAAGCAAGTCTGTACGTCTAATTCCTTTGGGATTTTTTTTTTTACAGTCATAATATAAACTATTTGGCAAGTGTGGATCAAATTTTTCACATTAAATACTCTTCTTTTTTTAACTTTTAAATGTTTTTCTTTTGACTATTTTTCATTATTGTTTCCTTCATATGTATATCTTGATCATGTCCTCCCTCCCCAACCATCCCTTCTACTGAGTCTCCCAACATATTCTACCTCCTACCTTCATGTTCTCTCTCTCTCACTCTCTCTCTCTTGTTTTTAATAACCCATTGAGTCTAATTATCAGCTATGAGCAGTTTACCAGAAGCCACATCCCAGAAGAAAAATGAATCTCTTCCCCCAACAGCTATCAACTAGTGCCCAACTGCCACTAGTACCTCAGCTAGGCCTTCTGGTCTTGTAAACTCCTCCCCCATCCATGATAGAATCTGTCAAAACATAAAAATGGAAGAGGGTGTGGTTTAGTGTCTGGATAAGGTAGCTAACACTAGTTACTTTTTAAAAACTATGAGCTATGGGCCGGCCATTGAAATAGTTTAGCAGGTAAGGTTTATGCTTGCAAACCTAGCGACCTGAGTTCCATCCCTGGTAGCTCACTTCATAGAAGGAAAGTTGTCCTCTGAACTTCATCCAATGAGAGCTGAGCAGCAGGCTGGACAATGTGGGTCTTCTATCTGGACTGATTGGAGGTGGATTTTTCAGAGGGGTACTGGTATCCAAATCTAGGAGTGAAAGAGTGGGAAAGGGAAATTTATCACTGGAGAGAAGTAGTACCCTGAAAGCTTGGCCCCCAAAAACGTGGGAGATGCAGAAGTGACCAGAGAAAAGTAATAGCAATTTTGAAATATTTTGGAAAAACAACACTGGAAGCCAGTCATGTGCTCTGGCTTCTGCCAGGGAGGGACTTGTTTACTGGATCTTGTACAGGTGCTGTGTAGTGTTGCAGTTCCCCTCCATGGTTGCTGATAAATGACCATCAAACAGTTTAAGGGAATAAGGAATTTATTCTCTCTTACAAATCCTGGTTACAGTTCTCAGTCCAGCTTGAGAGGAAAGCTCGCACCAACATCAGGGCTGAGGGAACTGGCCACACCATCTCTACATAATGGCTGAGAGAGGGATGATCCTTACTTGGCAGACCAGCATGTCTGGCCAAGTGTACACAAGGATGCCTACATCCTCAAGCAGTTCTCAGTATTTTATTCATCATTTTCAGGGCCTAGTCCCACCCACCATGGGCTTGGTCTGCCCCATCAACTAGACAATCTCCTTCAGGTTTCCTCCACTAATCACTAATTCTCCACAAATATCTCCAGAGCTCAAACCCTCAACCGTCAAGTCGACAAATGTGTCCAACCATGACATGTAGTAACCACAACTGCTGTGAGTTCGTGAGTACAACAGCCATGTCATGTCCCCAAGACAGCATTTCATAGCACTCCAGCAAACCTCCAGCTCTTACATTTTTCCCTATCCCATCTTCCAAAAGGTTTCCTGAACCTTGGGTGGAGAGGTTGATACAGCTGCCCCATTTAGGGCTGAGCATTAACAGTCATTTAATCTCAGCACTTTAATTAAGAGTCTCTGCATTAACCACTATTCACTGCAGAAAGAAGCTTTTCTAATGAAGGTTGAGAGTATAAATATAAATATTTATAAGTTTGACATGTCCTTTTAACAAAACAACTGTAACAGGATCTCCACTAGCATCTATGACCTTGCCAACTATGAGCTTTTGACCAAGTTTTCAGTACCTGTAATTCTTACCTGGAAACAGACCTGAAATCCATTCAGAAGTGGCAGTTATGTCACTATTACAGCAATCAATACATGTTGTCTTGCAGGTTGGTATTGTAGCATGCAGGGTCCAGAGCTGGTTAAGACCACTGCTGTCTTTACTGCTGATGTAGCCTGCATAGTACCTTCTGATACTATGAAAACTAGCCAACAGGTAGGAAGTTTCCCAATCAGTTCCAACTTGATTTATCTATGTCTTGCCACCAAAATATGTGAAGTCTTCAGCAACAGGATCCTATCATCTAATTATGACAGGCAACCAATATCTGTGACAAGAGTCAATGTTGTTTCACCAGCTTTTGTAGTGTTCCTCACCAGTAACTTTTAGAGCGGTATCCCATGCCTCTGACTTCCATCTGTGCACACGTGGCATGCAAGTGCTCTCTCTCTCAAATAATTAAAAAATTTAAAATTATTTTATTTATTAGAGAGGAAAAATGCCATGCCATGGCACATGGGTGGAGGTTAGAGGACAAGTTTCCTTCCACAAGGACTTTTAGGGATGGAATTCAGATTGCCAAGTTTCTGAGTAGGTGCTTTACGAGCTCAACTATCTTGCCAGGCCTTTCATTGTGTTTTAATTGTATTTTTTAGTTAGGTTACAAAGCAATGGGTATCTCTGCAAAGCTTTTCCCATACATCCTTAGTTTCGGTTAACCTACTTTCCATTTCCGTCTCTCTCCTATCCTCATACTCCCACCCCGTTCCCACTTACACATTGTTCAGTCATCAATATTAGTCACAGACTGGCACGCATGGGTCAAATTTTTCATGTGAATCTCTCTCTCTCTCTCTTTCTCTCTCTCTCTCTCAGTGTCGAATGCAGAGCTTTGCACCAGCAAAGAAGTACTCTACCAAGAGCCATCTTCCAGTGTGAACGCAATATCTCCCACGAAGGTCACAGCACCAGTGATTAACAAAAAGGATTCAGCTAGAGAGGAGTTTCTTCAGTTCTGGGAATGGAACTTGTGGAATTAAAGCTCTCAGCAATCCTGTCTCATTTTCTTGAATGCTTTTTTTGTTTTGATTTGTTTTGTTTTGGTGTGTGTGGGGGTATGTGTAAGTGCCACAGTGTACATGTGTTAGTCCTTGCCATCTATCTTGTTTGACACAGGGTCTTTTTTTCTTCACCACTCTGTAAGACAGGCTAACTGGCCTATGAGGTTTCCTAGATTCTCCTCCCTCTGCCTTTCAGCTCCCTGTAGGCATGGTGGGATGAACTTCTGGCTTTTTACATAGGTTCTGGAATCCAGTATATAGTAAGTGCTATACCCCCTGGGCCACCTCTCCAACTCTTACATGATTTTTCTAACAATCCAGATGGCAGAAATGAACATTTCTTGGCTCATATCTAAGGCATGCTTAGATTTAGGCAGCATTGGATATGAACCCAGAATTTATAACACTCTCCAAAAACTAATTATTATTAGTCCTGGACTTGAGGCATCCAGTTGATTGCAAACAGTCATATTGAAAAAGTATGTTCAAAAGATCTTAAATCATCAATCAATCAATAAATTTTATGTCCCTTTCAAAATGTAAAATGTAATTTTTATGTCAGTGATACTATTATTTATTTACTTATTTATTTATTTATGGTCTTTTACAGCCCAAGATTCTATATTTGAATCTCTCCAAACCCACTGGGGTTTCATTTCTCATGTGTTCAGGAGTTTGGTTTAGAGTTGGGGTGAAGGAAGGGGAAATGGGATTCTTTGTTAAGGACACACTCAGTATTTAAGTCCTTTTTACTTTGTTAGGCAACTTTTTCAAAGGGAACAAATAGTTTACAGGCATAAAATCAGGTTTACAGATGCACTTAGTTAGATCTACACACTGTTTAACAATATTTGTGAATTAGATATCAGCATTTAAAAAGTGGAACATTTTACATAAACAATACTTGTTTTTAGTCCCTCTGGAACGAAGGTAAAGAAAGATTGTAAAGTCACAAGCACACATTCCTCTCTGGAAGCCTAAAGCTTCAAGTGAGTAGCACTTTCTTCCTATGGACAAAGTCATGCAACATTCCTGTCACCCCAACTCTTACTACTCTAGTTTCTGTCTCTCTATTTCTGTCACTGTCTTTCTGTCTCTCTCCCTCTTTAATACTTTTTCAGTTATTTATTTGATCATTTTTTGTGATGCTGGGGATGGAAACTAATCTCACACAAGTCACACAAATAAGCTACCCCCCCAACACGCACCGTTCCTTTTCACTGTTTATTATGTAGATTGGCTTAGCTTCTCTTTCTTTATATGCTGTTTTTTTTTTTTTTCCACACCTGGGACATATGGTCTCCCTCAGTTCATGTTCCATTTCTGCATCACAAAAGTTAGAAGAAAACACCTGGTAGAGCACAGTTACACTGTCCAGGGGAATAACTGCTGAGCAGGAAACTGTAATTCTCAATTTCCTGAGAGAAAATAAGGAAATTGGAAGCTTTGACATATTAAGAAGTAGCATCCAAAAACGAGGCGACAAAGTTTCTAGGCTTAGTCTATCTCTTCTGATTTCTCTTTTTGAGTATACGTCACTCTTCCTGTCAGTACCTACATTCTTAACAAGAATCCTGCTGGGTCAGTTCAGCAAGATTTCCCTAGCCTTGATAGCTACCTTTCACTTTGGCTTGCCTTTGGCAAAAGTACTGTGGAATGAGTCAAGTTAGAATTCCCTTTATCCCAGATATTTCTATCATTTTAGTAATTTTCTACCTGTTGACCTCCCACATTCTTTGTCTGTCTGTAAACCCCCTCTTTTCCTTATTACATATGGGATGGAACTCAATCAATTCTATACTGAGATTTCTTTTCCTATATTCTGATAATTCTTGAATAAAATTTGCCTTTAAGTATTTAATTTGTGTCCAGCTCTGGCAATTCAATTCATTTTCGCCACTGGTCGCATTCTTTCTTGGGATTGCTTTGAACAGATCAAACTTGCCTCATACTACTCTAATAGAATTATATATTTATCTCTCATACGCAGTAGAATGGGACTAGTTGGGAAGAATGGGATTAGTAAGAGAGTTCTTGGGGAACAGAGAATATAATGAGCCATGTATGTGACTGAAACATATACATGTATGAAAATGTCAGAATGAAACTCATTATTATGTATAATTAATATGTGCTAACAAAACCATCAAAATATTAAATGGAAAATTCCAGAAAAATATTTTTAAAATACATATATTTGGATTTGAAATGCAGAAAAATATAGAGAATAAAAGATATAATTTGCTGCCCAGATAAACTCCCAATAATGCTATTTTTGTTGTTATTTGTTAGTTTGGGTTTTCTTGTTTTTTGCTTTGTGGTGCTAGGGCTTAAAATCCAGGACTTTAGGCATGCAAGGCAAATGCCCTACTGCTGAGCAATATCCCTAGTCTCTCTAGTTGTTTTCCAGTAAGTCTTGTTATGTAGCTCTGACTGGCTTTGTGAATTTATGTTGATCCTTTTACATACCTCTGCCTCTTGAATGCTAGGATTACGGTCCACCACATTTGTCTTGTTTGTTACTGGTTTGTTTTCTGAGACAGAATCTCTACGTGACCCAGACTGACTTTCAATTTACCATTCTTCTGCCCAGTCTCTTGAATGCTGAGATTACAGACGTGTTACATGCATGACCTCCAATGATAGTATTCTTTTTCTTTCTGTTATTGTTTTCAAATTATTTCATTTTCTTTTATAAAACAGACTTTTTACTTTTTGAGACATTATCATCTTGTGTAGCCCAGGCTGGCCTCAAGCTCCACACACAGCCAAGGATGACTTTGAACTTTTGATTCTCCTGCCTCCATCTCTTTCTTCCACCTCCTTTGTATTGAGATGGCAGTCATTTAACACAAGGTTTGGTTTTGTGCAGTGCTGGGGATCAAACCCAAAGTTTCATGCATGTTAGGCAAACACACTACCAACTGAGCTACATCCCTAGCGCCAGTAATTTTTTGATACTACAAAGAAAATATGCATTCCAACTATAAAAGTTCATGTGTAAAGAGATGGGATTTAGGACACTACCCCAAATATGATATCTTGACATTGAGAAAACAGTACAGTATGATGATGGTCACTCTGGTTCTCCTCTTTCTCCCTGAATCGTGTTGTGAAAGTTAGGAAGGTCATTCCATCCTCCCACTTTGAAGTACATCATGCAAGATCCTCAAAGGTGACTTCTCTATATCCAGACAAAAGGAGCTCAAAACATAGAGTTGCCAACAAAAATCTGAATAAACAGGCCTTGCTAAGTTAGTTCATACCCGCTTTGATCAGTTATAATTCCTCATGACTGTGCACTTTTCATAAAATTACACGGGAGAAAGCTGGATGTGGTGGCTCATGCTTGTAAGAACTCAAGGCTAACCTTGGATGCATAGTCAGAAGTCAACTTGGGCTACACAAGACCTTACTTCAAAGAACAAACAAACATTGGAAGACATGTTCTAACATGCAAGATGCCCTGGTTTTCTCCTGTCCTCTGGATTTAGGAAAATTTTCAGATTCATTGCTGTCTAGGCACTATTACCCCAAAAAAACAACATAGGATTTTGTTTTTCTTTGTTTTTCTTTTCTCTGCCTTTCTTTCCTTTTTTCCCTTTAGTGCTGGGGACCCAACCCAGGGCCTTGCATTTACTACTAAGCTAAATCCCCAACCCCTCCTTTCCTTTTTTAAGATTTTTTCATTTGTAGCCCATGCTGGCCTTGAAACCCCTGTGTGAGAATATGACCCTGAACCCTTGATCCTCCTGTCTCCTCTTGCCAAGTATGGAATTATAGGCATGTGGTTTTCATTTTCAAAGATTCTTATGCCAAAATCTGCGGATATAAATTTATATTTCTCTTTTTAATCTGTGTTTCCTTAGAGGGAACTCTGGAACAAATCCAGCAATGAGTAAGGAAAAGAAATATTTTCTTCCTTACAAAGGTATATAAAGAAAAGTTTCAGGTTGTCAAGTTACTTAAGCAGGTAAAGGCACATCTGAACAAAACTATCCACGTGAGTTCAATCCCAGGAGCCCACATCTGGAAGGAGAGAACCGATTTTCTTAAATTATTCTCTGATCACCAAATGTGTACCATGGTACATGCTTACCTGTCCTTCTTCTCTCTCCAGTCCCTCTCTCTCTTTCTCACTCTTAAAAATGAGTAAAATACAAAAGAGAACAGAATTAATATCTGACTTTTTTAAAAGAAAAGTTTTCTTCAACTTCCTGTTTCCCAATTTTCTTTCTTTCTGTCTTTTTTTTTTAAATATTAAAAAATTTTTTTTGGTAAATCTTACTCCGATCTTAAGCAAGTAGTTTATTATACCAAGAAAATGAGAACTGCCATTTTCCAGTCAGAAACTTGAAAATCTTCTTGTAGGAGTCTATTTTTCCTCATTTGCTACCCTTATACAAGTATGGATCAACCTGTCTGAAACCATGTCTTCTCACTCAAGCTGTTTCCAATCAAACAACTTTTAAACACAAGGGAACCAAGCCAAGAACATCAGAAACACTTATGCAACCTTAGCCATACATGGGAGTGAGCCCAGAATATATCTTAGCATATATAATATTTTCAGCTGAAGGAACTCCAGAAAATAGTAGAAGCACAGAAGTCACATTTTTACTTTCCCTCCTGAAGCAGGTCATAAAATGTGGAAAGAATTTTCTAACCATCCTCTGAAGAAGATTGTAAGACTTTCTTAAGAGAGGAACCCCCAAAGGCAGAGAAAAGGAATGTCCTTATCTCTTGAGACAAATGCTCAAGGAGAAATCTGAACAAACAGGCCTCTCTATATTCCCCCAGTTTATCACCATCAGCTTCTTCTTCCTGGGTGATATCTTTTCATGACTGTCCGTTGTTTATCAAAGTGACTATAAAAAACAGCTATGCTTAGTTATTTCTTTGAGCCTCCTTTTTCTTAATGAATCCTAGAATAAACAAATTTCTGTGCTTTTCTCCAATTAATCATTTTTTTCTTCCTCTTGGTACTGGGGAGCCCAGTCCCTTCTGTATACTGGGCAAGCACTCTACCACTAAGCAATATATCATTCTTTTTTGTACTTTTTTTTTAATAGTTAAGAGACTTTATTCTAATAGCTATAATTACAGTGCTTGTCGAAAACTGAAAACAAGTATACAAAACATTTGATTACTAATTGTGTATTGAAAGCAGTAAGAGATTCCATGACATCAAATAAACTAGTTCTGAGGTTTCCCCAAGATAAATTTAACAGTTAGCTACTTCAGTGTTTATCAAAATACAAAAGAAAAGAGTAGAGGTCGTCTCTTGATGGCAAACCGGACCCTTGCAGGCTGAGAGGGGAGAAGCTACTTCACACATGGAGATGGGGGTGCTCCAGGATGTGGGTTTGGAACGGACTAATCCTCCCAGCTTGCATGTGCTCGTGGGCCAGCTGCACGTCCAAATGAATCCAAGAGCAAGCTGCTGCCCAGCCATGCCACACAGCAACCAAAGATGAAGCTGGGCCCTGTGTCCCACAATGGCTTCAGCCTGCCTCAGGTGACCGTGAGCAAAGTACAAGCGCAACGTTAATGGAATGCAGTGACCCAAAGACAGGCCAGTCACTGGGATTTACTGTGGCCCTGCAGCGCGCATGTTGGTCTGTTCACAGCGAATAGTGAATACAATGGACTAGCATTCAGGCCGTTACTGCAAAACCACACTGGGCATAGTCTCCTGTGTGTTCAAGTGTCCTTGTCTTATGTAACTATTTTTTTAAAAATGCACTGAGTTCAGGTTAAAAACCAACCACTAACACCAGTAGCTCCCAGAGGCCAAGTGCCCAGACACTCAAACCCCTTCTCAGTACTGACAGTGAGCTGATTTTCTTTTTACAATAAAAAAGCTAAGTAATATTACATAGGAGTACCAGAAACTGCCTCAGTGGAGACAGAAACTATTTACATTTAATGAAAACCTGGCTGCAGGCTGTGTCTGCACATGTGCAGCACAGTGCGATGTACACTGTGACCAACCATGGAGTACTTATTTATTTATTTATTTATTTTATTTTGAGATAGTGGCTAACATTGAATCCTTAGGTCTATGCCTTCTAAATGCTGAGATTAAAAGTCTAAGCCAAACCTGGCTCTTAATTTGTCTTTTGTTATAAAGACCTCAGTCATGATTGTGAGATAGTAGAAGGAAATATATATTTTCTCTCCTATAGTAGCATCTCAAAAATTGTAAAGTCCGGTGAGGCAGATCAGCTGTTAAAAGTGCTTGTCAGGCAAGCCTGATGGCCTGAGTTCAAACTCTAGAACCGACAAAATTGAAAGAGAAGAATGATTTCTAAATGTTTTCTTCTGCATGTATTCTCTCTCTCTTTCTCTGTCTGACTCTCTCTCTCTCTCATACACACACACACACACAAAATTAAAAACAAAAGTTCTAGACAACAATGTACTCCAAAAATTCTCTTAAATTAGGAAAATAGGAGCGAGCCTGTGACATAAATCAGTGATGAGGTACTCACTCACAAACTTGATGACCTGAGTTTGATCCCTGGAATCCCACATAGTAGAAGGAGAAATGACTTCTGTAAGTAGTCTACTGACCTCCACCCATGTACTGAGCCATGCATCTGTGTATCTCATTCTCTCTCCTTCTCTCCCTCCATTTCCTCCTTTTCTTCTCCCTGTCAGATAAATAACATACTTAAAATAGAAAAAAGAGAAAGCTAGTGACGATGTGTACCTACGTGAAAGTCTTATGTTCCTGAAAAGAAAAAAAAGTCTGAGAAATCTCTTCCATCCTTTCTTGTTCTGAGAAATATATTAGCACAAAGGGACATCTTGTCATTCTTATATTTCTTTTTGTTCTTCTTCATAACAGCAGCATTTGTGGTTCACTCTTCCTCATGGGTCCCTTGCTTGCCTACCTTAATAAAACCCGAGTCTTTGCTCTATGTTCGGTTATTTTTTTACAGCAGTAAACATTTTTCCATACTGCAGTAACCTGAATAAAAACATGGCTTGGAATTGGGTAATTGTATCTTGTACACCAACAATTCAGAAGTTCTGTTCTTTCCTATAAGCAAAATTTACTCACTGATCCCCAACACTAGGTCAAATTCTGTATATTGCTTTTACTCTTGGCTTCTCTGATTTTCAGCTTTGAACTATGAAAGTAAGGTGATGGGAATGGTATGGTTTCCTGACCAGGGCTTCTGTGTTGCCAAAGATGCCTTCCTCAAATCTTTTAAAATAATCATATTTCATAATGAGTCTCCAGGAATGTCACTAATCAGTAGCTTACTACTATATATTAATATGCTTTTTTTTCTTAAAATTTTTCTTCTCCACCTTTTTTTTTTTGGTATTATTCCTATAGCCCTCAGATACTATCCTACAATGTTCTCTTTTTCCATCATTTTACCCTTTTCACTGACAATGACAGGGAAAGGTTATATATGCTATTAATAGGATGAACACAGGTCTTGGAGTTACAATCAAAGTTTCAATACTGACTAAATGTTTTCACAAGTGCAGAGGACAGAATTAGCCAGAGATGGCAGTTGCCAAACTTATCACTAGCGGTAGAAATGCATGGACAAGGGTCTTGTGGCTTGCACCTCCTACTATTGGTGCCATTACTAGAGTGATCCAGTTAATGATATGATCATATAACTTAGTTCCTGAAATTCTATAAAGGCTGCCAAAGTCAGGCAGGCAAGATCAATCAGGCGGTAGATGCAAATTTGTGTGCACATCTGGCAACTTTATTTCCATTCTCAGAAGCCCATGTGGTGAAAGAACCAAGTTCTGAAAGTTGTCTTCTGACCTCCACATAAACACTGTATGCTTGTGTCTGCTCTCTCTCTCTCTCTCTCAACAAACAATTTCTTAAGCAATAAAAAAAGTCTACATGTAGTCATTAGGGCATATTCAAACTGACTTAGTCCAATTCTTTGCCATTACCTTCAACATTCTTGAAATATTAATGCTCATTTTTAAATTTTATTAGGAATTTCCTTTAGGCTGGATTGTAGCTCAGCAATATAGGCTGTCTTCTGTATGCTCAAAGCTCTGGATTAAATCTCTAGCACCAAACAAAATTCCCTTGTTCTCCAGGGATAATACCAAGTGCTCTGTGGGTCTTGGTTCTCATTATTGATAAGAAGGGTCTGGAGTCTGTCAAAGAAAACAAGAGCCAGATGGTAGAGTGGTAAAGATAAATTTTGCTGAGAAACTTGCAATAGAAGAAAAGAGATCTCAGTATGAAACTGGCTCAGTTCCAGATACAGCAAACATAGCCAGGAATTTATGGCTAAGGAGCAGAGTGTTTATGTGGGTGGATGTTGGGAGGTAGGATGGTGGTGGAGTTGGCAATAAATGGAAAATTACTGAGAGGACACATCACAGTTAAGGGAGATGCTTATTAGAATGATCAAATAAAATTCTTGCTCATCATAAACTAGAGTGATCAGGTATCAAGGCTGAAAAAGGTAGAAATTGATGCGATACCAAGCAATCAGTTATCAAGGACAGAACCACAGTGCGGAGTTCTTGTTAAAAGTGTATTGTGAGGACCTAGCAAGGATGGGGCAAAGATTCCTTGTTTGGCTGAACATCAGTCAGGCTCTTGAATCTTCTCAACTTGACTGTGCATTTCCTCAGTGCACAGTGTTTGTGTTTACTGCTAAGTCAGTTTGGCAAGATCACCACCTACTCCCACAATTTTTGGAACAGGCAACTTATTGACCATCATCTTTCAGATGATGTTCAATCATCGTGGCCTCTTCAGCAAGAATCCTGTTTGATCAGTTTAGCCATACCCTGATGATTCCACTTAACTGCTTTTTGTCATGCTTTATTCAGAGTTGAGTCCAAGAAGCATCTAGCGCACCACCCCAATTCCTACTTCATGAATGTGAAATGCTCAGGATTTTATAAAATCACCAAGGTCTTTAGCCATGCATAAACAGTAATGCTGTATACTGGCTGATCCGGTGTCCTTTGAAAGACTACAAAATGAAAAGCTGGCCTGAAACTTTCTATATAACAAAAGATAACATTGAACTCTTGATTTTCCTTGTATTTACCATAGCTGGCTTTTTTTTCTGATATTTTATTTGTAATGACATAATCTGGCATTCTTTCTCTATTTTCTAATCTTTTTTGGAAACAGTCTTTTTATAATGTTAGGCTCAAATACATAACTCAGATACACATATATGTTGGCAGTATATAATTTTGCTGTCTGGTACACTAGTGCATGTCTATAATTTCAGGGCTCTGGGAGGTTGAGGCAGAACAGTTTTGAGTTTTATGCCAATTTGTGCTACATAATAGCACCCCATTTCAAAGCTATTCTTTTAAAAATAAAACTCTAGAATGTATCACAGATCTTGAGATAGAGGGGTTTTTTTTTTTTTGAGATTGTTTTAAAATTTTCTAAGTTTGTGGTACAAGCAGAGGCTGTGTGTTAAATTATTTTTAGGACCAAAAAAGTTTTCCTATATTTTTTCTATGTTTATAATAGATGGTGACAATTAGCTACAGTTTCATCACTTTGATGTTTATAGCTTAGTTCAAGTAATTAATTTTTGTGATCCTGCAGGTTGAACCCAGGGCCTCTGACTTGCTATGTAAGTATTTTACTAATGAACCATGCCACAAGCCCTACTTCAAATTTTAAGTTCATGACCAATAATTCATCTGAGGATGTATATCCAAGGAACAGAGTAGTTAGTATGTCTCAGGTCAGGGGAAGGTGGATGGAAAATTACTAAGAAAATGAGCAGAGGTAGTCCTTTTTTCTTTTGTCTAAAATGTGTTTGTTGGATAGTGTTTCCATACTAAAGGGGAGCGCAAGAAAGGGCTCTAGGCAATGCTACTGAGTGCTTACACCTCATTAGAGTGGAGGACACAGAGGGAAGTTTGACATTCACACTAAAGGATGCTCCAGGAATTAGGAGGGGGGAGAGGGGGGCACTGGGAGAAAGGGAGGGAAGGGGGTGAAAAGAAGGGGAAAGGAAGGGAGGGGGGTGAAAAGAAGGGGAAAGGAAGGGAGGGAGCAAGGGGGACTGGGGAAGGGTGGAGGGAGGGAAAGGACGGGGTACCTTTTAAAGTTTGTATGATTGGGAAAATAAATAAATTTTAAAAAATGTGTTTGTTGGGATGGCTTCCTGTTCATCTTGATTCAGGGTGTGTGTAATGAAGGTCCCTTCTGAAAGAGCATCCTTCTGTGAGCCTTACTTTTCATTTTGCAGAGGGATGAAGGGGATCCTTTTTAAGAGAATGTTCTCTTAGGGAGTGACAAAACAAGACTGTTACCAAGAACAGGGTGTGGAGTTGTAGCCCTGCAATCATAAAGATGAATCTGGAGGACTATTGTGAGATTGGGGTCAGAATGGATTATGGAGTGAGGACCTACTAAAAAAGAAGGAAGAAAGAAAGAAAAAGAAAGAAAGAAAGAAAGAAAGAAAGAAAGAAAGAAAGAAAGAAAGAAAGAAAGAAAGAAAAAAGAAGAAAGAAAGAAAAAGAAAGCAAAGACTCAGAAAGTGAGTCATAGCGCAGATAGGGCAGTTAAAAGAAGGCATTTCTTTAGTTTTGTACTTCAAAGGTTTCCTTACACATTTCTGTATCACAGAGGTGAGCGAATAGAGAATCCACATCACGGAGGTGAGTGAATAGAGACTCCACAGGACAAGCCCTCAACACACAGGAGTAAGACAGTAGGGATGGGCAAAAGAGCACAGAACTTGGGTATTTTGATGTTAACTGCTAAAGTCAGTGGAAGCCAAATCACAGCCCAGCATTGAGAAAGGCAACATTCTGGACCTCCACATCAGCAGCCAGAAATACACAGTTTTTGGCAGAGCCACTGAACTTGAGCCGTATTTTCAGGCCCCTAAGCCCACACTTCATAGAGTTAGCAAGAGAAAGACAGAAAGGGCGTGGAGATCACATGTCTGGGGCTGTCTGGTAAGGAATAGAGCACTTGCTTAGCATGCAGAAGGCCTTAAAGCACTACAAGGAGATGAGAAGGAAGAGAATATATGTAACTTGTGTTTACAAAATCCATCAAAGCTCAACTATGACCTTCAAGGACTCTACTCCTCAGTAGAACCTTGTCCTAAAGAGCCTCACCTTGTCTCCAAGACCCCAAAGCTTGACAATACCGAGTGGTCACCCACATCCTTGGCTTCCTTTGTCTCATCTGAAGACCAAGTGCTCTCCAAAACTACCTATCCTGACCAACCAGAACTGACCACTCCAGACACAGATATGGCCAGTGGAATGCCCACAGCACAGGGCTATCCCAGAGCCCTGAGATGGCATTGACAGGTCTAACACTGCCTCTTGCCTTCCTTCAGCCTGGGGAGCAACGTGGCTTGGAGTGGCTTCTCTAGCCGGCCTACAAGCTACCAGAGGACACACCATGGGCCTCTCCCCAATGATGCAATTACCAGAAACTCAGTCACAATTTGATGAACAAATATAGCTGCCAGGGGAAATCTAAAGTCCTAGCTCAGGCTCCTGCTATCAGATATGTTTATGACCTCCTCTCTTGGTCTCCCCCTAATTACTCTCTGGGGTGGGTTTCACAGATTTTGTTACTGTGATTTTTGAGACAAGGTCTCCTGTATCCCAGGCTGACCTCAAACTCCCTGTTTATCTGAGGATGACCTTGAACCTGGTCCACCCCAAGTGCTGGTATCACAGGCATGTGCCACCATCGTCACTATAAACGGAGGACAGGGGTTTCTTTGGGGTACGAAACCTGTCTTCACTGTCTCTTGGGAGAGAAGGCAGAAGGCTCTGGTGTTGCCCAATGGTCTGAAATGTCAGGGCAACTGACCATTTGGGGGACTCTGTGTCATGGCATTGCCTCAGGCCTGGTTGTCATTAAAAGCTGTGAGGGTCTGAGCCCGTCTTGCAGTTTTCTGACCTCTGGGAGTAGTTTGTCTTATGTGGTCCCTGGGCTCCTTCAGGTCCACTGGGCCGCCATTGCAATGTACTCACCGACCCTGGGCAGGTGACAAGAACCGGTTCCCACCCATCTGACCCACCCTGGAGAAACCCACACACAGCCAGTGGCACCTGTCCTTCTCAATGAAGGTGTTTTGCAGCCAGAGACAACCCTGTGGTCACCAGTTGTCTCCTGCCCTGAGAAGTGGGATTCATAGGGCTCCAGGCTGGCAGGCTGTGGTGGGTGAGGTCCACAGCTGGGACAGCAACCAACCTTTCAAGATTTAGAAAGTGAGAGAGGAAGGGTGCAACCAGCGGGAGACAAAGAGCACCGGGTAGTCGGCAGTCAGCAGGGCCCAGACAGCCCCCACTTTCGGCAGCATCCTTGTGGCTCTTGGTTGCTAAGAGCAGGCACTTCTGTTGCTAAGCAATGGGAGCCTGGTGGATTAAAATCAATTTCCTGAGCTCACTGGAAGGGGGAGGGAGAGAAAGTGGAATGCAGATGCGTTAGGAAAGATCATCCTTGCCTCCAAACCTAGCATGTGTAAAGCCTTGAGTTCAACTATCCAGCACTGTAAAACATATCCATAGACAGAGAACAAGATTTAGGCAAAAACAAACAAACAAACAAATACTTGCAATTCCAGCTCTTGGGAGGTGCAGGCAGAAGGATTAATTCAAGGCTAGAATCTCCTAGATAGTAAGTTCAAGGCCCAAACTAGCCTACATGAGACTGTCCCAAAAAACTAAAAACAAGCAAATAAAAGAAAAAAAACCTGATAGTTATAGTTGACTCTGAAAAAATAGGTTAAGTGACTTCAGAACTGTTGTTTGAAGACTTTTCCTGGAGAGACGCCACACACAATGATCTTTCCACTCCAGATAGGTGTTCTACAATAGACCAAAGTAATGATTGAGTCAAGCTCCGACTTGATGAACCAAGGTGTTCATTGGGCTTGCTTATGAGACAGGAAGGAGTCAGGGTTACTAAAACAGAAGCAGGGACAATTCAAAGGCACCTCAGTGCAGCATGACTGATGGCTTCTCCACGGCTACATGGATGGAACCACTCAGCTTATCTACCTTGGAGCCCCTCAGAACCACATGAGTTAGGGCAGGTAGGCAGCATGTGCATAGGCATATGTGTATGGGTGCATGCATAGCACATGTGTTGGCACATGGACTCTAGCCTCTCTCAGTCCTCACATGTGAGGGCAGGTTGGTGGGTATGTGGATTCTAGCTTCTCCCAGCCCCTCTGTCTCTGAGGGAACATCAGCAGTCAATAGATGAGATTTTAATAGTCTTAGACAAAATGGCAGCTGTTTGATTGCAGGAAAATGCCATACAACAAGGACAAATAAAGAATATAAAGAATATGTACACTTGGGGGGAGGGAGCAGTGGGAGAAAGAGAGGGGGGAAAGGAAAGGGAAAAGGAGGGAGGGAGTAAGGGGATCCAGGGAGGGGTGGAGGGAGGGAGGGGTATGGGGTACTTATCAACTTTATATGAGTAGAAGAAATAAATAAGTAAATAATTAAAAGAGAAAAAAAAGAGAAAGCAAAGACATGAACTTAAGGGGGGGAAAAAAAGAATATGTACACTGTTTTTGTGGGAAGAAGAAAAAGGTGCTAGGAATGGAACCCATACTTCACGTACCCTTAGCACAGGTCTTACCACTAAGCTACACGCACATTTTAAGCCCCTGGATTTCCCATAGTGTATTTTTTTGTATGTTTAAAACTCTCTCCACTAACTTTTTTTTTTGGGGGGTAGGGTCTCTTTATGTAGCACTCATTGATCTGAGAATATAGAACAGGTTACTATCAAATTTCCAGTAACAATCTTGTCTCAACCTTCCAGGACTGGGATTACGGGCATATGTCATAAATCCTGGCTAGCATGCATTATTTATTGAACTTTATCTATTAAAATATAAATAAATTAAAGCTATAACCCAAGCAGCTAAGAAGTCGAGGCAGGAGGATTGCTGTGAGTTCAAGATAGTTCTGGTTTATATACTGAGACTCTTATCTCCAAAGACAAAAAAAAAATTCTCATTTTGACAGCACATGTACTAAAAATAGGAACGATACAGAGATCAGCATGACTCCTTGTACATTTGTGAAGTGTTTCAGATTAAAAAAAGACAAGCAAAAATTCTGTTAAAGACATATTTATAGAATATTAATTTACGTATGTATGTATTTTGTGTGTGTGTGTGTGTGTGTGTGTGTGTGTGTGTGTGTGTGTGTGTGTATGTGCCAGTACTCATATGTCACGGCATGCATATGGAGGTTAGAGGACATCTTTTTGAAAGTTGTTTCTCTCCTTCCACCTTGTCTGGGGCAGGGCCAATTTTCGCTGTTTCGTCTGTTGAACAGCATGCTTCCTGCTGCCTGACCTTCCTGCTGGCTGATTCTCCTCTCTCTACCTCCTATCTCACTGTAGGAGTGTTAGGTTTACAGATGCATGCCATTACATCTGAGTCTTTTCCTTTTTAAGGAATTGAACTCAATTTTTCTGGTTTGCTTGGCAAATGCTTTTACTCTCTAAGCTATCTCCTGGGCCTCTTTTTTTTTTTATATATTAAAAGATTTGGAAAACCTGAAAGAAGTTGTTCATTCTCTGAATCACCTCCAGTTACCCTAGGCACTACTTAAACTGTTTATAAATTTGTTTGCCAAACCCTGTTCTTGTAGGCCTAGATTTGTTATTCTTCTAGGAACTCTCTGTTTAATTATTCCTGATAGCAACCTAGCCTTGGCAAGAAGTCTCTGTTCAATCTTTCCTGATGGAAGTTAACCATGGCAAGGTATTTGTTATGTTAAAACAGACACGTTCATATTATACGGCAAGCATTTTTAACTGTCCTAGTTCCATTTGGCAGGACCTCATTCCTCTTGTTCAGAGCTTGATAATCTTTTCCCTTTTTGCAGCATGAAGATATATTCATCTTTGTTGAGATGAAATTCTCATTTTCTGTTGTTTTGAAGATAAATTACTATAATTTTCCCCAGAAGATGGTATATTAATATGTACTAAAGATTAGAAATATATATCTTCATGAGCATCCACTTCTGTTTTTTAACCATGTACTTGAGAGAGAGAGAGAGAGAGAGAGTGTCAATTTTTTTCTTTCACTATGAGTCTGACGACTGAACTCGGTTCATTGGGTTTGTGAGCAGGTGCCTTTAGGCACACCTATGAAGAATTGTTTAATTAAGGAAAACCCTGAGCAAACCTGTAGAAAATTATCTAATTGATGTGAGAAGATCCAGCCCACAGCATGTGGGACCATTTTCTGGGCAGGTGGGTAAGATGCAGAGAGCTGGTGCAGTACTTAGGCATATTGGCATACAGGCAGATGAGAAAGTTTGCCCCGTCTCATGGCTTTCTGTGGATATGATGTGGCCAATTTCTTTGGCTCCTGCCATGCTGATGAAGTGTGACTATGATTCATAAGCAATAATATATCCTATGTTTCCCTAAGTTGTTTGACTATGCATTTATATCAGCAACAGAGGAAAACTGGAACAATTTGATACATGACTATAATGAATTTGTATCATTTTTAATCCTTATTACCCAATTCCACCCACTCTCCCTTTTCCAAGAATTAACACGTTTCTTGCCAAAGACGGACCATGCATGCAAGCACAAGGACAGAAAAGGAGGGTCAAGGTTGAGGGCTAATTGAGTAGGAAATGCAGGGGAACCTGATTAACTTTGCTCAAGCAGAGTATTTTAGCCAGGGTGCAGTGATACACATTTGTAAACCCAACACTCAGGATGTTGAGGTAGGAGAATGGTGAGTTGGAGTCCAGCCTAAGCAACTGAAGGAGATCCTGTCTCAAAACAAACAGAACAATATAAGAAAGAGGTGAGTCTTTGTCTATCTCTCATTCATTTTGTTCAAGGAGGCCAAAGACATTTTTCTTTCCATTAAACAATGTAATTTCAATTTTCATTCAATAATTTCAGTTTTTTTTTTGAGACAAGGTGTCATATCACCCAGGGTAGCCTCAAACTCCCTAAGTAAATAAGGATGACCAGATTACCTTGAATTTATGATCTTTCCACCTCTACCTTCTGTGTCCTCAGATTACAGTGGTAGAAAACCATGTCCTGTTTGTTCTGTGCTTGGGACTGAATCCAGGGCTTCATGCTTGTTAGCTAGGCAAGCACTCTACCAACTGAAATACATCTCCCAGCCTTAAATAGCATTTTTGTTTTGTGTGGGTGTTTCTGTTTGTGCTGGGGACCAAACCCAGGACTTGGCAGCTCCCTGCCACTGAGTCTTCCTTCAGTCCCCTTTGTTTTTTTCTTTCATTTGGCCAGCTGAAACTTGCTAGTAGAGGAAATTTGGTGGTCGGTGTTTCGTCAGATATTCAAATGAGAATGACAAAAGAAAAGAGCAGGCTCTAACTCCACTTTTGCAAAGTGGAGGTGGAAGGAAGCCTGTTGAGACCCTTATAGATATTACTCTCAGAACAATCCAATGGATTTCCTGGTTCACAGTGTCTCTGGTGAAGCCTAGGCATCAATCAGTATCACAGTTTCGGTAATTTTCTAGAGCAAAGCAGGAAGCATCTAGCTTTTAGAGCTTCCTTTCTTCCTTCTTTCTTCCTCCTTTCCTCCCTTCTTCCCTTTCTTTGCTTCGAAGTTCTCCAGGCTCTGCCTTCCAGGACTGAAAGTACAAGCCTCCAGCCATTTCCATATGGGATCTGGGATTTGATCTCAAGACCTTCTGCTTGCGGGCCACAGGCTTAACCCTTAAACCGTCTCTCCAGCCCATGTAAATTTTCTTTAGACAGTCCTAGTAAGGATCTAGACAGTAAAGTTTTCATTCTCTGTTGTGCAAAATCAGGGAAGCCAGAGAGAAACTGGAAATATTTCACTTGGAAAGTTGTACTCAGGTATTGGAGGAAGTTAGATTTGAGAGTTTTATAAGGACTAATCAAATCAAACAGGCTCCAGGCTAATTTATGGGAGATAACCATGTAGAAAATAAAATGGGGATTGCTAAGAGGCAAAAAATAGTTCAATAACAGTCAAGAGGACTGCTTTATGTCTATGGTCACCTACTTTTTCTTTTTTTCTTTTCCTCGTGGTGCTGGGGATAGAACCTAGGGCCTCATCATGCTTAGAAGTGTTCTTTCCTTGAGCTATCACACCACATCCCTAGCTCTAATCATTCTCTTCTCTTCTCTTTTTGAGATAGGGTCTCTTTCGCAGCCCTGGCTAGATAATTCAGCTTTGAGCACTGGTATGATAGATTTCTGGCTTCACATCTGGTGTGGTGTCACATCTGGTTTCAGCAGCTGTCTATATCTCAGTAGTGATGTTTTTAAAGCAGATAGGTCAGTGGTAGAGTGTTGGTACTTTCTGTCTCTCTTTCTCTCTCTGATAGATTCTTGCTGTGTAGTTCAGGATGGTACTTATTGTGTGCATCCTAGATAGGCCTTAAACTCTAGATCCTCCTGCTTTGGCTTCCCTGCAAGTGTTAGGATTATAGTCACATGCCACCAAAGTTGCACGTTTCTACCTTTTAACAGTGAGAGAATGGGACTTGGGAGATTGCTTGGTGGGTAAAGGATCCTTTACCATGGTGATGTGAGTTCAGTCCCCAGAAGCCCACATGATGGAAAGAGAGAAGGGACTTCTGAAAGTTGCCCTCTGACTTTCATGTTCTTCTTCCTCTTCCTCCTCCTCTTCCTTCTTATCTCTCTCTTTTTCTTTCTCTGTGCCTCCTCTCTTAAACAAATAATCAAAGAGACAGTGAGAGAAGAGCTTCTTAACAGATAGCATGCACAATCAGAAAGGTCAGTAATTAACCAACACTCCCAATCTCCAACTGCCCAGAGATTAAGACTGAATGGTGGCTGGAAAGAAAAAAAAAATCAATTTTCCTCATCCCATCACCTTCTCCCCTTCCCCCAATTCTAAAGTGTAAGAATTTATAGATAGATAATTCAGAGATGGCCTTTTTGTTGCTACTTAAGAATTACACAAGTTTGTGGGCATTTCATATAAAGCAAAAAACCAGACTTCACAAGTTTGACAAATGAATACTTCTTGTAGAAAACCAGTGATGTTTGGATCCATTATATATATATTTTTTTAAAAAAAACTTTTGTATAAAATGCTCCTTTAATCTTAATCTTTAACCTGAGGCAATTAGTTTCTTAATGAATTTTGTTTTTGAAAGTTCGCTTTTTCCTGTTAAAGTAAGTTCTTTTACTGTAGATTTTTGTTTTAATAGCACTGCCATTGCTTCATGTAGAATGATATCCTCTAGGTGTCAGAGAGCCTCTAGGTGTCTCAGAGGTGTTCAGGAGCCTCCTGGAGGCAGCTGAAAGGGAGGAACTCTACATTATTAAAGCATGTTAAAGCCATAAAGATGGCTCCTCAGTGCAGTACCCAACCGGAGTCTAGCCACAATAGCTGTAAGCAGTCTTGACGTTATGTAATGGATAAATGACCAATGGAAAAAATAAAGCAAAGAACTGCAGTGTATCTTATCTTTAACCTTTATAAGCCATAATTTATGAATAACTTGTCAGTTTTTCCAAAGGTTGGTATATTTACTGTATTTTTAATACAGAGCCTTACAATAGCCCAGTAGTATCCTCCTTCCTTAACTTCCTGAGTGCTGGGATTATAGGTGTGTACCATAATGTATGACTGGAATGAGCCTGATTTGCAATGAATGTCTATTGCTTAATCCTTTTTCCTTGATGATAGAGACCCAAGGTCAGGAGCATGTTAAACAAGTCCAGTACTATTGCTCTATGCTCCCAGCCCTCTTATTACTTCATTTAGCCGAACATAACAGCAAGTTGCAAAGTTACCAAAAAAATATTTGGAAAATGACTTATTTTTTCTATATTTTGTCATGTGTGGAAAACATTTGTGTGTACATGCTTGTGTGTGTGCATGTATGCATAATTGCATGTGTCCTTGTGTGTTAATGTGGAGGCCTTAAGTTGATAACTTGATACCTGTACTTGTTAGTCAAGCTATGAAAATCAGGTGGATTACAAAAACATGTGGAAAAAAATTAGTTTGTAGTCAGTAATTTTCTGTCAGTTACTACTAATCTCATCCAAATATGGATTAGAATCCATTATAAATTCAAGTCCAAGTCTTGGGTATTAGGTACCAGAGAAGCATTTAAGATAATTTCCTACCGGCCGGTCGCTGCCTCCAACCACCCACGCCGGCTGCCAGGCAGCGGCGGGGATGGCAAGCCGCGAAGTGGGGGAGGGAGAACAGCGACTCCGCCATTGGGCAGGCAGGCCTGAGGGACGGCCTGACAAGGTGCACGAGGACACCCCCACAGGTGTCTCCAAGAAAGCCGGGGCGATTGAAGCCAACACGTCCAAGCGGAAGGAGCCCAACAGGTCCCTCCACATCAAAGTGATCTCCATGGGCAACGCGGAAGTGGGGAAAAGCTGTATTGTCAAGCGGTACTGTGAGAAAAGACTCGTGTCTAAATACCTGGCAACAATCGGAATTGACTATGGAGTCACAAAAGTCCAAGTGAGACACAGAGAAATCAAAGTTAACATCTTTGACATTGGCTGGACACCCTTTCTTCTATGAGGTCCGAAATGAATTTTACAAGGGCACACAGGGTGCGATACTAGTCTATGATATTGGACAGAGAGACTCCTTTGATGCCCTGGATTCGTGGCTGGCTGAGATGAAAGAGGAGGTTGGGCCCCACCGCAACATGGACAATATAATATTTGTGGTGTGTGCCAACAAGATCGACTTCACCAAGCACCACTGCATCAATGAAAGCAAAGGGTGCCTTTAGGCTGAAAGCAAAAGGGTTCCTGTACTTTGAAACCTCAGCGCAAACTGGAGAGGGAATCAACGAGATGTTCCAGACCTTTTACCTATCTATAGTTGACTTATGTGAAAATGGCGGGAAACGTCCCACCACAAACAGCAGTGCTAGCTTCACCAAAGAGCAAGCAGATACCATTCGCAGAATTCTAAACAGTTGGGACATGCTGGGGGTCAAGCCCGGGGCCTCAAGGGAAGAAGTCAGTAAGGCCTACTGGAAGCTCGCCGTGCTGCGTCAGACAAATGTGTAGGGCCTGGTAGTGAGGATGCCTTCAAAGCTGTTGTGAACACCGGACAGACCTCCTGAAAAACATCAAGTAGAATACAGAGGAAACCGGCATGGGGCTGCAGTGCAGAGGGCCCCCTCTAGGATCTTTCATTGATTTCCCGAAGATAGCTGGCCACAAGCCCCAGGGATCGTCCTTGTCCCGTCTCCCCAGGGCTATTTATTGTTTTAAAGGGATTTGGAGATCCTTCCCTGCCTTCTGGGCTGGAATTACATTCAGGCTGTCATGGATATCTTGCATTTTATCTAGGTTTTGGAATCTGAACTCTGGTTCTCTTGTGCGGCAAACGCTTTAATTGCTGAGTCATCTATCCAATCCTCAGGAAGGCATTTTTAAGTATATATATTTTTATTTTTTGGGTGTCAAGTATGGAACCTAGGGTCTTATATATGTGATCCATGAGCTCTAACAGTAGGTAAACCCCTAGTCTTATAGACATTTTACGAAACGTAATTGGGTCGAATAGTAGCGGCACTTGCCGCGCAAGTCGGCCGATTGAGTGCGGCAATGGTCTTCAGTGGGTAATGGGTTCTCTATGGCAAAACCTAGCACTGGGCAGAATCTTATGGTTGATCACTTCAGATCTGTAGTTATTAATGGGCTCTTCCTAGCCTGATAACCTGAACCTATAAAGTAGATCCAGTGGTCCTTTTGCTCTCACTTTCACTGAACATACATGTGCATGCGCTCCCACACACAATATAAAAAGGTGAAATAAAACTCATAAATAAAATCCAAAAATTTGAAGGAGGGTAGAATAAGATAAGGGAGTAAAATCCTCCACTGACATTTCCCACAAAACAGAAATTTAAACAATTATGTATGATGATTTTTTTTTAGGTGAGCTGAGGAAGCAGAGATCACAGTGTCTGGTTTTAGTATAGTCATAAAAAAGACAAATGAAGTAGCAAAGACATATTTGTGAAACCCTGTACCAAGCAGAATCTCAGGACTACTCACCTAGATCTGAGGCCACTGTTTGGGTCTTTGTCTCCTATCCCCCCATAGAATCTTGAAACTTCAATGGAATGGACTTCTGAACCCATAATACTGTTGGCTACAGCATGGTTCTTAGGTTACACCTCAGCTCTGTCATAGTCTTAATGAATGTAGTTTCAGGTCAGGCCTGCTTCAGTGTCAGCCTTCAACCTTTGGGACTTCTTTCAGCTTTCCCAACCCCAGGCATCATAGCATGGAAGTAGACTCCCTCTGCTGGATTGAGAAAGGGAATAATTATAGACAGGATTTTCTTGAGTCAAGCCATCATAGTAAAACCCAATACCAGAGACTGGCCCCCAGAACTCTATAGATTGAACCTCTTGACCTTCCATGGTATCAGGAAATGTCTCATAATCTGGATAAGAGGAGCCTGGTTTTCTGCTCAACATCATCAGTTGACTTCTGGGTCTTTGGACATGGGTGTTGCTCTCACTTCCACATTTTGCTGCTCTTGGAGGTTGTAGGCTTTGTTACTCAGTATTATGGCCGCCACAGTTTCAATGGAACGGCAAGTTTCTCCCCAACATGAAGCAGTACAGCAAAAGGAGATCTATTGTCCTCTCTGAGGAAGAAGGAAATTGGCATAAAGATTACCTTGAAGTTGATTTCCGGCCGAGCACATTGAAGTTTAAGCTATGAATGGAGTACCTCTGACCAAGCCTTCAGTCTGCTGTGGACACTGACTCACAGAAAGCTTGGACTTAGGATGCCATCTAGTGAAGAAACAGGGACAGTGACCACAGGCTGAAAGAACATGACTGGCCACCTTAGACTCTCTGGAAGGACAGACACAAAGCTAGACTGTAAAGAATGAAATGAATACCCAATCTTTCAATTCACAGATATTGCATATGCCCATAATTCACAGGAAAATATGCCTTACATAATGGAAAAAATAAAGCACTATAACTGACCCTAAATCAATAGAGAATATTTTACTCAGTTCCAGGAAATGAAAACTCTCCAAGTCTTGGGAATCATAAAGAAGTAGAAACCCTAAACAGAGAAATTGGGTCAGTAACAATAATAAACTCTCAATTAAAAAAAAGCTCAGGACAAGATGGCTTTATTTTTGAAGTCTAAGAAGCTTTTAAATAAAAATTAATAGAATTCTACGTTATTCCAAAGAATTGAAAGAGAATTTTTCCAAATTAATAAAATTAGAGATGAAAAAGGAGGCCTTATAACAGGTACCAAAGAAATTTATTTTAAAAATTTATAGTCCACTAAACTATACCATATAAAATAAATAGATAAGTAGGTGAATGTAACTACCAAAGTTAACCGAGATGAGATAAATTATTTACATAGGAATATGTGTTTACATAAGAAGCAATAAAATTAAGCAATAATATTTAAAAAATCTCCAAACTGAAAAACTAGCATTCAATGCTTCTCAAACTATTTTATAAAGTGGGGCTAGAGATGGCTCAGGGGTTAAGACTCTGTCTCACAAGCAGAAGGCCTACACTTCCTGCCCTGGTGGGTGGAGCCTGAGAAATCCCAGAGCCAAGCACAAAGGAGGCAGAAGTAATAGAGGATGATTCCCGAAGTCACCCTTGGTCCTCTACAGGGACACACAGCACACTCTGATACACACACACACACACACACACACACAATAAATGAGTAAATAAAATATTAAAAAAGTGCACTCTGTCCAGTAAAAGAACAAGTGGAAAGTTGTGGATAAGAAGAATATGAATGTTAAATACATTAACACTTTTAAAAAGAAGGCAACCGCTTTGCACTTAGAAATAGGAAACTTGCCAGATATCATTGATCACAGGTGAAGGGAGGTAAAATCATAAATTCATTTGAAAGGTTTGCTTTGAGAAAGGGGATTCAGGGCACGCTGCTTGCTACAAGGCCACAAAGGAAAGTGATTTCCAGGTTGTCCAGAGACAAAGACAATGCTTGAGCGGTGGTAGCTATCATCTATGTAATGCTGATTTTGTGGAAATTAAGAATATAAGAATTAAAATGGTCATAGATGTTTAAGTAAGGCCTATCAGGTCAGATAATATGTAGCAGGATAAGACTGTCTACAGGAGCCCACAAGAGGGCAATGTATGAAGCTCTGAGGGTCAAATCTAACCCCAAGAGAGAGACCACATAACCTGTAAAGAGCCTAGCTACTGGGGTGTTGTCCTGGTTGGGCAAGGCCTTTTAGACACATCTATGAGGAATTGTTTATTTAAGGAAACCTCTGAGCAATTCTGTGAGAGATTATTCTAACTGGTCTGGGAAGACCAAGCCTAGAGTGGATCCATTTCCTAGACAGGTGGATAAGATGGAGAGGACTGGCTAATTATTTTGGCAGAGTTAGGCATATGGCCGTACAAATGTTGGCAAGTTATGTTCTCTCTTAGCTCTTTCTGTGGATATGGTATGGATAGTCCCTTTGGTTGCAGGGACGCCCAAACTCTTTAGAGATAATACTGTTATGATGCATGCTGACAAATAGAGGACTCGCTCTGGGCATAGAGGTATATTTAACATTTTCTCTGCTGCACTTGCTTTGGCTCCATTCCTTTCTATGCCTTCATTCCTCTCTCTTTGAATGGGAATGTTTACTCTGATGTTTTGGAAGCTTATATATTGTTCTATATATTCAGTGTTTAAATATGATATGACATGTGGCATTTCTTTTCTGGTCCTGTCTGTTTGGTGTTCTTTGTGCCACTTATGTCTGGATGGGCTTCTTTCTTCAGATTTGGGAAATTTCTTCCATGACTTAATTGAAAGTATTGTCTATGCCTTTGGCATGAAATTCTTCTCTTTCTTTTATGTCCATAATTCATAAAAGCTTGCCTTTTCATGATGTTCCAAAGATCTTGCATATTTTGTTCATGTG
This sequence comes from Typhlomys cinereus, assembly GCA_023101885.1. NCBI lineage: Eukaryota > Metazoa > Chordata > Mammalia > Rodentia > Platacanthomyidae > Typhlomys > Typhlomys cinereus. Next base: position 221,624 of record JALPQD010000805.1, on the reverse strand, counting down.
CTTTATCAAATTAATCATTGACCTTGGATCTGTGAAGTGATTGAGAGTGTAAAGGCACTTGAAACACAAATTTAACATCTTGAGTTTGAGCACCAGAACCAACATGAAGGTTGAAGAAGAAAACAGACTTCATAAGACTGTCCTCAACATGTCAACATACCCCCATGGACTGGTGTGGATCTCAGGGGAAATAGTTTCAGACAGTAGGATCCTTAGGGGATAGAGGTCAGACAGAGGTAGAGGAGTACCCATATCAGCAGGCCGCTCAAGGAAGGGCTTCTCTGTCTGTCACAGAGGCCTGAAGCCCCATGAGAACAGATGGTACAGAGGGAACCCCAGGACCCATAGAACCAAAGGACAGAAAAATAGGAGGGAGTAGGCTGGATACACAAAGGGAGGAGAAGGAGGGTGGGAAGGGATGAGATGGGGAGAGTGGTATGTTCTACTACAAAATGAGAATCTTGTCTAGGCTCCTTCAGGCTTTTAATAACTGTAATAATTAGCTAATAATTATCTTTGGCTCAGAATTCAACTGTTCCCAACCTCTCCTGATGGCTATAAGAATAGCTAACAGTTTTGGAGTATCTACTATGTGACAGGCCTAGCGACATTTTGGGTTGACTTTATTTCAATATTTCACCTTCCTTTGGTTTTTAAACATCTGTTTTCCTCACTTGTAAAAAAATGAAATCTAAAGACACTTGGTGAGCAAGTAGAGCCCTTTGGGACCTGTCCTCAGATAATTGCTTTCTGTTTCTGAAGAAAAACTGCTGTGTCTAGGTGAATCCCCTTTGGAATGACTGTGCACTTTGCGCGACCCCTTAAACTGTCTGCCTTCCATTTTTTTGCTTTTTTTTTTTTTTTAATAGGGTAAGGGTCTTTGCAATGAATGTTCATTTGTCAGTTTGCTATTTATTATTTTTAGTGCTTCGCTATATTGTTCAGGCTGACTGTGAATTCATGATGTAGTACAAACTAGCCTGAAACTTGTGACTCTCTTGCCTTGGTCTCCCAGGAATTATTAGCATTACAGATGTGTACCATCACAAGTGCTTTTCTGCTTCAGGTCTCGGATGACTCAAGATGCTCATCTCTTATTTAGCAGCTGTTCCCATAAATTTGGAGAGAGAGATTTTCCCCTGTGACTGAACCTTAGAAAGTAAACACTAGTGACCATGGTGCCAAGGTCAGTGTGGGGAAATTGACCTTGTGTAGGTCAGTGAAGCAAAGGAAGCAACTTATTACAGAGGATGAAGGAAAAATAAACAAGACCAAGAGAAGAACAAATGATGTGTATTGTCTGAATTTTTGAAAACTTTTCAATTACCTGTTCTAGTAATATGCTTACCCTCTAGTATTGTGAGACACCCCTAACTCATAAACTTCTTCATTTTAGGTCCATAATGATCACATTTGTCTATAATCTCAACATTTGAGGTGATCCTGGGTTACATGGTGAGATTAAGGCCAGTGTGGAATGCATAGTGGATCCCATCTTATAAACAAAAACAAGTAAACAAAATGAAAATCAGGGACCAGGGGTCAGTGAAATGGCTCAGTGAGTAAAGGTACCTGTGGGTAAACCTGGTGATCTGAGTTCAATCTTTGTAGCCCATATTGCAAGAGAGAATCAACTTCTGAAACTTGATCTCTGACCTCCTTCATACATGCTCTATGGTACATACAGACATTCTCTCTCTCTCTCTCTTTCTCTCTCTCTCTCTCTCTCTCTCTCTCACACACACACACAGACACACGTAAATAAAATACTTTTTAAAAACCCAAAACAAGGCTTCTGGAAGTAGTTCAGTTGTAGAATACCTGCCTAACACATGAGGTATTACTATTTCAAACCCCAGAGCAGCCAGATGGAAAAAAAAAAAAACAAAAAAACCCAAACCCGGGGCTGAGAGGTGGCTCAGGGGTTAAGCCTCTGCCTTGCAGGCGGAAGGTCCTGAGTTCGGATCCCAGATCCCACGTATAGACGCCAGGCAGAAGCGGGGGCGGCCTGCGCTTCTGGTCCTGGTAGGGCGGAGCCTGTGAATCCCTGGGCAGAAGGAGGTGGAGGCGTCCATGGTGGTTCGCGAATTCGTCCGTGGTTCTACACATACACACGCACACGCAGACACACACACACGCGCGCGCACATACACACGCACATGCGCACAGTTGAATAAATAATAATAATAATAAAGTTTTTTTTAAAAAAAAAACCCAAACCCCACAAATAAACAAAAACTTTCACATTTTGCCTTATGTTACATTGGCTTCAGTTACTTATAGTTGAAGAACGGTAATATAAAAACCTTAGGTTGAGCATAATGCTCTACGTTCTTGAACAAGTTTCCTCCCATTTGTCTTTCAGTATTCTGTTCAGAACAACGTCTAGTAAACCCCTTTATACTGCTTCAGTCTGGCCTCCAGGCTCTTTCTTTCCATTGGCCAATGAGCTGCTAATTTAGTTACTCCTGCCAGCACCCAAGGGTTTGAGCCAAGGCCAAGTCATAAGTCAGTGCCAGTACAGATGTGAATTTATTTATTCCCATTCTGTGGCAGTAGATGATTTATATATGTATTTAAGATGAGTTGAATGGTTGTTACAGAGAAAGTGGAAAGACAGAGAGTTTTAGATTCAGGTAAACCCCCAAACTGATGAATGAGTGAACATATTTACTGGCAATCTATAGAATCTCAGCCAGGGAGCTAGAAACTCTAAGTCAGTTCTCCAACAATAAAGTTGTCATGATAGCAAACTGCTGTTTGGAGCATGGGTTTGCTTCTGAGGCAGAGTGGGCAGGCAGAACAAAGAGCTGAAAGAGTAAGTGGACAGATAAGACAAACAGTCCAAGGCATTGAAATAGGGGAGGGGATGTGGCAAGGACAAGATGCAGAGATGAAAGAGAATTGAGACAGAAAATCCTAGAGATAACACAGAGCTTTCCAGAAACACTAACTCAGAAAACAGTGGACTTCTTTGCAGCCAGTTAAACTAAATAGAAAAGCTGCATAGGGGATAGCTAGCAGAATCAAGGGCTTTGAAGGCAGCGATAGATTCTCCTGACCATTTCTACGAGAGACCACATTCCCTTTCCTTATACATATTGACATGATGGGGTGAAATCCTTTCTAATTAACATTGCAGGCCCTGAAACCTTTGTAAAATGATCCTGCATTGAATTAACATTTTGACTTATCCTCCATTTCTGTTTCTAGACAGAATGTTTAAAGAGACAGTCCAATGATACTTGCAAATAACAAGTATTATTACTTGGGGTTAATTTCATTATATTCTATGAGAAATACAAGAATGATTATGGGATATAGTTAGGCTCAGTTGTGTAACAGTTTGATTATATGTTGCTGTGCTGATTTTAGGGAAATAAGAGGAGTTTATTGTTTCTTGTGATTCTCAGTTACAGTTCTTAGTACAGCTTGTCAGGAGAGTGTGTACCAACAAAAGGAACTGAGGGAACTGGCCACATCATATCCACAGGGATATGCTGAGAAAGGGGCAAACTTATACATCTGCCCAGGAAATGGTCCCACCCACTATGGGTTGGTTCTTCCCAAATCAATCAGAAAATTTCTTGCAGGCTTGTTCCCAGCTTGCCTTAACTACTAATTCTTCACAAATAAGCTCAGATCTCAGCCTTCAATTGTCAAGTTAACACCTATATATCTAACTAGCACAAGTTGGTTGCAAGAAATTCACTTAAACTTAGTAAAGTGAACCTTAACCTCAGTCTATGGACATAATAAAGAGTAGTACAGAAATCCAAGAAGAAAAGCTATAGTGGTTTCTTCGCATGGTATCTCCCTCCTGCAATTCCAGAACCTGGGAGACTGAGACAGAGAATCACTGTGAGTTCAAGGACAGCCTGAGCTATAGAGTTATACTCAGCCTCAAAACACAAACAAACACACATCTAAAATAACAACAGTAAAACTGTACAGAGACTGGACCTGTTGCAGTTGCTCTGTATGTTTTTGATAAATTCATGACCAAAGAGCTTAAGAGAAAAAAGAGGATTTATATTGGCTTACAATTGTCCATTTACAGTTCCTGGTCTAACTTAGCAAGAAAGTCCACACCAATACCAAGGACTGAGGGATCTGGCTGCACCAAATCTACAGAACTGCTGAGAGAGACAATCCCCACTTGTCAGACGAGCATATCTGGTCAAATGTACAAAAGGATGCCAATTTCCCAAACCAGCTCCCTCCATCCATCTTATTTATCTGCCCAAGGTCTAGTCCCACCCACCATGGTCTGGGCTTCCTCATCAATCAGACAGTTCCTGCTTAACTCGATTACCAATTCTTTATAAATGTGCCCAGAGCTGTAGCCTTTGATTGTCAAGTTGACAACTGTATTTAACTGTGATAGGACCCCACTGAGATTGCAGCCGAGATAGTTTGGGCTTCAAAGTGGCATTAGAGGGAATATTACATGTTCGGCATCTTCATTCTAGTGATAGCCTGCTCTTAGTGCCTACTTAACATTATATCATTTTATTAGGTATAATTACTTTAAAGACTTGTTCCTCATAAGTTTTTCTGTATGTGGCTTATCATGATTTATTCAGCTCCATCTCCACATTATGGTCTTTTAGTTGTAATCATTCACTGCTGCTATTGTTGCTTTCTGTTTTGTATTTTACATTTAAGAAGAAAAGAATCAGATTGGTCCAGCTCAGGTTTTCTTTTCTTTCTTTCTTTTGTGTATATTGTGTGTATGTATGTGTGTGTATGTGCTGTATGTGCCTGTATATGTACATGCATGTATGCGTGTATGTGTGTGTGTGTATCCATATACGTACTCAAAGGCTAGTGGAGGACGTCCAGTGTCCTGCTGTTTTACTCTTTGCCTTATCCCTCCAGACGGGGTTTCTTGCTGAACCTGGAGCTAGGCTGATGGCCAGCATGCTCCATCAATCTTCTTGTCTCTGCCTCCTGTACTGGGACTACAGGAATAAACAACCAAGCCTAGCTTCTTACAGGGGTTCTGGAATTTAAACTCAGATATTCATGCTTCTGAAGCAAGTTGCTCTTATTCCTTCAGCTCTCTCCCCAACAGCTCAGTTTTTCAAGCTAGCATGGATATATCAGTTTATTCCCTTAGAACATATTTTTTGTTTAGTTCACCACAAAAATTTATGTGTGGCATGTCAAGGGAGGACAGGTAGCATCACATGGCAGCATCCATAATGGGCAGGGTCATTTCACTTAGAATAAGGGTTGAGTCCCTTGAACCTTAACTACCATATCCATGAAAGAAAAATTATAGATGTTCACAAAAGTGGAAGATTGTAGATGCTGATAAAAGATAGGGGAGGGGAAAGAAAATGGCTGAAATGTTGGTGTCTGTAGCAAAGAAAATGACCTGGAAAGTATGTCCTTAATTTTTTTTAACAAAAATGAGGGTACTTATTGTACACTTGCTTAGTGTCAGAGTCTATCTGAAGCTTTACATTTTTTTCACTCACTTTTGTGGTCTCATATCACTAAAGCATAATTATTATTAACCCAGGAGCACAGATAAAGAAAGTGAAATCCAAAGAACACCTGCAAATTTTCTAAACTTGTGAATCAATAAATGACAGGGAAATGACACAAATCTAAGTTCTATTCTATATGTCCTTGTCAGGGAGCAGAAAGACCCCATTGCTGGGGAGATAACATAATATTCTTGGCAGAAATAGGTCTGCAACCAGAAAGTCATGCAAATGTCCTGGGAAGTTGGACTAGTCTTCTGGGTTTATCTGAGTTGGTATGGGAAAGTGGGCAAGTCATATAAGTTCTAACAATAAACTAGATATGGGAGGACAAGAGACTTGGTAAATACATGTTACTAGATGGAAGATATGTAACAATGAGTTTCTGCTCTCTTTTCCAGTAATAGACTTAGACAAAAGATCCTTTAGTGGTCTATGAACATTAAAGAAGGTCCTAAAAATCAGCCATCAGTGATGATAATCTTACTGAACAATGAAGGACAGAGACACCCCGGTTACTGGTGTGCTGCTTTTGGAGCTTTGTCTTCCATTTGAGGAGAATCCACTAGGTTTACACCTGCTTACATGTCCTCCATGGAGAAGTGGTGTTCAGGACGCCCAAGGACCGCTGCAGCCTCTGCTGCCCTCCATGCCCCCGTAACGGCACCGTGGTGCCTGGCTCTGTTCAGAGCCTTTCCTAGGACCACAGTGGACAGGGGACCAGCAGGCTTTCTGGGCATCGAGAGAACAGATTTGCTTCTGTTCTGGGAGGAGGGTAGAAGGACCTCGGAGAAGAGCTCGGGGCCTGGCATTCACTTTCCTTCTTGCCTCTGTTTCTGTAAAATGACATCTGAGCGCTCCCAGGGCAGCGCAGAGGGGGAGTCTGATAAGGGATGTAGAAGTACAGGTGAGCCATGAATTGCCTGCTCACAGGCAAGGGAGAGAGACCTCGTTTCCAGCAAAGGGGGTCTGTCTGATCAGACGTGGTGGGGAGAGTGTCCTCGTGTTTAGGATGGAGGGGGCAGCATGTATGAGCAAATCTGGCAGGCGCGGTGGCGGACAGATCCCAGATGGACAGAAGGCAGGGCTGGCTTTGCCACGCCTTACATGGGAGTCCCCGCAAGACGGGCCGTGAAGCTTCTGTCCTGAGGGAGAGGGTGCTGCGAGCGAGGGGAAGGTACAGTGATGGGGGCTTCTTTTCCGTTCTGCTGAGAGAAGCGGGCCGGCTGAGAGTGTGTGGAGGAGGTATGTGGAGGAGTCCCAGAGGAAGGCAGATGTCAGAGGCAGCAGGGACCTGTTCCCTCTGTTGCCAGCGGCCAGGCCCATTTCCAGAAGGGTTCTCCAACCTGGTAGCAAACTGCTTGCCCTCTGGGAAGCCCCAGGCAGCTAATTGGTGCTGGTCTTCGCTCTAGGTGGGATCTGGAGACCTGCGAGTGTCTGGTGTGAGGTGCTGGCGAGCTGCCACCAGCGGGGTTTCGGGGAGCAATTTTCATGTTCTTGTGCTGGGGGCTTGAACTCAGGGCCTGGCAGATGTGAAGCCATGCTTTAGCCCTGAGTCCACCCCAGCCTTCTTGGATATATAGGGTGATCGCTGTGGAAAGACTGGGGCCAGATGTGGAAGCAGTGACCCCCTGAGTCGACCTGCGTGGAGAAGGCCAGTCTGGGTGCCAGGGTTGGCGACTGGGGAGGATAGAGGAAAAGGATGGCTGTCCCAGCCGGGGTTGGGGGGGGGTGTTCCCACCGCAGGTACCGCGCAGCTGGGCTCCAGCCAGGATCATGAAGGCCTTCGCTGGCAGAACTGGGCGCCTGGACCCTTGGGGACCCTGGTCTCAGGTGGGGGAGGAGGAGTCTCTCGGAAGGGATTCTAAGTAGACCCAGGCCAGATCACCTCGAGGACTCGGCGCATGGAGTGTGCAGAGCCATGGCTGCTGCAGGCCTGGTGGCGGTAGCAGTGAGTGTGTGTGTGGACGGTGTGTGGTGCACACGGTGTGTGGTGCGCACAGTGTGTGGTGTGCACGGTGTGTGGTGTGCACGGTGTGTGGTGCGGACTGTGTGTGGTGCGGACAGTGTGTGGTGCACATGGTATGTGGTGCACACGGTATGTGGTGCGGACAGTGTGTGTGGTGTGGACAGTGTGTGGTGCGGACTGTGTGTGGTGCAGACAGTGTGTGTGTTGTGGACAGTGTGTGGTGCGCACGGTGTGTGGTGCGGACAGTGTGTGTGGTGCAGACAGTGTGTGTGGTGTGGACAGTGTGTGGTGCATACGGTGTGTGCTGTGGATTGTGTGGTGCGGACGGTGTGTGGTGCAGAAGGTGTGTGGTGCGGAAGGTGTGTGGTGCGGACTGTGTGTGGTGCGGACAGTGTGTGGTGTGGACGGTGTGTGGTGCACACGGTGTGTGGTGTGGACGGTGTGTGGTGCACACGGTGTGTGGTGCACATGGTGTGGGGTGCAGACAGTGTGTGGTGCGGACGGGGGAGGAGAGAGAGGAGGGAGCAGGAGGCGCTGAGCCAAGGCTTTGCCTCAGCTGCTGCGTGTCCTTTGGGCTCGAGTAGTTGGCAGAGCGCGAGGCTGGGCTCCCTGGCCGAGTGTGGTTGCTTCTGGCTTTCACAGATGCGGCTCCCTTAGTGGGAATTCAGGGTTGTTATCCCTCCCAGATTGTCGCTCTGCAAAATCCTTCAGAGCGACAGGGGTCCGGTAATCCCCCACTTCACCTCACACAAGTGACTGGAAACCAGCTGCGCGACCTATAGCAGCAGACTGTGGGTGCCACGCCCCCAGGGTCGGCTGCAACCCTGACGGTAACCTGCGCTCCCAGGCGTTCCAAGAATGCAGAATCTCAAGGACTGTGGGGGAAATGGCATTGATCAGCAGCTGTATCCCAGTGCCTGCAAGGCCATCCAGGGCAGGGCCATGGCGGGAAGGTATAGGAGGGCATAGTTTTCCCTGAGGATCTCCAGCTTGTGATCTGGTCAGAAGCTGGGCAGCCAGACGGCTGGGTGTCTGGGGCTCACGACAGGTGGTGTAATCCTGCAGCTGGAAAGGGTGGCGGCGGCTAACAGCCAGGCTCAGCCCCTCCTCTACCCGACAAGTTAGTTAGATATGAGCAATGGGCTAATTTTATCTTGCTTGGACTCAGCAGGAAACTGATGCTGAGGCTTGTGGAGAGACAAGGGGATGGCAAGCGGCGCCTCTGTCCCGGTGGGGGCATGGTGGCCTCTGTTCTGTCCCTGAGAGGTCAGAATTTTGGTACCAAAGTCAGTATGCTGTGGTCTTCCGTGGCTGGAATGGTAACCCCTGCCTATCATTGGACATTGAAGTCTGGCGATTCACATTAGGATCCTGAGGACATATTTTGGAAACAGGTTCAACAGAAGACTGATGTATGAAATCTGAGGCAGGATTAGAACAGCCATGCTGGGTTGGGTCTGTCAAAGTTTTCAAAGGTCTTTGGAATTCCTGAAGGCCATCCTCCAGTACTGGAATTACCCTGAGGGAACACTCCTGAGGAACTGACTCCAGTCCTCCCAGAGATAAGATGGCCAAATTCCCTATGAAGGGATTATGGAAATGAGCTCTCTTTATCAAACAACTTGACCTCTAGCCCACATGGGCCCAAGAGCAACTGGGTTGGGTCCCAATGGGAATTAACCAATGGGAAAAAGCCAGTTTCCTGGGCTTGTCTAGGTATATAAACATACCTGGCCCTGGCAGCCATCTTTGGGGCCCTGGTAGCCATCTTTGGCGCCCTAGCCCCTCATGGCACTCCAGTGCTATGAGTCTGTTTCTTGTTCCTTGCTCCTCATGAATTCCATGCCTAGGCACCATGCGTTATCCAGGGTGTCCTAGCCCCTCATGACACTCCACATCTGGAGTCCATGAGTTCCAACCTTTCTCTCCTCTAATAAACTCTACCTTAATCCTTTACACCATGTTCTGGTTTCAGTCTTCTACTCCAGGACATAAGAACCCTACAACATTGGGATGGTGGGTCCTGTCTCTGCAACATTTGGCACCCCAGGTGAGACAGCCAAAAAGACGGTTTCCCTGGAACATTTGGCAACCATGAAGGGACATACGAAGGAATTCAGAAAAAAAAAAGGTAGATTCCATCCAGTTAAGGTAAAGAAAATCTGGGTCTGTCCTCTGTTCACTTCTCTGAACAGGCTTCTTGGGGAAGGGGGAAGAGAAGGGCAATTTGAAATGGGGAGAGAATGTCCTTAACCTCTGTGTGAATGTGAGTGAATGTCGGCCTGAGGAGGGAAACCTGTTATACCTCTGTGCTTGAATTTGTAGTTCCACAGCAAAAGTCTTAAGATCTCTTAAAGCCATGGGATTCGATTAGGCCAGTTCTGTGTTTCCATGGTAATAACATATGGTCTAGGGTGGGATCAGATTAGAATCCAATCGCAAGTCATGAAACAGCTGAACCCACTATGGCTAAGTTATCACCCATGATTCTGCAAAGAGTGTGGCCAGGCTGGCACTTGAATGATCTCTCCTGGTGGGATACCCAACCTTTGTCTGTCTGCATCCTATGGTGGGGATCAATGTGATGTTAGCTCTTTGTCTGCATAGTACAGTGGGGATCAATGTGACTTTAGCTCTTGTTAGTCAATGGAAGGAAATTCCTAGAAATGCTTACTCTGAAGGAAAGTGTTTCATATCTGAGACAATGACCATAATGCTTAAATAGCATACAGGAAGCTTCAGGCATGTGTGGACCATGGACTCCCCTTTAAGTGCATCGTGTTAGTGGTGTTGGGTGGAGCACTGGCCTCCCCTGCCCACGCCACAGGTTATTATTGTTGACTGGAGCCCTGGCCCCTCTGACTATGCCACAAGTTAATATTGTCGGGTGGAGCCCTGGCTTCTCCAACCTCAGTCGCTGGGTTTATATAGTGCTTGGCAAAACTCTGCTGAGCCATGCGTCCTTTCCCCAAGTCCAGGTCCATTAAACTGAAGCCAAAAGAGAGATTTCCCCTTCTTGTGTCCAGGGACTAATTGGAAAATGTGAATACTTAGTCTTACCAACCTGAAAGAGAGTCAACTTGTAGTATATTCTCAGACATGCCCTGTATACATCTTAGACAAGAGATGACCTCAGAAAGATCTTTAAGTTATAATACCATCCAACTAGCCAAACAATGGCAAACAAATGACAGAAAGTTAAGAGACTATAGAGATCTGTACTAAAAATACCATCTAGTAGCTTAAAAAAAGCTTTGTCTCCCAATAGAAATGCCCTCGAGAGAGACTAAGGTGGAACAGGAATTTCATCTAGCTTCCACGTCAGCCAAACTCCCATCTGGAGGACAGGTTCCTCATCTTTCAGGGGGAAATAGACCCCCATCTGGAAGACAGGGTCCTCATCTGTCAGAGGGAAGTAGACCCCCATCTGGAAGACAGGGTCCTCATCTGTCAGGTGGAAGTAGACCCCCATCTGGAGGACAGGGTCCTCATCTGCAAGGGAGAGGTTGGCACACTGCAATCAAATAATCCACCATTAGGAAACTTTTGTTTCTGTCTCTGTGGTCGAGGAAGTAAAATCCTTTGTTTCTGTTTGTCTTTTCTTTTTGTTCTGTGTCATCTTATGGCACCACTGACAAAATGGCACAGATGCAGATGACCCCTTTAAAGTTATTTTTGGACCATTTTAAGGATTTTAAAAATAGGGCAAGTGACCTAGGAGTTAATGTGAAGAAAGGAAAACTCTTTGTGTTTTGTAGGAATGAATGGCCCACTTTCAAGGTAGACTGGCCAGCAGATGTGTTTTAAACTCTCTTAATTCTGTCAGTAACACCTGCATTGTAGTTTCTAAAGCAACCAAGAAACAAAGAAATCAAAACTTGACATTTGCCTAAGGGGATAGATAGAATACCAACAGGCAAGCCCAAACAGAGCAACCCAGGACCCCTTCTGACAGGGGAAAGGTGGAAAGATGTTTTGAATATGACCAGACTGGGCACTTTGGTTGCAAGCACAGGAAGCTTTCATGTGGCCTATGTCCACATGAAATCTCCACTGGAGGAAAGATTGCCCAGGGGTCAAGCCCCCTGCTGGGGACCAATGAAATGGCCTGAAGCTCTTAGCTTCCCTCCAATGGGAAAAGGAGTTTGCTGCTGATATCCAGCAAAATAAAGCCCAAAATGCCAGGTTGAGCATCTCATGAAAACCTTGGGTTTAACATGCAAATGGAAAGCCTCTTTGTTCCTCTGTTAATAGACAAGGGAGCACAAGATTTTAGTGCTCAACTTCCTTCCTAGTCTTTTGTCAATCTTTGATGTTATTAACATTTTAATGATCAGGGAAGTGACGGGTTCACCAGTCACTCACAAAATAACTACTGAGATTCCTTACATGCTTGGTGGTATTGTTTTTGGGCATTCCTTTGATTACATGCCTTAATGAAATAAGATATTTTAACACTGTTATAAAGTCATCCTCCTGGTTCTGGTTTTAGATGCACCAAAGATGCTAAAGGAGGAAATCATAGATTCTAGAAAATGGTGGAATCCTGATAGCATGTAACAAAAGCCTGCAGTTTAAAGAACCTAAGAAAGACAGTTTGTGCTGTAGAGCTAAGATCAGGCATGTCTTAAAAAGTTCTGCTCTTGTCCTAAAAGCTTGCCTAAAGTTAAACTCAGTGCTTGACAGCGGGAAAATGCAATGACAGACTTAAGGAGTTAAACCAGGAAAAACAGCAAAACTCTAGGTGTTAAACAGAGTAGTGGCTCCATTGGCAAATCAATGCTGGCTTTTCATTTAGCTCCAAGAGGTGGTTCTACCCTAAAGACGAGATAATGCTTACAGACCTATAGAACTTTCCATGTCAGGAAATAATGTGCCTTACATGTGTCATCTTAAAAAGACTTGTGTTGCTTAGTTTTTCAGAACTCAAAAAGGAAGACTAATTCAGATTGTTCTGTACAAAGAATCAGACAGTTCATTGTTTTGGACAGGTTTTAAAATGTGATCTTGGAGATTTACAATAGCCAGACGAGAAAGGTCTCCGATATGTAAATTACTTATAGCTCTTGGCTTTTACACCTTACAAACATGTGTTCTTTACTAACTCTTGCTTATGCCCACAGTAAGACTGCTAAGCTTATTTGGTTTATCCCTTGTGATTTCCCAATTATAATGGTTTAATCCTCATATAGATCTTGGAAGTTTAACTTATCCAGTTTGTCTCTTTTAGACGGACCTTGAAGTAATAAAGCCAGGTATGAAAGACCTCTAGACCATCCCAGCATTTCATAGATGAGGACATCAGATTGTTCTCACTTCCATCACCCCAATTCAGCAGGAAGTTGTCAGTGCGGTCATCGCCCTGCCCTTAATCTCCAGAGCAGTCTGAGTCCTCAAATAGGATTATGGGGGAATGAGGCAGGATTAGAGCAGTCATGTTAGGGTGGGTCTCTCAAGGTCTTTGAAGGTCTTTAGAATTCCTGAAGGTCATCCCCCTCTGCTGGAATTACCCTGAGGGCACACTCCTGAGGAACTGACTCCAATCCTCCCAGAGATAAGATGGCCAAATTCCCTATGAAGGGATTATGGAAATGAGCTCTCCTTATCAAACAACTTGACCTAGCCCACATGGGCCCAAGAGCAACTGGGTTGGGTCCCAATGGGAATTAATCAGTGGGAAAAAGCCAGTTTCCTGGGTTTGTCTAGGTGTATAAATATACCTGGCCCTGGCAGCCATCTTTGGGGCCCTAGTCCCCCATGGCACTCCAGTGCCATGGGTTCTTTTCCTGCTGCATACTTCTCATGGAGGCACCCTAACCCCTCGTGGCACTTTAGTGCCATGAGTTCTGTTTCTTGCCTGCTTCTCATGGAGGCGCCCTAGCCCGTTATGGCATCCAGTGCCATGAGTCCATTTCTTGCTCCTTGCTCCTCATGGATTCTATGCCTAGGTACTGTGAGTTCTCCAGGACTTCCTAGCCTCTCATGGCACTCCACATCTGGAGTCCATGAGTTCCAACCTTTCTCTCCTCTAATAAACTCTGCTTTAATCCTCTACACTGTGTTCTGGTTTCAATCTTCAATTCCGGAATACAAGAACCCTACAACATTGGGACAGTCGGTCCTGTTCCTGCAATATTTGGCACCCCAGGTGGGACAGCCAAAAAGATTGTTTCCCTGCAACACCAACTGCCAATTTTCTTATATAGGAAAGGGATGCACTCTTGATTCAATCAGGTATCTCCAGAGGTGGAGAATTTGAGAGCTTGAAAATCAGTTCAAAGCCAGATTCCAGACTGATCACTGAAGATTATAAAAACAAAGCGAAGACTGAAATTTAAGGCCAGAGAGGTGACCCTCCAGAGAGGAGGATCTTTGATATTTCCTGAAAATAGGCATGAGGTAATACTTGTGCTCTTCCTTTAGAAAGGCTGGCTGTTTTTAAAGGGCTAGTACACATGCCTGCACCATCTCCCTTTTGAGACACACTGTCCTAGTTTCAGCTAAAAAGAATGTCTCTGAGCTTGATCAATGAAAAGTTTAAACCCTGTTTAAGAAGATTCTTGGCTTGGGAAATAAATGCTGTTGATGGTATTTCAGATCTGCCAGATTCTGCAGCGAGGTGGTTAAAATGGAGCTTGGTCCATTCGAGCTATAGCTGTACAAACTTTATTGAGATGACTCTGGAAAAGTTTCTTTGTTGGTAGCCGAAACTTCCAAAGGGCAAGAAATAGCTTCAACTTGGACATTTGGCCCCTGAAAGAATCTGAGTTTTCAAACCACTGAATCACCATATAATGTTATTCATGTCTTCCACCATCCCAAATGCAAGTCACTAGATTTTCCTTAATTGATGTTCATTTCTCCAACAACCGCAGCTGCTCTGCTGCTTGCCCTTTCCACATCCAAAGCTTCACAGCCACTATTAAGCTCTCCTCTCTCTATTAAGCAAATCAGTCTATCGTCTTTAAATTCAACTTTACCGAAGTCCTTGTTCCCCTGCATCACAAACTGGGCCCAAACAATTCATGACTCTCTCAGCATCACTATTTTCCAAATGGCCCACCAAACTCTGTTCAAACGTTTTTGCATCCACAAAAGTCCAAATTTCTCCAGCAAAAATGTTTGAATTCCACAAAAGCTACTTAGCTATATTTATCAGCACACCCCACTTCCTGGGTACCAAATTTACAGTCCTCGGTCCCAAAAAGACCCGTGCCACTTTACTTTAAGAATTCCGAAGGGGGGCTGGAGAGGTGGCTCAGGGGTTAAGCCTCTGCCTTGCAAGTGGAAGGTCCTGAGTTCGGATTCTAGATCCCACGTATAGATGCGAGGCAGAAGCGGGGTTGGCTTGTGTTTCTGGTCCTGGTAGGGCGAAGCCTGCGAATCCCGGGGCAGAGTAAATGAGGAGGAGGTGGAGGCAGTCCATGGTGGTTCCTGAATTCGCCCATGGTTCTACACACACACACACATACACACACACACACACACACACACACACACACACACACACACACACACACAGAGACATACACACACACGCACACATTTGAATAAATAAGTAAATACTTAAAAAAAAAAGAATCCAGAAGGAAGAGGAAAACTAATTTAGATTATTTGCCCAAAGATTCAGACAGTTTACATATTTTTTGGACAGGCCTTAGAATGCAACCTTGGAGATCTACAGCTCTCCAGAGGAGAAAGGTCTCCAATATGTAAATTACTTAACTTGCAGCTCTTGGGTTTTACACCAGACAAAGGTAGTGCCTATTTCAGGCAAGATAACAGGTAGATCTTTTAGGCTTAATTTATCTGTTTTGTCTCTTTTAGATGGACCTTAAAGCAGTAAAGTCATCCATCAAAGACCTCTAGACTATCCCAGTACTTCATAGATGAGGATCATTGACTGCTCACACTTCCTTTGCCCCAACTCAGCAGGAAGTAGCCAGAGTGGTCATCACCACTCATCCCTTGAGGAGTCTGGGTCCTCAGAAGGTTAAGCGGTACAATAGGCATGTCTAGAACAGTCCTTGCTGGGACAATCTCTAAGGTCTTTGAAGGTCTCTGACATTCCTGAAGGTCATCCCCCACTGCTGGAATCACCCTGAAGGAACACCCCTACTGAGAAACTGACTCCAAACCTCCTAGAGATAAGATGGCCAACTTCCCTATAAAGGGATTATGGAGATAAGCTCTCCACATCCAATAAAAAACTTGATCTCTAGCCCCACCTGGGCCTAAGAGCAATAGGGTTGGGCCCAATGGGAGTTAACCAACAAGAAAAAGCCAGTTTCCCTGGGCTTACCTAGGGGTATAGACATATCTGGTCCTGGCAGCCATCTTTGGTACCCTAGGCCCTCATGGCCCTCTAGTGCTATGAGTCCATTTTTAGTTCCATGCCTATTTCTCATGGATTCCATGAGTATTTTCTAGCTACCCACTTCTCATAAGTTAGTTAATAATTTTTTGAGATAGCTCAAAAATTCTTAGACAAATTTTTGAAGATAACTTTGGGAACTTTCTTGCAACAGAAGTTAGAAGGTTAAAAACTTTAATGGACTAGTAAAGGCCCTATACAACAATAATATAGCTCATGGATTTGGGGGAGGCTCTACTCGGTAACTGCAGAGGTTTAATTTTAATTTTAATTTTATTTATTTTTTATACTCATACAAACTTGATAGGTACCCCATTCCCCTCCCTCCCTCTACCCCTCCCTAAATCCCCTTGCTCCCCCCCTTTTCCTTTTCCTTTCCCCCCTCCTTACCTTTCTCCCAGTGCCCCCTCCGCCCCCATTCCTGGAACATCTTTTAGTGTGTATGTCAAAATTCCCTCTAGGTCCTCCTCTCTGATGAGATGTAAGGACTCAGTAGCATTGTCTAGAGTTCTTTCATGTGTTCCCGTTTAGTATAGGAACACTACTGTGTCTATTAATCCCTTGCCTCTAAGGATCCTAGTGCCTGTGATCCATGCTAGACTTTGGGGGTCAATGATATATCGGTCATTGCTCAGATCATGCAAAGTCTTATTATGATTACTTTGGCCCTAACTTGTGTGGAGTATCTTGCATATTGTTGCTCCTCCCCATCTTTAGGCTTTTACAATCTTACCGCCCCCTCTTCCGCAAATTTCTCTGAGCTTTGAGATGGGGAGAGATTAGGCTGGCCTGGTTCCTGGTGATTAATGTAGGGACTCTGATGCTCTCAATTATGGTTTGTTGGGTTTTTTTCTTCCAGTTTTGCTGTTCCTGCACTGCCCTTGGCTCCATCCTGATGGGTATTGGATGTCACCTCTTGCCAGAGATAAAAGGCTGTTAAAACAGAGTCTTGCTATAAGAGTAGATTCAAAGGTAGATGGAATAAGAGTAGGAGACTGTGGTGACGGGGGTGGGGTGGGGTCAGTCTCCCATTTGCAAGATGGTTACTTTCTATCTGTCAGACCCTATGCCCTTCCTGTCTGATGAGATCAAACCCCATCAGTTGCAAGTGACCAGGAAGGAAAGTCTGTGAGCTTAACCAGATGTCTCATTACTTACTTGCAGTCCTTGATAGTGGCCTATTTTCTCTGCTGTAGCATGATCCCCTCTCTCCTGTTTCTGGTGAGACCCTCCTTCCACTTCCCTCCTATTTTATAATCTTTGCAATTACTGTAGGTATTACAGAGATTTATCTTTGAGTGTGGCACTAAGTGGGTTTGGTACTAGGATCCACCTATTAAGGAGTACATATGGCATTTAATTTTCCATTTCTGAGATACTTCACTCAATATAATTGTTTCTAATTCCATCCATTTCCTGGCAAATTTCATTAATTCATCATTTTTGATGGCTGAGTAGTATTTCATTGTATAAATGTACTACATCTTCCTTATCTACTCATCAACTGTTGGACATTTGTGTTGATTCCATGACTTTGCTATTGTAAACAGTGCTGCTATGAACATGGTCGTGCTTGTGCTATGGAGGTGAATTTTTGCTGTATCCAGGATTATTCCCAAAAGCGGAATAGCTGGGTCATATGGCATTTCAATCTTTAACTTCTTTAAGAATCGCCAGATGGCTCGCCAGAGTGGTTGTATGAGCCTGCATTCCCACCAGCAATGTAGGACAGTTCCCCTCCTCCACATCCTCTCCAGCATTTCGTGTTGTTCATATTGTGGATTTTTTCCATCCTGACTGGGCTGAGATGATATCTCAGGAAAGTTTTGATTTGCATTTCCCTGATGGCTAAGGATGTGGAGCACTTTTTTAGATATTTGTTAGACATTTTAATTTCATCCCTGGTAAAGTTTCTTTTTAATGGGCCATTTGTTTCCTTGGTGTTTAGTTTTCTAAGTTCTTTGTGCACTCTGGATAATAGAGCTCTATCAGATATGTGGTTAGTGAAGATTTTCTCCCATTCTGTAGGTTGCCTTTGTGCTCTAGTTAACAATCTCTTTATCTGAACAGAAGCTCTTTAATTTCATAAGATCCCATCTGTTGATTGTTGGTTGTATTGACTGTGCTATTGGATTTTCTTTTAGGAACTGTTGGACTAATCCAATCAGCTTGAGGGAGTTCTCTACCCTTTCAACCAAGGTTTTTATAGTTTCTGGCCTTATATTGAGGTCCTTGATCCATTTGGAATTAAGTCTTGTACATGGTGACAAGTACAGGTCTAGTTTTAACCTTCTGCATGTGGAGATCCAGTTTTGCCAGCACCATTTGTTGAAGATGCTGTTCTTTCTCCATTGGATTTTTTGGGCCCCTTTGTCAAAGACCAAATGGCTGTAATTGTGTGGGCTTATATCTGGGTCTTCAACCCTTATCCATTGATCTGTGTGTCTATTTTGGAGCCAGTACCAGGCTGTTTTTATAACTATGGATTTGTAATATAGACTAAGGTTTGGTATGGTAATACCTCCAGCAGTGTTTTTGTTATTCAGGATTGTCTTTGCTATCCTGGGTCTTTTGTGCTTCCATATGAATTTCGAGATTGTCTAGTCAACTTCTTTAAAGAATTGCTTTGGGATTTTAATTGGTATAGCATTGAATCTGTATATTGCCTTTGGTAGGATGGTCATTTTTATGATATTGATTCTGCCAATCCAGGAACATGGGAGGCCTTTCCACCTTCTGGTGTCTTCTGTAATCTCTTTCTTTAGGATTTCAAAGTTTTCATTGTAAAGGTCTCTTACTTCCTTGGTTAGGTTTATACCAAGGTATTTCATTTTTTTAGGGGCTATAGTAAATGGGATTGTTTCTCTCAGGGCTTTTTCACTTCTTTCATTCTGGGCATATAGGAAGGCCACTGATTTTTGTATGTTTATTTTGTATCCTGCCACCCTGTTGAACTTCTGTATTAGTTCCAGGAGTTTCCTGGTGTAGTTTTTGGGATCACTCAGGTATATGATCATATCATCTGAAAATAGAGATAACTTGACTTCTTCCTTGTTGATTTGAATTCCTTTTATCTCCCTTTCTTGTCTTATGGTTTCAGCTAAGACTTCAAATACAATATTGAATAGAAGTGGTGAGAGTGGACAGCTTTGTCTAGTTCCTGACCCAAGCGGGAATGCTTCAAGATTTTGAGTATAATCCTTGCTGTTGACTTGTTGTGTACAGCTTTTATTATATTGATAAAGGTTCCTTCCATTCCAACTGTCTCTAGGGTTTTGATCATAAAAGGCTGTTGGATCTTGTCAAAAGCTTTTTCTGCATCTATTGAGAGTATCATGTGGTCCTGAATTTTGGACTGGTTTATATGGTGAGTTACATTTATTGATTTGTGTATGTTGAACCAACTTTGTGTACCTGGGATAAAGCCTACTTGATCACAGTGAATGATCTTTTTGATATGTTTTTGAATCGATTTGCTAAGATTTGTTTGAGAATCTTTGCATCTGGGTTCATCAAAGAGATTGGCCTATAGTTTTCTTTTTTTAAGTGTATCTTTATTAGATTTTGGGATTAGTATGATATTAGCTTCATAGAAAGAATTTGGCAGTGTGCCTTCCTTCACAATTTGGTGGAACAGTTTAAGGAGTATTGGTGTTACTTGTTCCTTAAATATCTGGTAGAATTCTGTGCTGAATCCATGTGGCTCAGGACATTTTTTGTTGGGAAGATTTGAGATTACTTCATCGATTTCCTCATATGTTATAGGACTATTTAAATAATTCAAAACTTCCTGATTCAATTAAGGTAAGTTGTGCTTATTTAGGAATTCATCCATTTCTTTTTTTTTTTAATTTCAGCTCATACAAACTTATTAGGTACACCAGTTCCCTCCCTCCCTCCTCCTCCCCCCGGACCCCTTGCTCCCCCTCCCCACTCCTCTCCCTCCCCATCCCCCAGTGCCTCCCACCCCAATTCCCAGAGAGTCCTTTCTTGTGCATGTCTGATTTTCCTCTGGGCCCTCCTCTCCGATGACGTACAAGGACCCAGTGGCCTTTCCCGAACCCTTTCCTGTGTTCCCCTTAGGTATAGGAACACTGCTGTGGCTGCCAATCCTTTGCCTCCAAGGATCTTGGTGCCTTTAGCAGATGCTAGACTTTGTGAGGTCAACAGTGTGTTGGACAATGCGCAGGGCATGCAAAGTCCAATTATGATTGCTTCAGCCCTAACTAGTATAGAGTATCTTACATATCATTGCTCCTCCCATCCTTTTGCTCTTACACTCTTACCGCCCCCTCTTCCGCAAATTTCCCTGAGCTTCAAGATGGGGAGAGACTAAGCTGGCCTAGTTCTAGGTGGTTGATATACAGTCTCTGAAGTTCTGGATTGTGGTTTGTTGATTTTCTTTTGCAGTTTTGCTGCTCCTGCAATGCCCTTCACTCCATCCTGGTGGGCATTGTATGTTACCCCCTGGCCAGAGACAAAAAGCTGTTAGAGTCTTGTGATAAAAGCACATTCAAAGGTAGATGTAATAAAAGTGGGAAACCACAGTGAGGGAGGGGTCTATCACCCATTTGCAAAATTGTTACTTTTTATCTGCCAGACTATATGCCCTCCTCTTCTGGTGAGATCACACCCCCTCAGTAGTAAATGATCAGAAACAAAAGTCTGTGAACTTAATCAGATGTCTCATTACTTATTTGGGTCCTTGGTGGAGCCCTATTTTCCCTGCTGTAACATGGTCCCTTCTCTCCTTGTTTCTGATGTGGCCCTCCTACCCCATCCCTCCTGTTCATAATCCTTGGAATTACTGTCTCTAGGTGGGCTGGGTGGGTTTGGTACTAGGAGCCACCTATTAGGGAGTACATACGGCGCTTAATTTTCTGGGTCTGGGATACTTCACTTAATATAATTGTTTCTAATGACATCCATTTCCTGGCAAATTCCAGAAATTCATCATTTTTGATGGCTGATTACTACTCCATTGTATAGATGTACCACAGTTTCCTTATCCACTCGTCAACTGTTGGACATTTGGGCTGATTCCATGACTTTGCTATTGTAAACAGTGCTGCTATGAACATGGTCGTGCTTGTGCTATCGAGGTGAACCTCTGCTGTATGGGGGGTTATTCCCAAAACTGGAATAGCAGGGTCATATGGCATTTCAATCTTTAATTTCTTTAAGAATCTCCAGACGGCTCGCCAGAGTGGCTGTATGAGCCTGCATTCCCACCAGCAATGTAGGAGAGTTCTCCTCTCTCCACATCCGCTCCGGCATTTGTCATTGTTAGTATTGTGGATTTTTGCCATCCTGACCGGGGTGAGATGATATCTCAGGGAAGTTTTTTTTTTTTTTTTTTTCTCAGGGAAGTTTTGATTTGCATTTCCCTGATGGCTAAAGAAGTGGAGCATTTTTTAAGATATTTGTTAGACATTTTAATTTCATCCCTGGTAAAGTTCCTTTTAAGATCCAGGGCCCATTTTTTTTTTATTAAAAATTTAATTATACATTTTAAAATTTTTTACCAGTTCCCTCCCTCCCCCCTCCTCCCCCTCCCCTTCCCCCAGTGCCTCCCCCCCAATTCCCAGAGAGTCCTTTATTGTGTACGCCTAACTCTCCTCTGGGTCCTCCTCTCCGATGACATATAAGGACCCAGTGGCATTTCCATAAGCCCTTTCTCTTGTTCCCCTTAAGCATAAGATCACTACTATGGCTGTCAATCCCTTGCCTCCAGGGGTCTCGGTGCCCTTAACAGATGCTAGACTTTATGAGGGCAACAGTGCGCTGGACATTGCGCAGGGCATGCAAAGTCCCATTATGATTGCTTTGGCCAGGGCCCATTTTTTAATTGGGCCATTGGTTTCCTTGGTGTTTAGTTTTCTAAATTCTTTGTGCACTCTGGACAATAGAGCTCTATCAGATATGTGGTTAGTGAAGATTTTCTCCCATTCTGTGGGTTGCCTTTGAGCTTGCATTACAATCTCTTCATCTGAACAGAAGCTCTTTAATTTCACAAGATCCCAACTGTTGAGAGTTGGTAGCAGTGACTGTGCCATTGGATGTCTGTTTAGGAACTATTGGCCTAGCCCAATCAGCTCAAGGGAGTTCCCTATCCTTTCAACTATGGTTTTTATAGTCTCTGGCCTGATATCAAGGTCCTTGATCCATTTGGAATTAAGTCTTGTACATGGTGACAAGTACGGGTCCAGCTTTAATCTTCTGCATGTGGAGATCCAGTTTTGCCAGCACCATTTGTTGAAGATGCTGTTCTTTTTCCATTGGATTCTTTGGGCCCCTTTGTCAAAGACCAAATGGCTGTAACTTTGTGGGCTTATATCTGGGTCTTCAATCCTTATCCATTGATCTGTGTGACTATTTTGGAGCCAGTACCAGGCTGCCTTTACAACTATGGATTTGCAGTATAGACTAAGGTTTGGTATGGTTATACCTCCAGCTGTGTTTTTGTTACTCAGGATTGTTTTTGCTATCCTGGGTCTTTTGTGCCTCCATATGAACTTTGAGATTGTTTGGTCAACTTCTTTGAAGAATTGCTTTGGGATTTTGATTGGTATAGCATTGAATCTGTATATTGCCTTTGGTAGGATGGTCATTTTCACGATGTTGATTCTGCCAATCCAGGAACAAGGGAGGTCTTTCCACCTTCTGGTGTCTTCTGCTATTTCTTTCTTTAGGGTTTTAAAGTTTTCATTGTAAAGGTCTTTTACCTCCTTAGTTAGGTTTATACCAAGGTATTTCATTTTTTTAGGGGCTATAGTAAATGGGATTGTTTCTCTCAGGGCTTTTTCACTTCTTTCATTCTGGGCATATAGGAAAGCCTCTGATTTTTGCACATTTATTTTGTATCCTGCCACCCTGCTGAACTTCTCAATTAGTTCCAGGAGCTTCCTGGTGGAGTTTTTGGGATCACTCAGGTATAAGATCATGTCATCTGCAAATAGGGATAGCTTGACTTTTCCTTGCCGATTTGTATCCCTCTTATGTCCCTTTCTTGTCTTATGGCTTCAGCTAAGACTTCAAGTACAATATTAAATAGAAGTGGTGAGAGTGGACAGCCTTGTCTAGTTCCTGATCGAAGTGGGAATGCTTCCAATTGTTCCCCATTGAGCATAATCCTTGCTGTGGGCTTGTTGTATATAGCTTTTATTACATTGATAAAGGTTCCTTCCATTCCTACTGTCTCTAGCGTTTTGATCATAAAAGGCTGTTGGATCTTGTCAAAAGCTTTTTCTGCATCTATCGAGAGTATCATGTGGTCTTGGACTTTGGACTGGTTTACATGATGAATTACATTTATTGATTTTCGTATGTTGAACCAACCTTGTGTGCCGGGGATGAAGCCTACTTGGTCCCCGTGAATGATCTTTTTAATATGTTTTTGAATCCGATTTGCTAAGACATTGTTGAGAATCTTTGCGTCTGTGTTCATCAGGGAGATCGACCTATAGTTTTCTTTTTTAAGCAAATCTTTATTAGGTTTTGGGATTAAGACGATATTAGCTTCATAGAAGGAATTTGGTAGTGTTCCTTCCTTTGCTATTTGATGGAACAGTTTAAGGAGTATTGGTGTTATTAACTCCTTAAATGTCTGGTAGAACTCTGTGCTGAATCCATCTGGTCCAGGACATTTTTTGTTGGGAAGATTCGAGATTACTTCCTCTATTTCCTTATATGTTATAGGACTATTTAAATAATTCACAACTTCCTGATTCAATTTAGGTAAGTTGTGTTTACTTAGAAATTCATCCATCTCTTTTGTGTTGTCAAACTTCACAGAGTATAAGTTTTTGAAATATGATGTTATAATTCTCTGGATTTCTTGGTTATCAGTAGTGATAACTCCATGTTCATTTCTAATTTTGTTAATTTGGGTTTTCTCTCTCTTGCTTTTGGTTAGTTTAGCTAGGGGTGTATCAATCTTATTGATTTTTTCAAAGAACCAGCTTTTTGACTGGTTGATTTTTTCTATCGTTTTCTTAATCTCAATTTCAGATATTTCTCCCCTTATTTTGCTAATCTCCTCTCTTCTACTTCTTTTGGGATCAGATTGCTCTAGTTTCTCTAAAGCTTTAAGCTGCATTGTTAAGTTGTTTATTTCTGATGTTTCCATTTTTTTGACGTAGGCATTAAGAGCTATGAACTTACCTCTTAGAACAGCTTTCATTGTGTCCCAGAGATTTTGGTAAGTTGTATTTTCGTTATCATTCACTTTCAAGAAATCTTGAATTTCCTTTTTAATTTCCTCCTGAATCCAGTTCTCATTCAGCATCATAGTGTTAAGTTTCCAGGAGTTAGTGTATTTTCTCTTGTTTGATGTGTTGTGGATGTCCAGCTTTAGGCCGTGATGGTCTGATAGGGCACAGGTTAGAATTTCAACTTTCTTGTATATGTGTAGATTCATTTTGTGGCCCAATATGTGATCTATTTTGGAGCAAGTTCCGTGTGCTGCTGAGAAAAATGTGTATTCTTTGGTGCGTGGGTGAAAAGTTCGATAGAGATCTTTAAGGTCCATTTCTTTCAGGATTTGATTAAGTTCCAAAGTGTCTCTGTTAAGCTTTTGACCTGTTGATCTATCCCATGTTGAGAGGGCGGTGTTGAAGTCCCCAAGAATCATCGTTTGGGGATTGATTTCTTGCTTTAGACGCTGTAGGGTTTTCTTAATGAATGTGGAGGGGCCCGTATTGGGTGCATATATGTTCAGTATTGTGAAGTCTTCCTGGTGAATTGTACCTGTGACTAAAATGTAGTATCCATCCGTGTCTCTTATAATTTTCTTTGGTTTGAAGTCCACTTTGTCTGATATCATAATGGCTACCCCTGACTGTTTTCTGCTTCCATTAGCTTGTAGAATTGTTGACCAGCCTTTTATTTTTAGAGCGTGCCTATCTTTTGTGGTGAGATGGGTTTCCTGCAGGCAGCAGATTGATGGATTGTGATTTTTAATCCATGTTTGTAATCTGTGTCTCTTGATCGGTGAATTAATTCCATTAACATTTAGTGTTATAATGGAGAAACTATTGTTACTTCCAGACATTTATTATGTTTAGTAGCTTTTATAAGTATATTGCTTCATTTTTAATGATGTTATACTTGCCTTCTGTTCTCCTGGATATGCCTGTTTTTTTCTTCACGCTTGAGTATCATTTCTAGCATTTTTTGAAGGTCTGGTTTGGTGGCCATGTATCCCTTAAAGTTGTCTTTGTGCTGGAAAAATTTTTCTTTCTCCCTCGATCATGACTGATAGTTTTGCAGGGTAAATCAGCCTGGGTTGACATTTTTGGTCATTCAATACTTGAAGTATGTCTCTCCAAGCTCTTCTTGCTTTTACTGTTTCGACTGAGAAGTCATTTGTTATTTTAATAGGTTTACCTTTAAAAGTGACTTGTTTTTTCTCCCTTGAAGCTCTCAGCACCAGTTCTTTATTTTGAATGTGGAGTGTTTTAACTATTATTTGCCGCGGCGTGCTTCTATTTTGGTCGTATCTGTTTGGGGTGCGGAATGCCTCTTGTATATGGATGGGCCTCTCTTTTTTTAGATGAGGAAAGTTTTCCTTGATGATCATTTGAAAAATTTCCTCAGGGGTGGTATTTTGAGATTCTTGCTCTGGTATTCCATGAATACGCATGTTAGGCTTTTTCAGGGTGTCCCATATCTCTTGGATATTTCTCTCAAGTATCTTTTTGGCTTTAACAACCTCTTCCATTGAGCTGTTTAGTACTCCCACTTTATCTTCAAGGTCTGAAATTCTGTTTTCTGCTTCGTTAGCTCTGTTGATAAGACTCTCTGTGGCGTTCCGGGTTGAAGATAACTTGTCTTTTAGCTCAGTTTTAAACTCTGCTTGAGTTTGTTTTAACTGCTCTATGCCACTTTTTGTTTCTTGCACTGTTTTTCTCAACTCCTCCAGATGTCTGTTGTGTTCCTCTTCAAAGCGATTGATTCGATTATGTAATTCCTCCCTGATTTCCTCTTTCATAGTATTGAACATGGTAATGATCATATTTTGAAAGTCTTTATCCTGGGTGAGGCTTTCTTGGCCTTTTTCCATGGGTTTGTTCTTGTTGGAGTCTAACATTATGGGATTAATTTCTTCAGTGGGAAATTTGTTTACTTGATTGTTGCTTCTCATGGATTTGCACTTGGACTTTGGCATTGTCATTTTAACTCTTAAGATCTCTCAATTTCACTAAACTGAATTATTTGGCCTGGCAGGGTCCTGGTGGGCGGGGCGGGCGGAGACTTACCTAGGTCGTGGGGTGAGGCCCGGCTGGACCTCGCGCGCCTCCCGACCGGCGGAGCAGGGTGGGGTGCAAAAAAAAAAAAAAAAAGGCCATTTTAACTCTTAAGATCTCTCAATTTCACTAAACTGAATTATTTGGCCTGGGGTCCTGGTGGGCGGGCGCGGGCGGAGACTTACCTAGGTCGTGGGGTGAGGCCCGGCTGGACCGCGTGCGTGTCCCGACTGGTGGAGCGGGGTGGGGTGCAAAGGGGGGATGGGGGCGACGGCGTGGAGCTATTTAACCCGAGGGCAGCTGGGGCGGGGCCCGGGCACAGGGGGTGGTCCTCCTCGTCCCTCCGCCCCGCGCGCGGGGCTCCGGCTGGATGGTGGGAGTTGGAGCCGGGTCCCTGTGGGCCGACCTGGGGTCCTGGTGGGCGGTGCGCGCGGGGTGAGGCCCGGCTGGACCGCGCCCGCGTCCCGACCGGCCGAGCGGGGTCATCCATTTCTTTTGAGTTATCAAATTTCACAGAGTTTAAGTTTTTGAAATATGACCTTGTAAATCTCTGAATTTCTTGGGTATCAATAGTGATAACTCCATATTCATTTCTAATTTTGTTAATTTGGGTTTTCTCTCCCTTGTTTTTGGTTAATTTAGCTAGAGGTGTATCAATCTTATTGATTTTATCAAAGAATCATCTTTTTGACTAGTTGATTCTCTGTATGGTTTTCCTTATCTCAATTCTGGATATTTCTCCTCTGATTTTTCTAATTTCCTCTCTTCTACTGCTTTTGGGATTGGATTGCTCTTGTTTCTCTAAAGCTTTAAGCTGCATTGTTAAGTTATTTATTTGTGATGTTTCTTTTTTTTTTTTGATGTAGGCATTAAGGGTTATAAACGTACCTCTTAGTATGGCTTTCATTGTGTCCCAGAGATTTTGATATGTTGTATTTTCATTATCAAGTTCTCTTCTAGGAAATTTTGAATTTCCTTTATGATTTCTTCCTGAACTCAATTCTCATTCAGCATCATAGTGTTTAGTTTCCAGGAGTTAGTGTATTTTCTGCTGTTTGTTGTGTTGTGGATGTCAAACTTTAGACCATGGTGATCTGATAAGGTACAGGCTAGAATTTCAACTTTCCTGTATATGTGGAGATTCATTTTGTGGCCCAATATGTGGTTCTATTTTGGAGAAAGTTCCATGTGCTGCTGAGAAAAATGTGTATTCTTTGGTGTATGGATGGAAAGTTCCATCGAGATCTGTAAGGTCCATTTCAGTAAGGGTTTGATTAAGTTCCAATATGTCTCTGTTAAATTTCTGAGCTGTTGATCTATCCCATGTTGAGAGGGCAATATTGAAATCCCCAAGAATTACCGTTTTGGCATTGATTTCTTACTTTAGACATTGTATCATTTGCTTAATGAATGTGGAGGAGCCCATATTAGGAACACATATTAGCATATGTGTTCAGTATTGTGAAGTGTTCCTGATGAATTGTACCTGTGACTAAAATGTAGTATCCTTCTGTGTCTCATAATTTTTTTGGTTTGTGGTACACTTTGTCTGATAGCATAATAGCTACCCCTGCCTGTTTCCTGGTTCCATTAGCTTGCAGAATTTTTGACCAGCCTTTTACTTTTAGAATGTGCCTATCTTTTGTGGTGAGATGTATTTCCTGAAGGCAGCAGATGGATGGGTTGTGATTTCCAATCCAAGTTTTTAATCTGTGTTTTTTGATTGGTGAGTTAATTCCATTGACATTTAGTGTTATAATGGAGAAATTACTTTTAATTTCTGACACTTTTTATGTTTAGTGGCTTTTATGTTAAGTGTATTATTTGGCTTTTAGGTTTTGGTGGTATTATACTTCCCTTCTGTCCTCCTGGATATACTTATTCTTTTCTTCAAGCTTAAGCATCTTTTCTAGCATTTTTTGAAGGCCTGCTTTGGTAGACATGTAAGCCTTCAATTTGTCTTTGTTTTGGAAAACTTTTCTTTCACCCTTGATCATGACTGTAAGTTTTGCTGGGTGTATCAGCCTGGGTTGACATTTTTGCTCATTCGATACTTGAAATATGTCTCTCTAAGCTTTTCTTGCTTTTACTGTTTTCATTGAAAAATCATTTGTTATTTTAATAGGTTTACCTTTAAAAGTGACTTTTTTTTCCCTTGAAGCTCTCAGTACCTTTTCTTTGTCTTGAATGTGAAGTGTTTTGACTATTATTTGCCATGGCGAGTTTCTATTTTGGTCATATCTATTTGGAGTGTAGAATGGCTCTTTTTTGGATGGACCTCTCTTTCTTTGGATGAGGAAAGTTCTTCATGATCATTTGAAAAATTTCCGCAGGTGTGGTATTTTGGGTATATTTGCATTCCATGAATACACATGTTAGGTTTCTTCGAGGTGTCCCATAACTCTTGAATATTACTGTCAAGCATCTTTTTGGCTTTAACAGCCTCTTCCATTGAGCTGGTTATTTCTTCCACTTTTTCTTCAAGATCTGATATTCTGTTTTCTGCCTCATTAGTTCTGCTCATAAGACTCTCTGTTGATTTCTGGGTTGAAGATAACTTGTCTTTTAGTTCAATTTTAAACTCTGCTTGAGATTGTTTTAACTGTTGTATGCCTGTTTTTCTCAGGCATGTTCTTAAACTGTTTTTCTCATCTCCTCCACGTGCCTGTTGTGTTCCTGTTCAAAGTTTTTGATGAGGTTATTTAACTCCTCTTGGATTTCCTCTTTCACAGTATTGATCATGGTAAAGATCAGGCTTTGAAAATCATTATCTTGGGTATGACTTTCTTGGCTATTTTTTGTTAGTTTGTTCTGGTTGGAATCTATCATTATGGGGTGTATTTTTTTGTAGGAGATTTGTTGTCTTGGTTTTTGTTTCTCATGGATTTGTGCTGTGACCTGGGCATTGTTGTTTCATATATTTTTTTATAATTGAGATTTATTGGTTGGGGATCAGTCCACAGACATTTTAATTCATACACAACTCTTAACACATGTACTGAAAAATCTAAAAGCCACACATCGTGTTTTACAAAACAGTTATTCCAAGGATGTCCTGATTCCACCTCGGAGACCATTTTCCATCAAGCGCCGATGGTCCCAACGCTACCAATTCACCCTCCTTATCACAAATACTACTCAAGGGTTTGCTTGTTCACAGCATGTCAGCAACATGACTAGGAAAACTGCACCATGACCAGAGAGATGTCGCACAGAGCAGTTCTGACCAGCATCTGGCAAAGAGTGTTTTCTTTAAGAAACAGCTCTACTAGAAAACACAGGACTAGACAGATGAAAGTACCCAGTTCACAACTGCACAACTGAGTTGTGCAACTGCCGCCCAGAACATTTTGTATTGCAGGATAGAAAACTAACCCACTATGGAATGTTGGACCGACACAGCTGCCTTGTTTCGGTGCCAAATATTTTCTGGTTGTACCAAAAAATAAACAACCAGCCAATAATTTCACCTCTTATAAAAAACCATTTACACTTAAAAAAATGGGATAAAGTGGGATTCCCTCCTTTTTAAAAATGTTTCTAGAGCTACTAAAAAACTCGCATTTATAAAATAAATTATTTTATAAATAAAAATATTCTATAAAAATATTCCTCTGGATTGTACAAGAAGGAGACAGGGACCACTGCGGACACGGCGCCGTATTAGTCAGTCAGACTTGCTTCTTTCTCATCCAGGTCATAGGAGGCCGTGCTGTCCTTGGTTTTGGTCTCTCCATTTTCTGCAGGCAGATCCACTCTACTTTCTGGGTTGGTCACCTCAGCCTGTTGTCCCTTCGCTCCTCGCTTCCTTTTTGCTTGTACTTTTTTGTCTGAGATTTATCCTTTCAGGCGGCCTTTTTCGGCTTTGATTCCACCTTGGTGGGAGCGGGTTTGGCCGACAACCATGCCGATCTGTGCTTGGGCGCCTCCTTGGCACCATGCAGAGCTGACCTTCCTCTTGGTCATTGCGGGCGATGCTGCGGGCCGTCATGAAGATGCGCTCACCCTGCTGGCTCCTGCGCCTGAACCGCTCTGTTGTTTTATCTCTTAAGACCTTCTTTCAGTTTCTGTTTGTTTTTGACTGAACTGAATTAGATGGTATTACTAGTGTTTGCCTTGGAGTTGGGTATGCTTGTCTGGTAATGGTGTTATTTCCTAGATAAGGCTATTAGACTGTTAGTACATCAATTAAGTCGGGTTTAGTAGACAGGGAGTATTAGTATGGTAGTGCACTTTTATTATTTAGTACCTTGGTGATATGTGAGGGTAAGTGGTACAGTCCCTGAAGTTGTATGAGTTTTGGAGTAGCTATATGGCAAAAAAACGTTAAACTACAATGACTAACAATTGAAAGGAACAAGATGGTAAAAAGGATGTGAAGATTCTCTCCCATTTGATAGGAAGATTTTAGAGGGCTTCAGATGTATGGTGTTTGTCCCTTAGAGCTTTGTTTGTGTTTTCTTTGGACATTGTTGAATTCTGAGGAGCAGAGAGTCAGACCTGGTCCAGGTGCAGGGCAAAAAGGGCCAGTTATGGGGCAAAAAGGGCCAAGCATCTAGTTGTCCCGCAGATCACCTGGGACCTGGGGCATGGCCTAGGGGCCTTCCCCAGCAGCCAGAACTGACTGGCTGCCAGTCGGACTGGCTGGTGGGACGGGCAGGTGACCTGAGGTCTAGGACATGGTCTAGAGGACTCACCTGAGGAGCAGGGGGTCTGCCCTTGTCCAAGTTGGGGTAAAAAGGGACCTGTACTCTTTAATTGGAGTCCTATTCAGAAAATGTTTTGCTTCTGTCTGTATCTTGAAATGTTTTCCCTCAACAGTTAGATGTTTGGGTTTTAACTGAAATGTTGGTCCATTTTGAACTGATTCTTGTACAGGGTGCAGTTTTGCCAGTATCATTCATAGAAAACGTTGTTTTTTTCTTTCCCAGTATGTGTTTTTGACACCTTGGTCAATATTAGGTGGCTAGAGCTGTGCAGGCTTATTTTTCAGGTCATCCATTCGATTCTATTGGTTTATGAATCTGTTTTTGTGCCAGTATCATATCATTGTTGTCACTAAGTCTTTGTTCTATAATTCTAGGTAAGATATTATGAAACCTCCAGCAGTTTCATTCTTTTTAAAATTGTTTTGGCTATCCATGGCCTTTTGTTTTTCCATATGAATTTGAGGATTTTTTTCTTCTAATTTTGAAAAACATCATTGAAATTTTGATGGGATACACTGATTCTGTAGATTACTTTTAGTAGCATTGCCCTTTTCACAATGAGAACTCTGCCAGCCCAGGAGCATGAAAGGCCATTGTAGAATTCTCTTATTTCCTTGGTTAGGTTTATTCTCAGGTACTTTATTTAGTTTATTTAACATTTTTATTTTATTTTTTCATACATGAATACAGTGAATTTATGACATTTTTATACTTTAATCCTAAATGCCATCCACCCTCCTCTTCTCATTAAAATCCTTCTTCTTGCCTGTCAGTCTCCCTTCTATTTTTATGTCTTTTCACATGTGTGGCCCACTGGGTTTCATATGTTTTGCCTTGATGATATCTGCCTAAATACTTGTTGTAGCATGAATGGGGTTGGGAAAATTGCTCAGAGGTTAAAGCCTTTGTGTAGCAAGCAAAACTACTCCAGTTTGGATAACCAGATCTCATGTAAAAATGCAAGGCTGATAGGGCAGTGACTTAGAAGGTAGAGTCTGGGAAAGAGAGCAAAACAATAAGGATGTAGAGCAATTCTGATGTCACTGTTTATTTTCCATAGGCACACACACTCAAGTGTCCTCTTGTATACATGTCCACACACAGATGTATATACATACATATAAACACATACACACATGTATGCAAAAAAGATTTTTTAAGTATTTAAACATGTTTGTAACAAGTGATAATTAGACTTTTTCCTTTCTTATTTGTATAACTTTTATATGCTTCTCTTGTTCTGCTACTCTAAGACTTGAAGCACTGTATTGAATAAGAGTGGGCATCCTTGTCTCATTCCAGATTTTAGAGGAAATTGTGTTTTTTCTCATTTAGCATAATATTGACTATTGGTATGTCATATGTGGACTTCGTTATTCTGAGGTATATTCCTTCTATTCCTCATTTTTTTCAAGACTTTTTTTCATTAAGTTTGTTTTCAGACAATCTCATACATATACATGTTTCAGTTATTCTTTTCCTGTTTTCTCTTATCTCATTCCCATCCCTATCAAGTCCTCTCTTTTCTACCAGTACCTTTCCCAGATTCATGTCTTTGTTTGTTTTGTGGCCCATTGAGTTTAACCAATGCTGACTGTGTGACCATCAAATTAGGTTACCCACTGGAGCTTGGGGTGAGTTCATCAATGGCTCCCTCTCTCCCTAAATCTATCAGCAGCCAATAGTTCAGTAGAGAGGGGTTGGAACCTGAGTCTCCACATCCACACCTGACTATTAACAGGCCCATTCCTGTGTAGACCCAATGCAGGCAATCGCTGCTGATGCTATGAATTCATGGTTGCAATGGCTATGTCTTACCTAGAACACAGTATTTTGCAACCCTTCTTACATTCTTCCTGCCCTCTCTTTGACAGTGTTTCCTGAGTCTTAAAAGGTGTGGTATAAATGTCTTATTTTGGCCTGAACATTCATCTGCCACTTATTCTCAGCACCTTGAGGTATTTTGTCACAGTACTTTCATCACAAAGTAATATTGAACTTTGTCAAATGTTTTTTCTGCATTTGTTGAGATGAACATGTGATTTTTTATCCTTGTCTATTTGCATTCCTGGGTTGAAACCAACTTGATCATGTTATGTGCTCTTACACTGTTCTTGAATTTGGTTTGTAGCTATTTATTTATTTTTATTATTTTTATTTTTTCACCTAATCATACAAGCTCCATATGTACACCGTCCTCTCACTCTCCCCCTCTTTCCCCCATCACCACCCATTCCACTCTCCCCCCTTCCCTCCTTCCATTCACCCCCCTCCCTCCCTCCCTCCCTCCCTCTCTCCCTGTGCTTCCTCCTTCCTCTCCTGGAGCATCTGTTTATGTGGGCACCAAACCTCCCTCTGAGTTTTCCTCCCTAGTGAGAGTTCAGGATTCAGTGGCATAGCTGGGGGCCACTTCTTGGGTTCCCTGTTAGCATGGGAACTCTATTATGACTGTTTAATCCCTTGCCTCTAAAGATCCTCCTGCCTGTAGTCTTCTTCCCTGTGATCTGTGCTAGACTTTCAGGGTCTTTGACATGTCAGCCATTGTGCAGGTCAGGCAAAGTCCAATTCTGGCTGCTGCAGCCCTAACTCCTGTGGAGTATCTTGCATATCATTGGTCTTCCCCATCTTTAGGCTCTTACAATCTTGCTGCCCCCTCTTCTGCAAGGTTCTCTGAGCTTTAAGATGCGGAGAGATTTGGCTGGTCTGGTTCCAGGTGATTAATGTGGGTCTTTGTTGTCCTGAATTATGGTTTGTTGTTGTTTTCAGTTTTGCTTTTCCTGCACTGCCTTTGGTTGTATCCCAATTGTTATCCAGGGTCACCTCCTAACCAAAGATAAAAGACTGATTAAATGAAGATCTCAATAAGAGGAGACTCAAAGATAGATGGAAGAATGGGAGTAGGACACAGCAATGAGGGGGGGGGTTCCCATTTGCTGGATGGTTACTGTCTATCTGCCAGTCCCTATACCCTCCCTGATTGGTGAGATCAAACTTGTTCAGTTGCAAATGACCAGGAAGGGAAGTGAGAGTGAGCTGCACCAGATGTCTTGCTACTTACATGCAATACGTGACCATAGTCTATTTTCTTTACTGACGCGTGTTCCCTTATTTCCTTTCTTTTGAGGTTCTCCTTCCCCTTCCATCCTATTTATAATCCTTTGGGATTACAGTGGATATTACAGAGATTTACCTTTGAATATGCATTATGTGGGTTTGCAATTAGGATCCATTTATTAGGCAGTACATATGATATCTAACTTTCTGTGTCTGGGATACTTTACTCAATATATTTTTTTCTAATTCCATCCATTTCCCGGCAAATTTCATTAATTCATCATTTTTGATGGCCAAGTAGTATTCCATTGTATAAATGTACCACGTTTTCATTATCCATTCATTAATTATTGGGCATTTGGGTTGGTTCCATGACTTTGCTATTGTAAATAGTGCTGGTTTTCAGTTATTTTGTGGAGAATTTTTGTATCTATGTTTATCAGAGAAATTCATTGGCGTGTAATTTTTTTGTTATATTTTTACCTTTATTAAGGTAATATTGCCTTCCTATAATGAATTTGGTAATGTTCTTTCTTTTCATTTATTTATTTATCTGTGAAATGGATAGATAGATAGACAGACAGACAGACAGACAGACAGAGGCAGAGAGAGCGAGATTGAGAAGGTGCACATACCTTGCTAGGGAACATGTATGGAGGTCAAAGAACCAGTTTTTGGATGTCCATTCTCCTTCCAGTATGTGGGCTCCAGTAATTGAACTCGGGTGGCCAAGTTTACACAAAAGTGTCTTGAACCATTGAATTGTCTTGCCAGCCTATGTTTGGTAGTATTCTTTCCTGTGGAACACTTTGAGAAATATTGGTATTAGATTGCCCTTAAAAGTTTATGAGTATTCAGGGGCTAAGAGAGGTGGCTCAAGGGTTAAGCCTCTGCCTTGCAGGCAGAAGGTCGTGAGTTCAGATCCTAGACCCCACCTATAGACGCTGGGCGGAAGCAGGGGCGAAGCAGGGGCGGACTGCGTTTCTGGCCCTGGTAGGGCGGAGCCTGTGAATCCCGGGCAGAGTAAACAAGGAGGAGGAGGAGGCGGTCCCTGGTGGTTCCCGAATTCGCCTGTGGTTCTACACACACACACACACACACACACACACACACACACACACACACACGTGTGCACAATTGAATAAATAAAAAAAATTTTTAAAAAGTTTATGAGTATTCAGAAATGTATCTGTGTAGTGCTTCAATTTTTATTTATTAATTGCTTTGGTAGAAGCATTTTAATTATTGTTTCAATATCATTTCTTATTGTAGATCTGTTTTAATTGTTTATATCTTCTGATTTGATTTTGATAGGTCACATGAGTTTAGAAACGCATTCATTTCTTGTTTTTTTTTTCCAATGACTTTGAATATGTTTTCAAAGTATTTCCTAACAATCTTTTGGATTTCATTGGCGCCTGTTGCAGCAATTCTCTTTTCATTTCTAATTTTATTCATTTAGGTTTGCTTCTTTTTGTTAGTTTTGCTGGAAGCTTATCAATCTTGTTAATATTTTCAAAGAACCAACAGTTTGATGGATTCTGTTATTGTTCTTTTAGTCTTTTTCATTAATTTATACCCTAATTTTTATTGTTTCTTGTCATCTACTGGGCTTGAGTTTGTCTTCTTGTTTTTCTAGAGCTTTGAAGTACATCGGATATTTTATTTATTTATTTATTTATTTATTTTATAAACAAGCAACATTTATAGTACAAGAACATTTACCAGTAGGTCTTTTTTTTTTTTTTTTTTTTTTACTTCATTTTGGATTTATTTTATGTTGAATTTATTCCCAGGCTATAAGTTTTTGTTTCTTCAGTTTCTTCTGGGATATCTTTTTCTTCTGTGCAACCTCCTCTTCTGGCTTAGGAACAATCTGTTCCTTTTCCTTGAGGACCATCTCAATGTGGCAGGGGGAGCTCATGTATGGGTTAATCCGACCATGAGCTCCGTAAGTTCTGGGCCCATCTTGGGTGCCTTGTTTACCTGGATATGTTCAATGACCAGAGAATCTACATCTAAACCCTTAAGTTCAGCGTTACTCTCTGCATTTTTAAGCATGTGCATCAAAAACTCACACTCTTTTTGGGCCACTGACCCTGTGTCCAGCCCCATGTTTAGCCTGGGCACACCTACCAACTCTACCATTATACTGCCGGAATGGCAACATTGTTTCTTTTTAA
>JALPQD010000805.1:101836-185568 GCA_023101885.1 Typhlomys cinereus | reverse complement strand
GAAGGAGGGAGGGAGACCCGGAAAGAAGGAAAGGATGGAGGGAGGGAGGGGGATGAAAGAAGGAAGGAAAGGAAGGGAGGGAGGAAGGGAGGAAGGAAAGAAGGAAGGAAGGAAGGAAGGACGAAAGGGAAAGAAAAAATTGGTTAAGAGAAATGAACTGACACTTTCTCAATGATGATAAACAAGTAGCAAAGAATCTTGAAGCTGAGGATTTATCTCAGTGTAAAGAGTTTCCTTTCATGTGAGACCCAGATTTGATCCTCAACACTCCCCCTGAAAAGATGCTCAACATAATTGGTTAAGAAAGTGCAAAGAG
The DNA here is from genome assembly GCA_023101885.1 of Typhlomys cinereus. Lineage (NCBI taxonomy): Eukaryota > Metazoa > Chordata > Mammalia > Rodentia > Platacanthomyidae > Typhlomys > Typhlomys cinereus. The sequence continues at coordinate 185,252 of JALPQD010000805.1, read as the reverse complement.
TTAAGGATTTGCTGCCTTCCTCCTTCCTCCTTGTTGCATTGTCGCCCCAGGCGAGCAGTAAGCCCAGCCGTGCCTTTGAAGCCGAGGCAGGGAAGAAACAGATCCAAGAGCCTGACAGGGAGGGCAGCCCGCTACAAGATGACTCCTACTGATTCGGGGTCCCAAGAAGGATCCCAGGGAGAGTCTGGAGGAGGCTGCTATGGCAGCCGAGCCTCAGCCTCGCTTCCAGGCATTTTTCCGAGAGCTCAGAGCGAGGCAGAATCTGTGGGCCCACAGGCACTTCGCGCTCTTCCTCCTCTTCATCTGGTCCGGTGATGCGTGTATACCTTCTTGAGTACCAATCTGTCAACGAATTTTTTTCCAAGCAAACACTGTGCTGCCGAAACACTAAGGATATTAAATAAGCATTCCCTTTGGGGATTTTTTCTTCCATCATACTGTACCGTAAGCGAGACTCAGAAGGTGCAGGAATGTGATAAGCATCAAATTCTCACCAAAGGGCTGAATGTCTGAAATTCAAATTGCTTCTTCTATCTTTTGGGACCAAAAGTGACATGGTATGCCACCATAAGAAATAAACCTACAATATTGATCCGGGCGTTTGGATTTGTTATGCTCACCGTGCTAAGCCTGGGATTTCTGCTGATTTACTACTACTCTTTGTCGCAAGAAGCCGATGACTCAGTCTTTAGGGAGGAAAGGTCAAGAAAGTGTCAAGAGTTTGATAGAAACAAAAAAAACCAAGTGAAGAAGGAGACTAAGATGACAAGAATGGCAGCAGAAGAAGAGAGACAGGATAGAAGGGAGCAGGAGAGACCAGAGCATTACTTGCTTATTGGATGAATACAATCCTGCCAAAAGAGAAGAGAATGTCCTAGTCATCTGCGGCATATTAATATAGGAGGCAGTCCATCCGTTGTTTTTGTCATAGTTTCAAATGTAGATTATACTCCTAGTTGTGCTTTGAGCATTCAATACAGTGAAAATCTACATAGTAGCCAACCATATATGTGTGTGTGGTGTATGGTATGATTAAATAACTGTTTCTTCCAAAGGTTGGTGAGATGTGAAGAAACTGGAACTCTCAGTCTGTTGGTATGGAATGAAAATGGCCCCACTGTTTAGAAGTTTCAATAGTAAGTTATCATAGAAAGTAGTTGTAAGATAGCCTTATTATGACATTGGGAACTTGATAAAAAGCCTGTGCCACTTCTGATTTAATGTTTTTTCTTTACCTAGGTGGGCATAGTGGAGCATGTTTGTGAAACCTAGCATTAGAGGTAGCAGCTAGGAGTGATCAAGAGTTCACGACCAGCCGGGATTCAAGAGGACCCCCCCAAAAAAAGTCATAACAGTGAGATAAGTCATCAAGTAAAAAGGTGGACTGTGTGGAACAAGTTGCAACCTGAGCTCAATGCCCAACGCTGACAAAAAACAACTCCAAAAGTTGTCTGCTGAACACTCCAAAAAACATGTCATGGCATTGCAAAAAACCCTCTCCCCCTTATTCTCTCCCTGTTTTTTTACGGTAGAGAGAGCGAGAGAGAGAGAGAACACAGCTGTGCATGCCATGACATGTTTGTGGAGTTCAGCAGACAACTTTTGGATGTTGTTTTTTGTCAGCGTTGGGCATTGAGCTCAGGTTGCAACTTTTCCACACAGGCACCTTTTACTTGATGACTTATCTCACTGTTTGACTTTTTTTTGGGGGGGTCTCTTGAATCCCAGGCTGGTCTTGAACTCTTGATCCTCCTAGCTCTACCTCTAAATGCTAGGTTCACAAACATGCTCCACTATGCCCACCTAGTTAAAGAAAAAACATTAAATCAGAGTGGCACAGTGCTTTTTAGTCAAGTTCCCAGATGCATATAAAGGGCTAATCTTACAACCTACTTTCTAAGGATAAACTTACTATGTGAAACTTCTAAACAGTGTGCCATTTTACATTCATACCAACAGACTGAGAGTTCCAGTTTCTTCACATCCTCACCAACCTTTGGAATAAACAGTTATTTTAATCATACACATACACACACACACACATATATGTTTGCTACTATTTATATTTTCACTTTATTGATGCTCAAAGCACAACTAGGAGTATAATCTACATTTGAAACTATGACAAAAACACGGATGTACTGCCTTCCTAATATTAATATGCCGCAGATGACTAGGACATTCTCTTCTCTTTTGGCAGGATTGTATTCATCTCAATAAGCAAGTAATGCTCTGGTCTCCTGCTCCCTTCTATCCTGTCTCTCTTCTTCTGCTGCTCTTCTTGTCATCTTAGTCTCCTTCTTCACTTTGTTTTTTTGTTTCTTCAAACTCTTGAACACTTTCTTGACTTTCCTCCCTAAAGGACTGAGTCATCGGCTTCTGCGACAAAGAGTACAGTAGTAAATCAGCAGAAATCCCAGGCTTAGCACGGTGAGCATAACAAATCCAAACGCCCGGATCATCTATTTAGGTTTATTTCTTAATGGTGCATACCATGTCACTTTGGTCCCAACAGATGAGAAGCAGCATTTGAATTTCAGACATTCAGCCTTGGTGAGATATTGATGCTTATCACATTCCTGCACCTTCTGATTCTCTCTTACGGTACATGTAGATGGAAAGAAAAAATCCACCACAGGGAATGCTTATTTAATATCCTTAGTGTTCTGCAGCACAGTTTTGCTTGGAAAAAAATTCGTTGACAGATTGGTACTCAGAAGGTATCACACCATCACCAGGACCAGATGAAGAGGAGGAAGAGCGCGAAGTGCCTGTGGGCCCACAGATTCTGCCTCGCTCTGAGCTCTCGGAAAAATGCCTGGGGGAAGCGAGGCGGTTTTGAGGCTTCGGTGCCCTAGCAGCCTCCTACCAGCCTCTCCCCTGGTGATCCTTCTTGCGGACCCCGAACTCAGTTAGGGTCTCATCTTGTGAGCGGGCCTTGCCCTCCCTGTCCAGCGCTCTTGGATCTGTTTCCTTCCCGCCTCGGCTTCAAAGGACGGTGGGTTACTGCTCGCCTGCGGGGCGACAATGCAACAAGCGAGGAAGGAGGAAGGCAGCAAACACAATCCAATTAAGCAGTCTGTCGCACTTCAACTCTTAACCAATTATCAGTTCATGAGCATTCTCTGTTCAGAGAGCGGTAGGCCTTTGCACTCGATAAAATAGGGTCTAATGAAAGGAAACAACTTCTTGACAGCCTATGGAGCATACAATCTCAGATTCAAGGAGTTTTTGCTAAGGCTGTGTATCATTCATTGAGAAAAAGAATGGTGATAAGTTAATTACTTAATCGATCACACGATTCCTTCCACCTGATATGTAATTTAGAGACTAATTCAATAGACAGTCACCAGGCCTACTTACTGAGACTCCGCCACTACAACTCCACCATAAAAATATACCTTCCGAGTACTTACCCCTAATTTCCCCTAAGTGACACCCCTACTCGACCATACAACGACAAGCTAACTCCCTTTCTCCCTCTCCGCCCTACCTCATCTTCCTGTCCTTCCCTAGTCTTGTCCTCCCTCCCTCCTCTTCTTCTTTACCTCCTTCCTTCCTTCTTATTCCTTCTGATTTCTTATCTTCCCTTTCTTCCTTCTTTCTTTCCCTCTTTCTCTCTCCGTCTTTTTTCTTTCTTTCGTTCTTTTCTCTTTCTTTCTTTCCCTTTTCTTTCTTCTTTCTTCTTTTCTTTCTCTTTCTTTTTCACTTTCTCTTTCTTTTCTTTCTCTTCCTCGTTCCTCTCCTCCTCCCTCCTCTCCTCCCTCCCTTCTTGAGTCTCATGTAGCCTTGAATACCTACCTGATCCTCATGTCTCAACCTTCCATGTACTGGAAATATAGCATGTGTCAAACATGCCCAGTTTGTGTGGTAATTGGGATCAAACCCAGGGCTTTCTGCATGCTAAGAAAGAACTTTTACAAATCAAGGTATATCCACAGCCAAAGTTCTGTTTTGTGACTATACTTTAAGAATTTACCATCTTAACCATTTTATGGTACTGGAGATTGAATCCAGGGCCCTGCACATGCTGAGCAATTGTTCTGTTCACTGAGCAATGGCCAAGTCCCCATGTGAGCCATTTTTTAGTGTATTTTGTTCAGTAAACCTAAGCATATTTACATTAGGCAATATAATAGATCTTTGGAACTTCTAAAACAAAGTATTTTTTATTCTTTCCTACTTTCATGCATAAATACATTGAATTTATGTGTTTTCACCCTTAACTACCCAATCTCATTTCTCATTTCCTGTCCCATTTCATACTTTTCCCATTTCTTTTTTCCAGCCATTCTCCCTCCTACTTTCACATCTGTTTGGATGGGGGACCCACTGGGTTTCATTTGGGATGCCTGTACTGACAAGTGCCTGAGTACTTGTTGGGGCATAGATCAGTGGGTAAGTCATTGAGGAGAGAAGCTCCCTCTCACCTGTCTGGCATTATCCTTCAATAGTCTCTCAGGGAGGTGTAGCGCTTCTTGAGATTTCCCCCCTTCCATGATAAAATGTTGATAGTCTAACTATTGTGAGACTCTTGTGAAAGTGGACATCACTGAAGTGAGTTTTGGAGGGTGGCAGTACTGTGTGGCAGCATCTCTTCTCACCCTCAGGCTCTCACATTCTTACCGCCCCCTCTTCTGCAAGGTTCCCTGAGCCTTGAGATGGAGGCGATTATAATGTCCTGTTCAGAACTGAGCAACCCATAGTCATTTATTGTAGCAGTTCACCTGCATGACAAACATGACAAAACTGCTTAAGGGAAGAAAGCGTTTATTCTCTTATGATAGTCCCATTACAGTTCGTAGTCCAGCTTGACAGAAGAGCTCACACCAACACCAGAGCCGAGGGAACTGGCCACAATATCTTTACATAATAGTTGAGAGAGGGACGATCCTTATTTGTCAGACAAGCATATCTGGCCAAATATACCAAAGGATATTCCCTTTTTCAAACACCTCCGTCCATTTTATTCATCTGCCCAGGAACCAGTCCCATCTACTATAGTCTGCTTCAGTTTTGTTCTGGGATTAACTCAACTACTAATGCTCCACAAATGTGCCCACTGTTCAAACTTTCAACTGTCAAGTTGACACCTGTATTTAACTATGATATTTATTATCTGCATTTTGGACAGTTGTGGTTCTCTACATTAAACATCTTCCATTGCAAAAGGACGCTTCTTGGTTAGGTGCTGAGAAAATAAGGAAAATTTTATCCATAGAACACTAATTCTCGCCCTTTTGCACCCCAACCCGCTCCGCTGGTCGGGACGCACGCGAGCGGGGTCCAGCCGGGCCTCAACCCCGCGCCCTAGCTGGTGAGTACCCCTCCCCCCGCGCACCGCCCACCGGACCCCAGGTCGGCCCCCGGGGACCCAGCTCCGATTGCCCACCATCCAGCTGGCGCCGCGGCCGGGCCAAGGGCCGAGGAGGACCTCCCCCTGCCGCCGGCCCCGGCCCCAGCTGCCCTGGGTTTTGCACCCCCCCGTCCCACCGGTCCGACGTGCGCGCGGTCCAGCCGGGCCTCACCCACGACCTAGGTAAGTCTCGCCCGCCCCGCCCACCAGGACCCTGCCAGGCCAATAATTCGTTTAGTGAAATTGAGAGATCTTAAGAGTTAAAATGACAATGCCAAAGTCCAGTGCAAATCCATGAGAAGCAACAATCAAGTAAACAAATTTCCCACTGAAGATTAATCCCATAATGTTAGACTCCAACAAGAACACCCAGGAAAAAAGGCCAAGAAAGCCCCACCGGATAAAGACTTTCAAAATATGATCATTACCATGTTCAATACTATGAAAGAGGAAATCAGGAGGAATTACATAATCGAATCAATCGCTTGAAGAGGAAACACAACAGACATCTGGAGGAGTTGAGAAAAAACAGTGCAAGAAACAAAAGTGGCATAGAGCAGTTAAACAAACTCAAGCAGAGTTTAAAACTGAGCTAAAAGACAAGTTATCTTCAACCCAGAACGCCACAGGAGTTTATCAACAGAAATAACGAAGCAGGAAGAAAACAGAATTTCAGACCTTTAAGATAAAGTGGGAGTATAACCAGCTCAAAGGAAGAGGTTGTTAAAGCCAAAAAGATACTTGAGAGAAATATCCAAGAGATATGGGACACCTGAGAGCCTAACCTGCGTATTCATGGAATACCAGAGCAAGAATCTCCAAATACCACCCCTGAGGAATTTTTCAAAGATCATCAAGGAAAACTTTCCTCATCTAAAAAAAGAGGGCCCATCCATATACAAGAGGCATTCCGCACCCAAACAGATAGACCAAAATAGAAGCACGCCGCGGCAAATATAGTTAAAACACTCCACATTCAATAAAGAACTGGTGCTGAGGCTTCAAGGGAGAAAAAACAAGTCACTTTTAAAGGTAAACCTATTAAATAACAAATGACTTCTCAGTCGAAACAGTAAAAGCAAAGAAGAGCTTGAGAGAGACATACTTCAAGTATTGAATGAGCAAAAATGTCAACCCAGCTGATTTACTGCCAAAACTATCAGTCATGATCGAGGGAGAAAGAAAAATTTTCCAGCACAAAGACAACTTTAAGGGTACATGGCCACCAAACCAGGCCTTCAAAAAAGCTGCTAGAAATGATACTCAAGCGTGAGAAAAAAACGGCATATCCAGGAGAACAGAAGGCAATATAACATCATTAAAAACGAAGCAATATACTTATAAAAGCTACTAAACATAATAAATGTCTGGAAGTAACAATAGTTTCTCCATTATAACACTAAATGTTAATGGAATTAATTCACCGTCAAGAGACACAGATTACAAACATGGATTAAAAATCACAATCCATCAATCTGCTGCCTGCAGGAAACCCATCTCACCACAAAAGATAGGCACGCTCTAAAAATAAAAGGCTGGTCAACAATTCTACAAGCAAATGGAAGCAGAACAGTGCGGGTAGCCATTATGCTATCAGACAAAGTGTATCAAACCAAAGAAAATTATAAGAGACACGATGGATACTACATTTTAGTCACAGGTACAATTCACCAGGAAGACTTCACAATACTGAACATATATGCACCCAATACGGGCCCCTCCACATTCATTAAGAAAACCCTACCGGTCTAAGCAAGAAATCAATCCCCAAACGATGATTCTTGGGGACTTCAACACCGCCCTCTCAACATGGGATAGATCAACAGGTCAAAAGCTTAACAGAGACACTTTGGAACTTAATCAAACCCTGAAAGAAATGGACCTTACAGATCTCTATCGAACTTTTCAACCCATGCACCAAAGATACACATTTTTCTCAGCAGCAACGAACTTTCTCCAAAATAGATCACATATTGGGCCAAAATGAATCTACACTTACAGAAAGTTGAATTCTAACCTGTGCCCTATCAGACCATCACGGCCTAAAGCTGGACATCCCCAACACATCAAAAAGAGAAATACACTAACTCCTGGAAACTTAACACTATGTGCTGAATGAGAATGAGATTCAGGAAGAAATTAAAAGGAAATTCAGATTTCTGAAAGTGAATGATAACGAAAATACAACTTACCAAAATCTCTGGGACACAATGAAAGCTGTTCTAAGAGGTAAGTTCATAGCTCTTAATGCCTACGTCAAAAAAATGGAAACATCAGAAATAAACACTTAACAATGCAGCTTAAAGCTTTAGAGAAACTAGAGCAATCTGATCCCAAAAGAGTAGAGAGAGGAGATTAGCAAAATAAGGGGAGAAATATCTGAAATGAGATTAAGAAAACGATAGAAAAATCAACCAGTCAAAAAGCTGGTTCTTTGAAAAAATCAATAAGATTGATACACCCCTAGCTAAACTAACCAAAAGCAAGAGAGGAAAACCCAAATTAACAAAATTAGAAATGACATGGAGTTATCACTACTGATACCAAGAAATCCAGAGAATTATAACATCATATTTCTTTTTTTTTAAATTTTTTTTTCTATTATTATTATTCAACTGTCGATTCGTGTGTATGTGACGTGTGTGTATGTTGTGTGTGGTCTGTGTTTGTTAAAACCACGACAAATTGCGAACCACCATGGAGCCTCCATCTCCTTGCCTGGGATTCACAGGCTCGCCTACCAGGACCAGAGCGCAAGTGGCCCCGCTTCCGCCTGGCGTCTATAGGGTCGGACCGACTCAGGACCTTCGCCGCAAGCGAGGCTTAACTGAGCACCTCTCCAGCCCCTATAACATCATATTTCCAAAACTATACTCTGTGAAGTTTGACAACACAAAAGAGATGGATGAATTTCTAAGTAAACACAACTACCTAAATTGAATCAGGAAGTGTGAATATTAAATAGTCCTATAACATATAAGGAAATGAAAGAGATCTCGAATCTTCCCACCAAAAAATGTCCTGGACCAGATGGTTCAGCACAGAGTTCTACCAGACATTAAGGGTTAATAACACCAATACTCCTTAAACTGTTCCATCAAATAGCAAAGGAAGGACACTACCAATTCCTTCTTGAAGCTAATATTTTTAATCCCCAAACCTAAAAGATTCACTTAAAAAGAAAAATATAGGCGATCTCCCTGATGAACACAGACGCAAAGATTCTCAACAAAGTCTTAGCAAATCGCGATTCAAAAAACATTTAAAAAGATCATTCTGGGGACCAAGTAGGCTTCATCCCCGGCACACAAGATTGGTTCAACATACACAAATCAATAATGTAATTCATCATGTAAACCAGTCCAAAGTCCAAGACCACATGATACTCTCGATAGATGCAGAAAAAGCTTTTGACAAATCCAACAGCCTTTTATGTCAAAACGCTAGAGACAGTAGGAATGGAGGAAGACCTTTATCCATGTAATAAAAGCTATATACAACAAGCCCACAGCAAGGATTATGCTCAATGGGGAAAAATGGAAGCATTCCCACTTCGATCAGGAACTAGACAAGGCTGTCCCACTCTCACCACTTCTATTCAATATTGTACTTGACGTCTTAGCTGAAGCCATAAGACAAGAAAGGGACATAAGGGGATTCAAATCGGGAAGGAAGAAGTCAAGCTATCCCTATTGCAGATGACATGATCTTATACCGAGGGATCCCAAAAAACTCCACCAGGAAGCTCCTGGAACTAATTGAGAAGTTCAGCAGGGTGGCAGGATACAAAATAAATGTGCAAAAATCAGAGGCCTTCCTATGCCCAGAATGAAAGAAGTGAAAAAGCCTTGAGAGAAACATACCATTTATTATAGCCCCTAAAAAAATGAAATACCTTGGTATAAACCTAAACTAAGGAGGGTAAAAGACCTTTACAATGAAAACTTTAAAACCCTAAAGAAAGAAATAGCAGAAGACACCAGAAGGTGGAAGACTCCCTTGTTCCTGGATTGGCGAATCAACATCGTGAAAAATGACCATCCTACCAAAGCAATATATAGATTCATGCTATACCAATCAAACATCCCAAGCAATTCTTCAAATAAGTTGACCAAACAATCTCAGTTTCATATGGAGGCACAAAAGCCCAGGATAGCAAAACAATCCTGGTAACAAAAACACAGCTGGAGGTATACCATACCAAACCTTAGTCTATACTACAAATCCATAGTTGTTAAGAACAGCCTGGTACTGGCCTCCAATAGACACACAGTCACATGGATAAGGATTGAAGCCCAATATAAGCCCACAAAGTTACAGCCCTTTGGTCTTTGACAAAGGGGCCCAAAGAATCCAATGGAAAAGAACAGCATCTTCAACAAATGGTGCTGGCAAAACTGGATCTCCACATGCAGAAGATTAAAGCTGGACCCGTACTTGTCACCTGTACAAGACTTAATCCAATGGATCAAGGACTTTGATATCAGGCCAGACTATAAAAACCATAGTTGAAAGGATAGGGAACTCCCTCGAGCTGATTGGGCTAGGCCAACAGTTCCTAAACAGACATCCAATGGCACAGTCACTGCTACCAACTCTGACAGTTGGGATCTGTGTGAAATTAAAGAGCTTCTGTTCGATAAAAGATTGTAAACGAGCTCAAAGAACCCACAGAATGGGAGAATCTTCACTAACCACTATCTGTAGAGGCTCTATTGTCCAGAGTGCAACAAGAACTTAGAAAACTAAACACCAAGGAAACCAATGGCCCAATTAAAAAGGGGCCCTGGAACTTAAAAGAAATTTACCAGGGATGAATTAAAATGTCTAACAATATTTCAAAAGTGCTCCACTTCTTTAGCCATCAGGGAAATGCAAATCAAAACTTCCCTGAGATTCATCTCACCCCAGTCAGGATGGCAAAAATCCACAATACTAACAACGACAAATGCGGGGGGATGTGGAGAGAGGGGAACTCTCCTACATTGCTGGTGGGAATGCAGGCTCATACAGCCACTCTGGCGGCCGTCTGGAGATTCTTAAGAAATTAAAAGATTGAAATGCCCTATGACCCTGTGATTCCACTTTTGGGATAACCCCCCATACAGCCGAGGTTCACCTCGATAGCACAAGCACGACCATGTTCATAGCAGCACTATTTACATAGCAAAGTCATGGATCAGCCCAATGTCCAACAGTTTAGAGTGTAAGGAAACTGGTACATCTTATACAATGGAGTACTACTCAGCCATCAAAAATGATGAGTTACTGGAATTGCCGGGAAATGGATGTCATTAGAAACAATTATTTAAGTGAAGTATCCCCCGACCAGAAAATTAAGCGCCGTATGTACTCCCTAATAGGTGGCTCCTAGTACCAACCCACCCAGCCCACCTGAGGACAGTATTCCAAGGATTATGAACAGGAGGGATGGGGTAGGAGGGGCCACACCAGAAAGAAGGAGAGAAGGACCATGTTACAGCAGGGAAAATAGGCCTCACCAAGCCCCAAATAATAATGAGGACATTTGATTAAGTTCACAGACTTTTGTTCCTGATCATTTACTACTGAGGGGAGTGATCTCACCAGAAGAGGAGGGCATATAGTCTGGCAGATAAAAAAAGTAACAATTTTGCAAATGGGTGATAGACCCCTCCCTCACTGTGGTTTCCCACTTTTATTACCTCTACCTTTGAATGTGCTTTTATCACAAGACTCTAACAGCTTTTTGTCTCTGGCCAGGGGGTAACATACAATGCCCACCAGGATGGAGTGAAGGGCATTGCCGGAGCAGCAAAACTGCAAAAGAAAATCAACAAACCACAATCCAGAAATCAGAGACTGTATATCAACCACCTAGAACTAGGCCAGCTTAGTCTCTCCCCATCTTGAAGCTCAGGAAATTTGCGGAAGAGGGGGGGGTAAGAGTTAAGAGTGTAAGAGCATAGGATGGGAGGAGCAATGATATGTAAGATACTCTATACTAGTTAGGGCTGAAGCAATCATAATTGGACTTTGCATGCCCTGCACATTGTCCAACACACTGTTGACCTCACAAAGCCTAGCATCTGCTAAAGGCACCAAGATCCTTGGAGGCAAAGGATTGGCAGCCACAGCCAGTGTTCCTATACCTAAGGGGAACACGGGAAGGGTTCGGGAAAGGCCACTGGGTCTTGTACGTCATTGGAGGGAGGGCCCAGAGGAAAATCAGTCATGCACAAGAAAGGACTCTCTGGGAATTGGGGTGGGAGGCACTGGGGGATGGGGAGGGAGAGGGGTGGGGAGGGGGAGCAGGGGGTACGGGGGGAGAGGAGGGAGGGAGGGAACTGGTGTACCTAATAAGTTTGTATGAGCTGAAATAAAAAAAATATTAAAAAAAAAAAGAACAGTAATTCTCCTTTGGTAATTTGGTAATTTCCTTCCTTCCTTCCTTCCTTCCTTCCTTCCTTCCTTCCTTCCTTCCTTCCTTCCTTCCTTCCTTCCTTCCTTCCTTCCTTCCTTTTTTTTGTCCTTCCTTGTGGTGGAAATTGAACCCAGGGCCACATATATGCTAGGCAATCACCCTATCACTGAGTTATACCTCAATTTCTTAAGATGCTTTACATGAATGGAAAATCATGCAGTATTTGAATTCTTAAAATAATCTTAGGTGTAAGTGTGAGCTTGGGTTTGTATATCCATTTCCTTAATGACTAATTATTTTGGTCATCTTTTGCCAAGGATGTATGGGAAGACTGACCCCAGAGCTTTGCTCATGAAATACAAATGCTTTACAATACTTCATATATATATATATATATATATATATATTATATATATATATGAGTAGAGAGAGATTAGAGATTAGTTCTTTTGCGTTTTTGATGAACTCTTCTGGAGAGAAGAAAGCGGAGAGAGTAGAGGAGAGAGGAGAAGAGGATGGAGAGCGCGAGAGGAAAGAGGAGAAGAAGAGAGAGAGAGAGAGAGAGACTCTTCTGCCATGTAGACTCTGAGACACCAGATTTGTACACAGGTTCTTTTATCCATGAAGCCATCCCACCTGCCCAGCCTTAACCTTTTGATCGTTGATCTTCCTGGCTGTACTTCTTAAATTCTGGGATTACATACCTCCACCACTTGATCCAGTGTTGGGGATTAAACACATGGTTTTGTAGATGCTAGGTAAGCACTCTATCATCTGAGCAAGATGTCTTTTCTCTGTTAATTATTCACTTTGGTATGTGTAAGTTCTAGATAAAATAGCCAAAAAGAACTTGAAAATTCTAATTATCTGTAGGAAAGAAAAATTAAACAGAAAAAAGGTGTTGGTAGCCATTATTGGTCAAAATATAAAATAGTGTAGTTGCTGTGGAAAACAGTTTGGAGATTTTTTTACATGTGCACAAGTGTGTGTGTGTGTGTGTGTGTGTGTATGTGTGTGTGTGTGTGTGTGTGTGTGTATGTGTGTGTGTGTGTATCAGAGGGAACTGTGTATCCTTGTGGAGGATCAAGTGTGACTTCAGGAATCATCTTGAATTACTTCCACCTCTTTTTTGCTTTGCTCTGGGATTTCCTAGGCTCTGTCCTCCAGGACCGGAAGTTCAGGTCACTGTTTCTGCCTGGTGTTTTTACATGGGACCTGACATCTGCACTCAGGGCCTTCTGCTTGTGAGGCAGAATCTTAACCCCTGAGCCATCTCTCCAGTCCTGGAGATTTCTTTTAAAATTAAAAATGAAATGACCATATGGGACTGGAGAGATGGCTCAGGGGTTAAAACTCTGCCTGCAAACAGAAGGTCCTGAGTTCAGATACCAGATCCCATGTAAAAAAACATCAGTAAGAAATCACAGCAGTGGCCTGAACTTCCAGCCCTGGTAGGCAGAGCCTGGGAAATCCCAAAGAGAAGCAAAAAAGAGGTAGAAGCAATCCAGGATGATTTCTTAAGTCACAGGGACACAGTACCTTCTAGTATAATACACAAAAACAAACAAACGAATAAACAAACAAACAAATAAATAAATGAAATTAACAAATAAATTAGTTTAAAAAATGACCATATGATCCAGCATTGTACTTCAGGGTGTATATCCATATTGCATTAAACTTTCTGTGGAAAGATAAAGAAACAACTAGTCATCTCAGACAGGACACTGACAAACCAAAGAAATGATTCCATACAAGCCCAGTTTGGTGAGTATAACAATTAGTTTTAGCTGACAACTTGACAATTGAGAACTGACCCTGTCAGCACACCTATGGTGAATTATTTAATGAAGTAATTTAAGCCTTTGAACGAGCCTATAGGAGGTTATCCAACAAATGTGGACTACCATGAGAGAGGATAGGTTGGCTTTGGCAGACTGCAAGGTAGAAAATATACCCTTCTCTCAGTTCTTTTTATAAGTATTGTGTGGCCAGTTCCTTTGGCCCCTGCTGGCAAATATTCTGCCATGAGGACCAACTGTTACCTAGAAGTATGAGCATGAATAAATTTCTTGTTCTCCTAAATAGTTTGGCTCAGGTATTCATTAGAGCAACAGGTAAATAAGAATAAAATGGTACAGATTACATGAAACACAGTGGGCCACGCAAGTGAGATTTGAAAATAAGGAGTCTGGCAGGGGAGATGAAGGGTTTTAAGGGGAAAAGGAGGGGGGATGGGATTTGGTACTAAGGTATGAAAATATAAATTCACTATATTTATGTATGAAGCATAAAAAAGAATAAAAACAGATAAAATGGTGATCTAGTGCATTTATTTGAGTTACTTACAGGAGCATGTTCACTAACAGGAACATTCCCAGTTCCTACACTATCATTTCTCCTTTATTCTCCTCTCACTTTTCCAAAGTGGTGACAAAGATCTAATTTGTACTTTCTTTATGCCCCGACCCAGCAGCATGAAATAGCAAATCTGTACTTTTATCTCATCCTCCCTGTAATCTACCTTTTCCTGCCAAATCCGTAGGTAACTTGGCCTGCACTTCTGGCCCTAGTGGATGGAACCTAGAAAATCCCAGAGCAAAGCAAAAAGGAGGTAGAAGCAACCTGAAGTCACCCTTTGTCCTCCACAGAGATACACAGTGTGCTCTCTCTCTCTCTCTCTCACACACACACACACACATGCACGTACACACACACACACACACACACACACACACACACACACACACACACTAAGTAAATAAAACTTAAATAAAACAAATTACACTTTATATACCGAAAAAGAGACAGGAGAGAGAGAGAACATATGTGGAGGTCAGAGGACAGACAACTTGTAGGAGTTGGTTCTCTCCTATCTTGTGGCTTCTGGAAATGGAAGTCAGGTTGTCAGGCTTAACCTTTACCTCTTGAGTCCTTGTTTTTGTTTTTATGAGACAGGGTTTCACTATGTAACATAGGAACTCACCATGTAGTACAGGCTGCTTTATGATTCCCCTACCTCAACCTCCTGAATTCTGTGATTATAAGTGTGTGCCCCCAGGCCTGATTTATCTGAGGTTTTGGTTATACTTACCAGAAAAAGAAAAAAACATACTTACTCCATCTTCTTGGACACATTATACTTTTATACTCGTACATGTTTTTAGCTTGGCATGGTGACGCATACACACCTATTGTCACAGTTAGGCACAGGTGTCAACTCGACAGTTGAGGGTTTGAGCTCTTGGGTACATTTGTAGAGAATTAGGGGTTGAGTTATGCCCAGAGCAAACCTTCAGGAGATTATCTGACTGATGTGGGAGGCCCAGGTGGGTGGGATTAGGCCCTAGAATAAAATACGGAGAGCTGGTTGAGAGAGTTGGCATCTTTGTGTACACTTGGCCAGATATGCTGGTCTGGCAAGTAAGGATCGTCCCTCTTTCAGCCATTATGTAGAGATGTTGTAGTCAGTTCCCTTGGCCCTGGTGTTGGTGTATGCTCTCCCTTCAAGCTGGACTAAGAATGTAACCAGTTATTATAAAAAAATAAACCCCTTGTTCCCTTAAGCCATTTGGTGGTGATTTGTCAGCAACTATGCAGGTGAACTGCACTTGGGAGATGGAAGGAGGAGAAGGATTAGAAGATCAAGACCATCTTGGAGACACAGCAAATTTGAGGACAGCAAACATAAACAACAAAATTAAAAAACCCAATTCCCCAGAGACATTTTGTATGTAGAGATCAGTGTAATGACCACTTACTGAGCTTCCCTTATTTCTCTTTGCAGTTCTGGCTTATTGTTTGGGTGTATTGTAAAGCAAGAAAAACAAAATAAAACAAAAAACCAAACCAACCAAACAAAAACCCCCCAAAACAAACAAACAAAAAAACACCATATCACTTCACTCATAAATATTTTAGTATTTGTCTCAAGAGAAAGTCTTACAGATATATAGAATCATGATGCAATTGTTATGCTAAGAAAATTACCAATAAATTCTTGCCCAATGTTGCAATAAAGCCCTTTTTGATAATATCAGGCAGCATTGACTCCTAATTATTACCAAGAGGCCTGCCAGATAAAACACCATCAGGAAATAACTGTGCTGATGGATGGGGTGCAAAAAGAAAGGGCATTTCATCGCAGAAACATGGTAACCATGGTATTCTGGCAATCAGACTAGATGATTGCTTGGATCCCATATAGCTAAAAAAATTCTCTATATACTGTTTCTTAGTATTTTTCCTTCTAAACTGTGAACAGGTGGCATGAGCAGAAACAGTGGGTTGTTAAAATCAGATTAGCTTTTATTTTGTATAAGTAATTAAGAATTTGGGCACCGGAGATATACTTGCTGGCTGAAGTCTGACTTTGTGTCATGTAATTTTGTACATGTTGAATTCTTTGTATCACAGTTTCTTGCTTTGTGAAACTGAGAAAAATGCTATCTACTACTGAGCTTATTGTTTGTTATGCTTTCTTTTTTCTTTCTTTGTTATGCTTTCTTTTTTTCTTTCTGTTATGCTTTCTTTTTTCTTTCTTTGTTATGCTTTCTTTCTTTCTCTTTCTTTCTTTCTTTCTTTCTTTCTTTCTTTCTTTCTTTCTTTCTTTCTTTCTTTCTTTCTTTCTTTCTTTCTTTCTTTCTTTCTTTCTTTCTATCATCTATCTGTCTGTCTGTCCGTCCGTCCATCCGTCCATCCATCCATCCATCCATCCATCCATTTATCCATCTGTCTGTCTGTCTGTCTGCCTGTCTGTCTGTCTATCCATCCATCCATGCATCCATCCATCCGAAGCCAGCCTCAAACTTGTGGTGATCCTCCTCCCTTAGCTTCCTGAGTGCTCAGGTAGCAGGTGTGTGCTGCCATGCCTGACTTCAGTTTCTTTAAGGCTTAGCCTAATTGCCTGTGTGTTTTGAGATTCTCAATACTTTCTTCTATAGTGATAAATTAATAGATCCACAGATATTGGAAAAAGAAGATATAAACCCTGGAGTTTTCTGCCAAAGATAGATGAAACCATGATAAACTATAGTAATCTGGGATAATACCAGTCTTTCAGAGCCTTACTTTCTTCCTTCTTCCTAGAAAAACATTTGCGTATGTGTGTGTGCGTGTGTGCGCATGTGTGTGCACGTGTGTGCGCGTATGTTTTCCTGGTACTGAGGACTGAATTCAGGGTTCATCCATTCTAGGTAAGCACTCCAACATTGATCTATCTCCTTTAGCCTTTAAAAAATTTTGTGAGACATCTTGTTGAATTTATTGCCCTGGCCTTGAATTTGCTGTTTTCCAGGTAGGCTTCACTTGTCTGGGCTCACATGCATACTATCATATCCAGCATAGGAAAGATATTTTTTTTTGAGTTTACTAGAAGTTCTCTTTACTCCTATACATTTCAGGCTTCAAGAGACTAATTAAATTATGCTAAAATATTCTAAAGAAGGGACAAGATTTTTTAAAAAATCTGCTTTCTACTTTTTAAAATAGAATTGTCTTTGCTTCTCTGACTAAAACTCCCAATCTTGACAGACAACAAATTGTTCTCTAGTGCCACCCAATTACTTTGAGTTAGGAAAGAAATGTCCTGATATGTCAGGTAGGAAGAAAAAAAATTCATCCTAGCATGAGCATAACAATGACACCCTGAAGAGGCAGAGTTATTCAGGGCCTTCTGTATGTTCAAATCTATGTTAAGGCACAAGGCAGGGGAGATATTTTCTGTATAACTGAAGTCCTTTCCATAGGGAGCTCACCCTAATATATATTGAATAGCATACAATACATATTTCTACTCTCAGGCACCCCATTAGACCAAATATCACTGGATCAACAACTTTTTGCCAAGTCCCAGACTGCAGTCTCTCACCCAAAGTGTCTCATAAAGTATTGAATAGTTCATCTCCATGCTCATATACAAATTTTCTATCATAAGATGGTAACAATCCTGCAAATGGGAGACTGACCCCCCTCACCACGGTCTCCTACTCTTATTCCATCTACCTTTGAATCTACTCTTATAACAAGACTCTGTTTTAACAGCCTTTTATTTCTGGCTAGGAGGTGACATCCAATACCCATCAGGATGGAGCCAAGGGCAGTGCAGGAACAGCAAAACTGGAAGAAAAAAACTCAACAAACTATAATTCAGAACATCAGAGACCCTACATTAATCCCAGGAACCAGGCCAGCCTAATCTCTCCCCATCCTAAAGCTCAGGGAAATTTGCGGAAGAGGGGACGATAAGATTGTAAGAGCCTAAAGATAGGGAGGAGCAATGATATGCAAGATACTCCACACAAGTTAGGGCCGAAGTAATCATAATAGGACTTTGCATGACCTGCGCAATGACCAATATATCATTGACCCCCCAAAGTCTAGCATGGATCACAGGCACTAGGATACTTAGAGGCAAGGGATTAACAACCACAATAGTGTTCCTGTACTAAAGGGGAACACAAGAAAGAGCTCTAGGCAATGCTACTGAGTTCTTACACCTCATCAGAAAGGAGAACCCAGAGGGAAGTTTGACATGCACACTAAAGAATGTTCCAGGGATGGGGGGAGGGGGACACTGGGAGAAAGGGGGGGAGGAAATAGAAAAGGGGGGAGGGAGCAAGGGGATCCAAGGAGGGGTGGAGGGAGGGAGGGGACCAGGATATCTATTAAGTTTGTATGAGTGGAAAAAATAAATAAATTAAGAAAAAGAAATTAAAAAGTTTTCTATCATAGATATGATTGCTACTCCTGTTTTAACCCTCCTATACTGAAATTCATTTATCTAAAATCATGACATGCAAAGTCATTTGGATCTGCCTCACTTATAGCAGTGGTTCCTCATGAGACCATCACTGACCATGGAAAAGTGTTTCCTTTCATGCTACTAACCCCAGCTGGTATGTGCGTGTGTGTGTGTGTGTGTGTGTGTGTGTGTGTGTGTGTGTGTGTTGGGGGTGAGATTGAAGACTATTTGGTAAAACACAGTGATAGGAGAGAGACCAAGAGAGCTTCTTCTCTCAGTAAAATATCATTTTGGCACCTGCGGTCTCAGCAACAACTCTTGTGTTCATGGTTTCACAGACTACTTCTTGAATAATTCCCCTCTGCGCCTGTCCCTCTGGTGAAACCAGAGCAAGTGGGTGGGAGAGGAGGAGGGTAGATAGCATAATCCCATTATCTTCAAAGCTCTTCTCCCTCCTTTTATCCCTTTCCTCCACAAATCCTTCTCTTTCCTATCTGATGATGAAACAGAAGTGCTCAGGCATATGCATGTTGATGAAAAGGGGGGGAGTGCATTATTTATTCTAGCAGCAGCAGCAACAGCCAGCCAAAAAAGTGCCAGGTGGTACACAGTCCATCTTCAGACTATCTTAATAAGTGATACAAATGGGAAACAGTCGGTGACTCAATCAATAGGAAGGAAAAAGAAAGCAGTGTCAGTATAGAGTAGTCAGAAAAGTCGTGCTGGCTAGGATCCTTAGAGGCAAGGGATTAACAACCACAGTAGTGTTCCCATACTAAAAGGGAACACAAAAAAGTACTCTAGGCAATGCTACTGAGTCCTTATACCTCATCAGAGAGGAAGACCCAGAGGGAAGTTTGACATGCACACTAAAGGATGCCTTAGGGATTGGGGAGGGGAGACAACGGGGAAAAAGGGAGGGGGGAAGAAAGGGATAAGGGGAGGGGGTGGAGGGGAGGGAGGGGAATGGGGTACCTATCAAGCTTCTATGAGTGGAAATAATAAATATTTAAAAAAAGAAAAAGCGTGAGGAAAGAAGTAGGCCTGAAACCAAGAGTTGCAAATTCAAATGCCTAAAGGAGTCAGATGGGTCCTCCAAATAAAGTTAATCACTCATAATGCAAGAACATGGTAGGAATATAGGATTGATGACTGCATATCCTGTGAAAATTGCAGAGGTAAAAATTTAGTATCACAAAATGTGTCAAATTGGTAGCACATCCCTTTACACCCCACCCTGCTCCGCCGGTTGGGACGCGCGCACGCGTTCCAGCCGGGCCTCACCCTGCGCCCTAGGTAAGCCTCTGCCTGCGCCCCGCCCACCAGGACCCCAGGTCAGCCCACAGGGACCCGGCTCCGAATCCCACCATCCAGCCAGAGCCGTGCGCGGGGCCGAGGGACGAGGAGGACCTCCCCCTGCGCCCGGGCCCCCTCCCAGCTGCCCTCGGGTTAAATAGCTCCACGCTGATGCCCCCATCCTCCCTTTACCCCACCCCCCTCCGCCGGTCTGGTCGGGATGTGCGCACGGTCCAGCCGGGGCTCACCCCGCGACCTAGGTAAGTTTCCGCCCGCGCCCGCCCACCAGGACCCCAGGCCAAATAATTCAGTTTAGTGAAATTGAGAGATCTTAAGAGTTAAAATGACAATGCCAAAGTCAAAGTGCAAATCCATGAGAAGCAACACTCAAGTAAACAAATTTCCCACTGAAGAAATTAATCCCATAATGTTAGACTCCAACAAGAACAAACCCGCGGAAACAGGCCAAGAAAGCCTCACCCGGGATAAAGTCTTTCAAAATATGATCATTACCATGTTCAATACTATGAAAGAGGAAATCCGGGAGGAATTACATAATCGAATCAATCGCTTTGAAGAGGAACACAACAGACATCTACAGGAGTTGAGAAAAACAGTGCAAGAAACAAAAAGTGGCATAAAGCAGTTAAAACAAACTCAAGCAGAGTTTAAAACTGAGCTAAAAGACAAGTTATCTTCAACCCAGAACGCCACAGAGAGTCTTATCAACAGAACTAATGAAGCAGAAAACAGAATTTCAGACCTTGAAGATAAAGTGGGAGTACTAACCAGCTCAATGGAAGAGGTTGTTAAAGCCAAAGAGATACTTGAGAGAAATATCCAAGAGATAGGGGACACCCTGAAGAAGCCTAACATGCATATTCATGGAATACCAGAGCAAGAATCTCAAAATACCACCCCTGAGGAAATTTTTCAAACGATCGTCAAGGAAAACTTTCCTCATCTAAAAAAAGAGAGGCCCATCCATATACAAGAGGCATTCCGCACCCCAAACAGATACGACCAAAATAGAAGCACCCCAGGGCAAATAATAGTTAAAACACTCCACATTCAAGATAAAGAACTGGTGCTGAGAGCTTCAAGGGAGAAAAAACAAGTCACTTTTAAAGGTAAACCTATTAAAATAACAAATGACTTCTCAGTCGAAACAGTAAAAGCAAGAAGAGCTTGGAGAGACATACTTCAAGTATTGAATGAGCAAAAATGTCAACCCAGGCTGATTTATCCTGCAAAACTATCAGTCATGATCGAGGGAGAAAGAAAAATTTTCCAGCACAAAGACAACTTTAAGGGATACATGGCCACCAAACCAGGCCTTCAAAAAATGCTAGAAATGATACTCAAGCGTGAAGAAAAAAACAGGCATATCCAGGAGAACAGAAGGCAAGTATAACACCATTAAAAGCGAAGCAATATACTTATAAAAGCTACTAAACATAATAAATGTCTGGAATTAACAGTAGTTTCTCCATTATAACACTAAATGTTAATGGAATTAATTCACCGATGAAGAGACACAGATTACAAACTTGGATCCCCCACAGATCCCCTGACGTGTGGTTACACCAAAGCAGGAGAAGGTCGTTCCTAGAGTCATCTACGTGGGCCTCCTTCCCTCAGAGCTTCTCGAGAACCAGCTGTATGAGTACTTCTCCTAGTTTGGCAAGGTGACCAAGCTCAGGCTGTCCAGAAGTTAGCAGATTTGAAATAGCAAAGGCTATGCCTTTCTGGTGTTTGAATCTGAGGATGTTGCCAAAATATTCGTGGAGACCTGTTTGGTGAAAGACTCCTGGTGTATAATCTGGTAGCACCACAGAAAGTGCCCGAAGTGATGTTTAAGGAGTGGAACGTGCCGTTCCAGAAGCCGTCATATTCAGCAGTGAAGCGGTACAACCAGAAGTGCAGCTTTGTGCAGCAGCTGTGCGTGGAAGAGTGCTTCAAGAGGAGAGAGCAGCTACTCTGGAAGAGGCTAGCTGCCAAGGGGATCAACTACACATTTCCCTCCTTGGTTTTACCAAACCCGAAAAAGAGGAATTTAGCTATTCCTAAAAAAAGAAGGGGTTTCCCAAGGGGGCTCCTGATACACCTGATACGTCTTTGGAGAGCCAGGTTTTAACCTAATACAAAAAAATTAGTGTTGGGTATGCAAAAGAGAAAGAAGGCAGTTTCGAAGGCATTCCTAACACTCCTCAGAAGTCTGTGGATAGCTAGGGCCCTACACTCGGTTGGACACCAGCGTTTTTGGAGAAACGAAAGTCTGAAGTGACCAAGATGAATGATGAACAAGATAATGAAATTGTTTTCAAGCAGCCTGTGTCCGATGTGAAAGAAGAAAGAACAGAGACGCCAGCCCTGCCACAGTTCGGGAATAAAAGGAAGAGGAAAAGGAAGAGCAGCAGCCACTGATCCCAGCACATTGCACATGACGTTGTGATTGTTAGTTCCATGGCTGACTGTTCCTCTTGGAAACTCTCATGCCCTGGAAAGATTTGTGCCAGTAAGAAAAGCAACTGGTCATTTGGGCTGGTCTGCCCTTGCCTACAGTGGTGGGACTCGCTCTGCCCTTTTCTTGGCTCCCCAAGTTTCTATGAAGATCTCAGCTCACCAGTGTCTCCTCTACCTGGATGGGGAAGACTGACAGCAGCAGCAGGCTTGGAAGCCGATCACCAAGCCTATGAGCATCTGTACTGTGGATGCCTAAAGCTGTCCAGATGTTAATATGTGTGCTTGAGGTGATGTTTCAGTCAGAATGCTAAATCGCTTTGGGGGGCTGGCGTGGCTTGGCCTACCATTGGGAATCAGTATGAACTTGTATTCAAGATTCACACGGTAACCAACAAATTTTTTTTCTTCAGTTTAGAATTTGGGAACTTTGGGGATAATGTCTTCCTTAGGTGTTTTTAAGTTTCTGATGCCTTTAAAATGTGCTTTTGTATTGCTAATTCAGATTTGTTAAAATATATTGTCTTAGTTACCCTTCAAAAAAAAAAGTTTTTGGCCTGTTGATCTATCCCACATTGAGAGTAAGGTATTGAAATCCCCGAGTATTATTGTTTTGGGATTGATTTCTTGTTTTACACGTTGTAGCATTTGCTTAATGAACATGGAGGAGCCCATATTAAGTGCATATATGTTCAGTAATATAAAGTCTTCCTAGTGAATTGTACCTGTGACTAAAATGTAGTATCCTTCTGTGTCTCTTATGATTTTGTTTTGGTTTGAAGTCCACTTTGTCAGATAGGATGATAGCTACCCCTGCCTGTTTCCTGGTTCCATTAGCTTGCAGAATTTTTGACCAGCCTTTTACTTTTAGAATGTGCCTATCTTTTGTGGTGAGATGTGTTTCCTGAAGGTAGCAGATGGATGGGTTATGATTTCTAATCCAAGTTTGTAATCATGTCTTTTGATTGGTGACTTAATTCTATTGACATTTAATTTTATAATGGAGAAATTTCTTTTAATTCGTGACACTTTTTGTGTCTAGTGGCTTTCACACGTATTATTTGGCTTTTAGGTTTCGGTGGTATTATCCTTCCCTTCTGTCCTCCTGGGTATGATTGTTCTTTTCTTCAAGCTTGAGTATCTTTTCTAGCATTTTTGAAGGCCTGCTTTGGTAGATTTGTAAGCCTTCAATTTGTCTTTGTGCTGGAAAATTTTTTCTTTCACCCTCGATCATGAGTGATAGTTTTGCTGGGTATATCAGCCTGGGTTGACACTTTTCCTCATTCCATACTTAAAATATGTCTCTCCAAGCTCTTCTGGCTTTTACTCTTTCCATTGAAAAATCATTTGTTATTTTAATAGATTTACCTTTGAAAGTGACTTGTTTTTTTCCCTTGAAGCTCTCAGCACCTTTTCTTTGTCTTGTATGTGGAGTGTTTTGACTATTATTTGTCGTGGCGAGTTTATATTTTGGTCATATTTGTTTGGGGTGTGGAATGCCTCTTGTATTTGGATGGGCCTCTCTTTCTTTAGATAAGGAAAGTTTTCCTTTATGATAATTTGAAAAATTTCCTCAGTATGGTATTTTGGGATTCTTGTTCTGGTATTCCATGAAAGTGCATGTTAGGCTTCTTCAAGGTGTCCCATAAGTCTTGAATATTCCTCTCAAGTATCTTTTTGGGTTTTACAACCTCTTCCATTGAGCTGGTTATTTCTTCCACTTTGTCTTCAAGATATGATATTCTATTTTCTGCTTCATTAGTTCTGCTGATAAGACTCTCTGTTGAGTTCTGGGTTGAAGATAACTTGTCTTTTAGTTCAATTTTAAACTCTGTTTGAGATTGTTTTAACTGCTCTATGCCTGTTTTTGTTTCTTCAACTGTTTTCTCATCTCCTCCAAGTGCCTGTTGTGTTCCTGTTCAAAGTGTTTGATGTGGTTATTTACTTCCTCCTGGATTTCCTCTTTCATAGTATTGATCATGGTAAAGATCAGGCTTTGAAAATCATTATCTTATTAAGCGCCGTATGTACTCCCTAATACGTGGCTCCTAGTACCAAACCCACCCAACCCACCTTGAGACACTCAAAGATAAATCTATGTAATACCTACAGTAATTGCAAGGATTATGAACAGGAGGGATGGTGTTGGAGGGCCACACCAGAAACAAGAAGAGAGGGGACCATGTTACAGCAGAGAAAACAGGCCTCCATCAAGGACTGCAAGTAAGTAATGAGACACCTGGTTAAGTTCACAGACATTCGTTCCTTATCATTTACAACTGAGGGGGTATGATCTCACCAGAAGGGGAGGGCATATAGTCTGGCAGATAAAAAGTAACCATTTTGCAAATGGATGATTGACCCCTCCCTCACTGTGGTTTCCTATTTTTATTACATCTACCTTTGAATGTGCTCTTATAACAAGACTCCAGTTTAACAGCTTTTTTGTCTCTGGCCAGGGGGTAACATACAATGCCCATCAGGATGGAGTGAAGGGCATTGCAGGAGCAGCAAAACTGCAAAAGAAAATCAACAAACCACAATCCAGAACTTCAGAGACTCTATATCAACCACCTAGAACTAGGCCAGACTAATCTCTCCCCATCCTGAAGCTCAGGGACATTTGTGGAAGAGGGGGCTGTAAGAGTGTAAGAGCAAAAGGATGGGAGGAGCAATGATTTGCAAGATACTCCACACAAGTTAGGGCCGAAGCAATCATAATTGGACTTTGCATGCCCTGCGCAATGTCCAACACACTATTGACCTCACAAAGTCTAGCATCTGCTAAAGGCACCAAGATCCTTGGAGACAAGGGATTGACAGCCACAGTAGTGTTCCTATGCTTAAGGGGAACACAGGAAAGGGTTCAGGGAAATGCCACTGGGTCCTTGTACGTCATCAGAGAGGAGGGCCCAGAGGAGAGTCAGGCATGCACATTAAAGGACTCTCTGGGGATTGGGGAGGGGCACTGGGGGATGGGGAGGGAGGGATGAGGAGAGGGGGAACAGGGAGTTCCAGGGGAGAAGAAGGGAGGGAGGGAACTGGTCTACCTATTAAGTTTGTATGAGTGGAAATAATAATAAAAATGTTATTAAAAACAAAACAAAAACAAAAAACAAAAAAAGAAAACTAGTTTCTTGAACCATAAAAAAAAATTATTATCTTGGGTATGGCTTTCTTGTCTATTTTCTGAATTTGTTCTTGTTGGAATCTATCATTATGGGATTAATTCTTTTGGTAGGAGATTTGTTGTCTTGGTTTTTGTTATGCATTTGTACTGTGACCTGGGCATTTTTTTTATATCTTAGGACCTTCTTTCAGTTTCTGTGTGTTTTTGACTGAACTGAATTATATGGTATTACTACTCTTGAGCAGTTATTACAAGTGTTTGCCTTGGAGTTGGGTACGCTTGTTTGGTAGTGGTGTTATTTCCTAGATGAGGCTATTAGACTGTTAGTACATCAATTAAATCAGGTTTAGTAGACAGGGAGTGAAGATTAGTATGGTAGTGAACTTTTTTGGTTTAATACCTTGGTGATATGTGAGGGGGAGTGGTGTAGTCCCTGAAGTTTTATGCATTTTGAGGTGGCTATATGGAAAAGTTAAAGTACAGCGACCAATAATTGAAAGGAACAGGATGGTAAAAAGGCTTTACTTATCTTTGAGCTGTATGTGAAGAATCTCTCCCATGTGGTAAGATGATTCAGAGGACTTCAGATGTGTGGCGCTTGTCTCCTAGAGCTTTGCTTGGGTTTTCTTTGGACTCTGTTGAATTCTGACAAGCAGAAGGTCCTCCCAGGTTCTGGTCCAGGCCAAAAAGGTCTGGGTATATTGTTGTCATGCAGATCACCTGCGATCTGTGCTGTGGCCTAGGGGCCTTCTCCAGTGCCAGAGCAGACTGGCTGCCACTCTGGCTGGCTGTTGGGACGGGCAAGTGACCTGGGGTCTGGGGTGTAGTGTAGGAGCCTTCCCTGAGGAGCAGGGTGTCCGCCCTGGTTGGGGTCAGTGGCAAAAAGGGCCATGCGTCTAGTTATCACCCAGATTACCTGGGACCTGGGGTATGGCCTAGGGCCCTTCCCCAGTGCCAGAGCACACTGGCTGCTGCTCAGGCTGGCTGGTGGGACGGGTGGTTGACTTTGGGCCTGTGGCTTGGTCTAGGGACCTTACATGAGGAGCAGGGGGTCTGCCCTGGTATGGGTCAGGGGCAAAATTGCTTCTTTTTCTTTTTAAAATAATTTATGTTTATTTGAGAAGAAGGGAGGGAGAGAAATATCAGATGTGTACTTACCATGGTACTAGCATAGAGGTAAGAGAACAACTTTGTCAGTGGTCCTTTCCTTCTACCATGTGGAGGTTCTAAGGGTCACATTCAGGTCACCAGGGTGTGCATGTTAGGGATTCTTCACCTTCTGAGTCATCTGATGAGGATGATTTTTCTTTTTCTTTTTTCTTTTTCTTTTTCTTTTTTTTTTTTTTGATGCTGGCCTTTGATTTTTTTAAATTTATTTTTTTAAATTTATTTTTCCACTCATACAAACGTAATAGGTACCCCTGTCCCCTCCCTCCCTCCACCCCTCCCTGGACTTCCCTGCTCCCTCCCCCTTTTTCCCCTTCCTTTCCCCCCCTCCCTTTCTTCCAGTGCCCCCTCCCCCCATCTCTGAAGGATCCTTTAATGTGTATATCAAATGTTCCTCTGGGTCCTCCTCTCTGATGAGGTGTAAGGACTCAGTGGCATTTCCTAGAACTCTTTCTTGTGTTCCCCTTAAGTATAGGAACACTATTGTGACTGTTAATCCCTTGCTTCTAAGGATCCTAGTGCCTTTAGTCCATGCTAGACTTTGAGGGGTCAATGATAAGTTGGTCATTGTGCAGATCATGAAGAGTCCTATTACAATTGCTTCAGCCCTAACTTGTGTGGAGTATCTTGCATATCTTGACTCCTCCCATCCTTGTGCTCTTACAATCTTACCGCCGCCTCTTCTGCAAATTTCCCTGAGCTTCAGGATGGGGAGAGATTAGGCAGGCCTGATTCCAGGTGGTTGATACAGAGTCTCTGATGTTCTGAATTATGGTTTGTTGATTTTGTTTTCAGTTTTGCTTCTCCTGCAATGCCCTTGGCTCCATCCTGATGGGTATTGGATGTCACCCCTTGCAGTCCTTGATGGTGGCCTATTAACTCTGCTGTAGCATGATCCCCTCTCTCCTTGTTTCTGGCGGGGCCCACCTTACCCTTCTCTCCTATGTATAATCTTTGCATTTACTGTAGGTATTACAGAGGTTTATCTTTGAATATGTCTCTAAGTGGGTTTGGTACTAGGATCCACCTATTAGGGAGTACATACAGCGCTTCATTTTCTGTGTCTGGATACTTCACTCAATATAATTATTTCTAATTACATCCATTTCCCAGCAAATTGCATTAATTCATCATTTTTTATTTAATTCATCATTTTTGATGGCTGAGTAGTATTCCATTGTATAAATGTACCACATTTTCCTTATTCACTCGTCAACTGTTGGACATTTGGGTTGATTCCATGACTTTGCTATTGTAAACAGTGCTGCTGTGAACATGGTCGTGCTTGTTCCATCGAGGTGAATATTTGCTGTATGGGGGGTTATTCCCAAAAGTGGAATAGCTGGGTCATATGGCATTTCAATCTTTAACTTCTTTCAGAATCACTAGATGGCTTGCCAGAGTGGTTGTATGAGCCTGCATTCCCACCAGCATTTGGTGTTGTTCGTATTGTGGATTTTTGCCATCCTGACCAGGGTGAGATGATAGCTCAGAGAGGTTTCGATTTGCATTTCCCTGATGGCTAAGGATGTGGAGCATTTTTTAAGATATTTGTCAGACATTTTAATTTCATCCCTGGTAAAGTTTTTTTTAAGTTCCAAGGCCCATTTTTTAATTGGGCCATTTGTTTCCTTGGTGTTTAGTTTTCTAAGTTTTTTGTGCACTCTGGATAATAGAGCTCTATTAGATGTATGGTTAGTGAAGATTTTCTCCCATTTTGCCTTTGTGCTCGAGTTACAATCTCTTTATCTGAACAGAAACTCTTGAATTTTGTAAGATCCCATTTGTTGAGTGTTGGTTGTATTGACTGTGCTATTGGATTTCCGATTAGGAACTGTTGGCCTAGTCCAATCAGCTCCAGGGAGTTCCCTACCCTTTCAACTAAGGTTTTTATAGTCTCTGGCCTCATATCAAGGTCCTTGATCCATTTGGAATTAAGTCTTGTACATGGTGACAAGTACGGGTCCAGTTTTAACCTTCTGCATGTGGAGATCCAGTTTTGCCAGCACCATTTGTTGAAGATGCTGTTCTTTTTCCATTGGATTTTTTGGGCCCCTTTGTCAAAGATCAAATGGCTGTAATTGTGTGGGCTTATATCTGGGTTTTCAACCCTTATCCATTGATCTATGTGCCTATTTTGAAGCCAGTACCAGGCTGTTTTTATAACTATGGATTTGTAGTATAGACTAAGGTTTGGTGTGGAGATACCTCCAGCAGTGTCTTTGTTACTCAGGATTGTTTTTGCTATCCTGGGTTTTTTGTGCCTCCATATGAACATTGAGATTGTTTGGTCAACTTCTTTAAAGAATTGCTTTGGGATTTTAATTGGTATAGCATTGAATCTGTATATGGTCATTTTTATGATATTGATTCTGCCAATCCAGGAACATGGGAGGTCTTTCCACCTTCTAGTGTCTTCTGTAATTTCTTTCTTTAGGGTTTTAAAGTTTTCATTGTAAAGATCACTTACTTCCTTGGTTAGGTTTATACCAAGGTATTTCATCTTTTTACGGGCTATAGTAAATGGTATTATTTCCCTCAGGACTTTTTCACTTCTTTCATTCTGTGCATATAGGAAGGCCACTGATTTTTGTATGTTTATTTTGTATCCTGCTACCCTGCTGAACTTCTGTATTAGTTCCAGGAGTTTCCTGTTGGAGTTTTTGGGATCACTCAGGTATAAAATCATGTCATCAGCAAATAGAGATAACGACTTCTTCCTTGCCAATTTGAATCCCTTTTATGATAAATGCCTGTAATTCTGGAACTTGGAGGTGGAGAAAGGAGGATTTATAGTTTGAGGTCATCCTCAGGTACACAGTGGGTTTGAGGTTAGCCTGGGATAGATGAAACTGACTCTAGAGCAAAAACAAAAAAGAAATAGAAGGATTGGAGGGATGACTCAGGAGTTAAAGTCTTTGCCTTACAAAGGGAAAATATAGGGGCAGCTTGCGCTTCCAGCTCTATAAAGTAGAGTTTGGGAAACTCCAGTAAGAGCAATAAGAAGGTAGAGCAATCCAGAATGATCCTCAGTGTCACCCTTGGACCTCTATAGGCACACATATTCAAGTACCTTCTGGAACACACACACACACACACACACACAAATTTTCTTTGATAGGTGTATATATATATGTATGTAATATGTATAATTGTCTACCATCTTGTGTGAGTCCTGGAAGAGTTTATCTTAAAGGAATTTGTACATTTAATTTAGGTTATCAGGTTGATGGGCAGACAGTTGCTCATCCTATTTCATTATTCTTTGTTAGCATCACTGGGATATATTGTGATAGGCCCTTGTTCATTTCTGATAATAATTTGTGATTTCTTTCTTTTTTTCTTAGTTTGATTAGAAGCTTTTCAACTTTGTGGATCTTTTCAAAGAGTGAATCTTAGTTTCTTTGATAATCTCAACTGGTTTCCTTGTTTTCAGTTTCCACGGATTCTACTTAAATGTTTTTATTTCATTTCATTTCTTTTACAGTACTAATAGGAAAAAAAGTATCCATTCCAAAACGAGAAGGATAATTCAAACAAAAAGGAAAGTATAAGAAAAAAATTTAAAAGCTAGAATAATACTGTAATAAAAATGAGGAATGTATTTAGTGAACTCAATAGTGTACTGAACATAGATTTGATGAGTCAGTGAACCTGAGGATATATCAAGAGAAATCCCTCAAACAGAAAACTAAAGAGAAACCCTACTTAAAAATCATAAAATAGATTACCTGTGAAATGTGGGAAATCTATAAAACATGCATATATTCATAATAAAAAACTAAGAGAATAAAAAGAGAAGGTGACAAAAGATATAGATTAAACAATAATGATTGAAAAGTCCCAGAAATATAAGGCATTAGACCAAAGACCAAGGAATTTTAAACAATTCCAATTCAGAAAAATGCCAAATATCCTATGCCTAGGTATACAATATGCAAAGATAAACTGTCTTAAGAAAAGTCGAAAAAGAAGAAAACATTCCAAATCTTATATTCGCATGCATATGTGTATGTGGTATGCATGTCGGCATGCTTGCATATGTGAGGGCACTTGTGCATGTGCATATGCATGTGTGTGCATGCAGAAGCCCAGAATTGATGTTAGGTATCTTCCTCAAATACGCTCCACTGTATTTATAACGTACAGTCTCTTGATTGAACACAGAGCTTTCTGATCAGCTAGCCGGTTGCTGGGGGAGGGGAGAGAACTCCCTGTTTGTGCTTCTATGGTGTTGGGATTATAGGAGACTTCAAAACTCGCCCTGCTTTAGTTTTTTTTTAAATTTTTCTAGTTTTACAAGCATATTGAGTATTCATCCCAGCTCCCCCGCCTCCAACTCCTTCCTTCCCCTCACCACTCTCTCCTCTTGCGGTTCACCTGCATGGTTGCTGATAAATCACCATCAAAGGGCTTAAGAGAACAAGGGGTTTATTATCTCTTGTTACAGTTCTTAGTCCAGTTTGACAGGAGAGCACACACCAATATCAGGGCCAAGGGAATTGGCTGCGCCTTCACCACATAATGGTGGAAAGAGGAACAATCCTTACTTGCCAGACCAGCATGTCTGGCCAAGTGTACACAAGGATGCCAACTTCCCCAACCAGCTCTCTGTATTTTATTCCAAGGCCTAGTCCCACCTGCCATAGGCTGGGCCTTCCCATCAGCTAGACAATCTTCTGCAGGCTTGCTCTGGGCCCAACTCAACCACTAATTCTCCACAAATGTGCCCAGAGCTCAAACCCTCAACTGTCAAGTTAACACCTGTGCCTAACTATGACACTTCACCCCTTGTCAACTTTACACAAAGACATAGCACTTTTAAACTGTAACCTTCAATCATTGTCCCCATACGTGTTAAAAGTTATGTTAAAATATAAACACATTTAATTTTATTAATCCTAAATCTCTACAAATTCTCATAGACAAATTTTAAAATGTTCTGTCATTCAAAGTTCAGTTATTAACATGTTGGAACTGAAAGTTTTAAAAAAATGCTTCAAAGCTTTTAACTGTAAGAGTCTATCAAATCAAAATATGTTAAATACTTCAACAAGATAAAACATCAAAATAAAAGTGTCATGCCACAATAAGAAAACATTACATTAAAATCAAATCTAGCAAATCAATTACTGCATCCTGTATTTCCATGTCCATCTTCTGTTGCTCATCATGTAGCAATGTGGTTCAAAGATTCTAGGCAATTCCAGTCCCTGTTCACAGCTCAAAGTTGTAGAAAAAGAGTTCCTCTGAACTAGGCTGAATCTCCACTCGCAGCTGTCTTCAGCGTACATTCCATGGTTCTGGCATCTCCAACAGTATGCTGGGTTTGTCTCTGCAGCTATAAGCTTCACCTTTCCTTGTAGGAACTCTATGTCTCCTACTTGGTGCCAAGCTTTTGCTGCTCTCCACAAACCTCTCAATTGTACATCAAAACCAGTACCACCTGGAGAACACTGCCAAATTTTGAAGCAAGGTTGAAACGTAGCTTAGTCTACTCCAGCTACAGCTGTACCAACTTTAGTGTGCTGACTCTGGAGAAAGCTCTTTCTAGGTAGCTGAAACTTCCAAAGGGCTAGAAATGACTTCAATTTGGGCTTTCATCTCCTGTAGGAATCCTAGTTTTCAAACCATGGAATCATCATACAGTGGTGTTCATGTCTTCCACCATCCCAATGCAAAACACTAAGTTTTCCTTTAATGATATTCATAACTCCAGCTGTGGCAGCTGCTCTGCTGCCTGCCTTTTCAACATCCAAAGCTTCATGGCCATCAACACAGCTCTATCAAGCAAACCAGTCCATCCTCTTTAAATTCAACTTTACCAAAGTTCTCGTTCCCCTCATCATAAACTGGGCCCAAATAATCCACAACACTCAGCATTTTCATTACCCAAATGGCCCATTAAACTCTGTACAACAGTATTTGTAATCCACAAGCTCAAAAGCTTCAAACATTTCAAAGTTTCTCCAATGAAACCGTTCTGAATCCACATAGCTAGATTTATCAGCAACACCCCACTTCTGGGTAACAAATTCTGTTGCAGTTCACCTGCATGATTGCTAATAAATCACCATCAAATGGCTTAAGGAAACAAGGGGGTTTATTTTCTTACGATAGTCCGGTTACAGTTCATAGTCCAGTTTGATGGTTGAGCACGCACCAACACCAGGGCTGAGAGACCTGGCCACACCATCACCACCTAACGGCTGACAGAGGGATGATCTTACTTGCCAGACCAGCATGTCTGGCCAAGTGTACACAAGGATGCCGGCTCTCTCAACCAGCTCTCTGTATTTCATTCCAGGGCCTAATCCCACCCACCATGGGCGGGGCCTTCCCCATCAACTAGACAATCTCCTGTAGGCTTGCTCTGGGCCCAACTCAACTACTAATTCTCCACAAATGTGCCCAGAGTTCAAACCCTCAACTGTCAAGTTGACACCTGTGCCTAACAATGACATTTCCCATTCCCTCCCACCTTTCTGCCTGTGTACTTTTGTGGACCCGTGTTCACTCTGACCTGTCTACATCTGTGGGTGTTTAGGCCTCCATGACATATCAAGTTACCTCTCTTAAAACCATCCCACTGATGTATGCATTTCCTTTCACTCATCTAACTTTTAACCCAAAGGATTCCACTGTAAGTTCCCATTCCATGGTATAACAACAGCTACCTAAAGGGCAGTTTGATGTACTGTCTTCCTACCTAGAGATTTATTGGCTGTCTTCTGTATTGATTTTTTCCTTCTTCCTTTCAAAAATAGGTTCTTATAGTATACAGTAACAGGGATGTGTACCATTCTGACAAGCGGATCTTGAATCCAGCCAGAAAGCTGTTGGTTGTCTCCTCGATACTCATGCCACTATTACGCTGGTAGTCACCTTTGCCATGGTGATTTATATTGCAACTTACAGATCTCATGCTGTTGATGGGGGGCTTGTGATTATTTCTCTCCCCCAGTAGCTTCTACAGTATTCCTTGATACTGTGTAAGCTATCTAGCAAGGAGAAAATCCTCAGACCAGTTCCAATTGATATATTTTGCCATGTTCTGTGATCCATTTGTGTTGGATCTTCAGTAATAGGGTTTTTGACAGTTTTTGGAGAGCAACCAAGAGCAATACTTGCCCTACTTTTATGTGTGTTCTGGGGTCCTTAAGTTTGAATCACAAGTACTTTATCTACTAAACATTGCCCACCACTACTCTGAGTCTTTACCAACTGAGGAGCAGTGATAATATTTGTATTAGACTTGCCATCAAAAACTACACAGCAAGGAGAGCAGTGAAATATTTAGTGTTGTGGGCAGAAACCCACAACAACTTCAAATTCTGTATATAATGAAATCTATGTATAGTGAAAAGTGAAAGAAAGATTCTGGTCAGATGCTTTAATAGATTCAGATGCATGCTGAAAAACCTGGCATTCTGTTCAATCCCTGGGAGCCCAGATATTAGGAGAGAACCCATTTCTAAAAGGTATCTTTTGACTGCCACATGTACTATGATTCATTCTTTCCCTCACAAACAAGTAAATAAAAAGTTATTGATTTTTTTTAAAAGTGAAAGAAATAAAAAGGTTCTCTGACAAAAAAAATTTAGGGAATCTATTTCATATAGACCTTATTCAGAAGAAATGTTGTTGTTTAGAAAGACAGCAAATAATATGGGTCAAAAGTATGGTTCTCAAGTTTATTTGCACAAACTACATAATATTGTGTCCAACATTATGCACAACAAAGGCAACCCTCACTTCCTAAGAGTGACCATTGGTGGACAAAGTTGGCCACGAGAAGAAATCTCTCATGCACCAGAGATACACCTATTGAAATATTGCCTATGCGTCAGTAGGTACCTAAGCACATGAAAGAAGAGAGATCTCTATGGGATTCAATGAGACATAAAAAAAAGGGCACTAGGGCAGGAGGGAAGCTTGTCAGGAAGATGACATCTCTCAGTAGGTGGGGGGGGTGAGGTAGGATAATAGGGCATGGGAGAAAACAAAAATCCACTGTAATTTTAAATAGTATAGATAAATTTAAAAATTTTGAAAAGAGGCTGGAGAGACGGTTCAGGAGTTAAAGTCTCTGTCTTCCAAGCAGAAGAACCTGAGTTTGTATCACAGATCCCACATAAAAATGCAGGGTGGAAATTGGTAGTAGCCTTCACTTCTGGCCATGGAAGGTCAAGCCTGGAAAATCCCAGAGTAAAGCAATAAGGAAGTAGAACAATCAGGATGGTTCCCTAAGTCATCTTTGGGCCTCCACAGACACATATACTCATGCGCCCTCTGGTATACATCCCCTCATTCCCCTGACACAAATAAAAATTAACTTTAAAAAAACTAGCTTTATATAAAAAAGAAAGCACTAGAGGGAATGAATGAGCTTCAAATAAAACTTATCTTTTTTATTTGCGTGTGTGTGTTTGTGTGTGTGTATGTGTCTGTCTGTGTCTCTATCTCAGTCTCTCTCTTTGTCTCTCTGTCTCTGTATCTTTTTCTATGTGTGTGTGTTTCTCTCTCTGGCAGTCAGAAGATAATCTTGGTGTGTCGTTCTTCACCTTCCACCTTGCTTGAGACAGAGTTTCTTTGTTGTTCACTGTTAAGTGCTTCAGGCCTATGAACCTCTGAGGATTCTTCTGTCTCTGTTTCTCATCTTATCATAGAAGCACTAGGATTATGGATGTGTACTACCATGCCCTGTTTTATATGGTTTCTAAGAATTTGAACTCAGGTCTTCATGTTGGTATGGCAAGTGCTTTTACTTACCAAACTCATTTCTCCAGACCTATTTTCCTTTTTCTTAATTGATATAAAAGTTTTTTTTTAAATACCAAAGGTGAGTTCAGTGCTTGTACCTGTTGCATAAATAAGATGAATAACAACAGTGATACAAAAGTTAGGAGGAAGGAGTTAGAAATCCTTTCAGAGGATACTCATATTATCTAAAAAGTGGTTAGGATATATGAATATAGATTTGAATTCATTGTAAAGCAAGAAAACTAAGAGTTTGCATGGGGGGGGGGCTTGTCTTATCTTTGTGTATGGACTATGTGTTGGGGTAGGTCATTCCTAACTCTTCTTAGCTTTTATTTCCTACATATGTGGTGCCTCATCACCAGTCAGAAGCGAAAGCTTCGGCCTTTCTCAGATCCTTTCAAGAAGTGTCCTGCTGGATTGATTTTCTGATATATACATGTGCCTTCAAAAATCATTTTTGTACCTATCTCCTGGCCCAACCTCTTTTTGTGAGGTGTGTGTGGGCCCTTCTTATTAGGTCCATTTATTATCTCAAGTGCTATCCTTTCTATATTCTGCTGGAGCTGCTGAAGTCTTTGAATGTAGTCAACAACAGCTTCCCTTGAAGCCATTCAGGCCTTGCAAATACTCTGAGTCACTGGAAACAAAGGAAAACCTTTGTGCCAGTTCTTGAGGAAGCCTGCAGGCAGGTTGAGGCCCATACCACAATTTTTGACAAGGTTTCTATTACTCCCTTTGGCGCTAGTAATTTGTGGGGCATGTGATAGGATGAGATGATTGAAAACAGTGAGGCCTTGACTTACCGTCTTTCCCCTGTTGTCACAAGCTTTTTTTAGTGCAGTCTACAGTTCTTCACATGCTGATTCTGAGTTTCTCTGCCTTATTAGTTGCTTTCCCGGAGGAATGTAGGTACATTTTGTTATTTTCAGTGACAAATGTACCCTAATTTTTAAAACACTGTGTTCACCCAAACAAACAATTATTAGTGACAAGTAAAGCCTGGACATTGTGATGGCTCCAGAATTTACAAAGAAACAGTTTAAAAGGTGGCAAAGGAGACTGAATGCCAGAGAAGACTAGGGAATTCCTTTTCAAGGTGTATTTGCAAAGCACATTATTACATAAGTTTGAGAAGACACCAACTGAGAGGACACACAAGGATGTGTGAACACTGATGAAAATTATGGGCAGAGATGTCAAAATTTCCCAGGGGGCTGGAAAGATTACTAAGTTATTAAAGTACTTGCTACCAAGTCTATGGACCTGAGTTCAGTTCCTTGAATCCAAATGATAGAAGAAGAAAACTAACTGTCACAAGTTGTCCTATATCTTCATATGCAGGGTATGACACATGCATAACCACAACAAACAAACAAACAAACAAACAAAAAGTTACAATAAGAAATTGTAACTGAAATCTTCCCAGACCCCTGTCAGTGATATTGATGGGCAGTTTTGGATGGAAAGATAAATTTTATGGACCATCCATGGTCTTCCCCACCAACACACACATTTCTTTTTGAGAGTTTGGCTTCAGTATGTTAGGAAAAGAATATGGAGACCTGGTGAAGTCTGTTGATAGCAGGAAGTTTCAGTAAAACAGAGACCCTTGTACCTCCAGAGGTCATTGCTTGGCCTTAAGGTAGAAGAACACAAAACAGAAATGATAGCTTACAGTTTGAAGAGTTAACCACCATGGTCATAGACACTGTGCAAGTTGTAAGGTTGGGAAGAATCTGCAGAAAGTCCAGGGGCCAAAGGAACTTCTTATTTTCATAGCTTTTCCAGAGTGTGGTGAGAAGTTTCCTATGGGTGACAGACTGGCCTATTGTATGTGCCAGAAGTCAGAAAAGTAATGACCCGGGTAGTCTGAGAGGGCAGCTTGGCTTGCTCACAACTTCAAAAGGGGGAAGAGAACTATCAGAAGCCACAAGGGGTAGAACCTGGTTTCTGTTACTTGAAGCTAGAGAAGCTATGATTTAACAGAGTCCAGGGCCTAGTGTATGCTAAGTAAGTGCTGTCTTTGATTTATATCCCTAGCCTCCAAGAGTCAATTCTTCTTAAAAAAAATTAAAGAGAGAGACTGAGAAAGGGCGAGAGAGTCCACAGGTGAGTGGAGAGGTAAGAGAACAACTTTTGGAAGTGGCTTCTTCCACCATGTGGGCTTCTGGGGATCAAGCTCAGGTTGCCAGATTTGCAGGCAGGGAGCCTTTACTTGTTGAGCCATCTGTCTAACCCCTGGAAATCCCTTTTTCAAAGACATACGAGTCAAGCAAAGTAGTCTGTTTTAGGTTGGGCCCAGGAGCCTTTTCCTATCATCTGCTCTTGGGCTGAAGAAGGCAAACAGCTGGGTTAATGTAAGGAAAAGGGATCTTGGGTTTCATCTTCTTCTTTTCCCCCATCCCACTCTTCCTCCAATCCATAATCTGAGGTTTGTTCATAAATACTATGCTCTAGAAGTAGCAGCTGTGAATGGATGCCATCCTGTTGCAATTCACATGCATAGTTGCTAATAAATGACCATCAAATGGCTTAAGGGAACAAGGGGTTTATTTTCTTACGATAGTCTGGTTACAGTTCATAGTCTAGATTGACAGGTGAGCATGCATCAACACCAGAGCTGAGGGAACTGGCCACACCATCACCATCTAATGGCTGAGAGAGGGACGATCCTTACTTGCTGCTGCCTGCCCTTTCCATATCCAGAGTTTCACAGCCACCAACACAGCTCTCCTTTTATATTAAGCAAACCAGTCTATTGTCTTTAAATTCAACTTCACCAAAGTCCTTGTTTCCCTCATCACAAACTGGACCCAAACAATTCATGACTGTCTGTTGGGCCCACCCAGAGATAACGGTCTGGGAGGGAGTAAGCAGGGCATGGCTTAGCACATGGGACCAAAGATGGCACTGGGAGCTAGTGTCCTAGGCATAACCCTGCTCACATTACAGAGAGTCCTAATTGGCTTATAGGAGCCAACATAGATTTATGTTTAGTCTGACCTATGCAGAGTATGTGCTATACTGACCATTAAGGTAATTGGCTGCCTATTTCGTGCACTTGGATTCTTTGTGTATATAAGCTGATTTGTTACCCCCAATAAACTGAGATCTTGCTTTGACAAACTCCCCGTCCGTTGCCGAGTCTCTGGAGGGCTGAGGCGGAGGTGCGGGTGGTCAGGTCGTTATAGCCAGGAGCTGTGTGTTTGAGTGAGTGAATGAGTGAGTGACGGAGTGTTGCCTTGACAGACTCCCTGCTGTGTCCGGAGTCCCCTGGATTTGGGCAGGGGTAAAGGGCCTGCAGAATATTCACCTTTCTCCGCCCCGACGGCCTGGAGCTGCCTGAGGGTCTGGAGCCGGCACAGTGTGTGCCTGGGAGAATCATCCCAGCAACTCTCAGCATCACTGTTTTCCAAATGGCCCACCAAACTCTGTTCAAATATTTTTGAATCCACAAAATTCCAAATTTCTCCAGCAAAAAAGTTCAAAATCCACATAAACCAGATTTATCAGCAACACCCCACTTCCTGGGTATCAAATTCTACTGCAATTTGCTTGCATAATTGCTGATAAATAACCATCAAATGGCTTAAGGGAACAAGGGGCTTATTTTCTTACAATAGTCTGGTTACAGTTCATAGTCCAGCTTGATGGGAGAGCATGCACCAACACCAGGGCTGAGGGAACTGGCCACACCATCACCACCTAATGGCTGAGAGAGGGATGATCTTACTTGCCAGACCAGCATGTCTGACTAAGTGTACACAAGGATGCCAACTCCCTCAACCAGCTCTCTGTATTTTATTCCAGGGTGTAGTCCCACCACTATGAGCTGGGCCTTCCCCATGAACCAGACAATCTCCTGCAGGTTTGCTCTGGGCTTAACCAAACCACTTATTCTCTACAAATGTGCCCAGTGCTGAAACCCTCAACTGTCAAGTTGACACCTATGCCTTACTATGACACATCCCAAGCCTGAAAGAATGCTCTATTCATACCCACTGAGGTCTGTGGCCACCAGGTGGCAGCTGGACTCTGGAGACTATTATACTCCCACTGGCATCCCTAACACTATCTTTTAGTGAGAATTTCCTAATTTCCCCTGGAGCCTGAAGAAAAGTAGGCAATTTTTCAAATTGTCTGACTTAGAGTCATAAAGTTACCTCTCAGGCCAAAAGATCATCCAAGAGCTGTTGGATGTTTTTGTGTTCTTGGGAGTGGGGAGGATCACTATATAGTCCAGGTTATCCTCAGACTCTTGATCCTCTTCCTCAATCTTCTTACTGCTTGGACTATAAACACAGACCATGACAACCATCCAGATCTTCTGGGTTTTATTTGTTATTTTAATTCTATGATACTTTTATGAATAAGTACAATGAATTTATGTGTTTTCACCCCGTACTAACCAGTCCCATCCCCCTTTGTGTCCCACTTCACACATTTTCTTTTTCAGGTCATCTCTTTTCATGTGAGACTCACTTGGTTTCATCTGGGATGTCCGCACTGGCAATTGCCTGAGCACCTGCTGGGGCCTGGTGACCCATCAGTGGACAAATTGTTGAGTAAAGAAGCTCCCCTTCTCCTGTCTGGCATTAGCTTTAAATAGTCTCTCAGAGGGGTGTTATATTTCCAGAGGTCTTCCCTCATCCATGGTAAAATGTTGCTTGGTCAACTCTTATGCAGATTGGTGGAAGTAAACATCACTACAGTAAGCTCTTGGGTGCAGTGGCCTGGTCATGAATGAGGATACTGCCTGGCAGAACCACTCCCCATCTTCAGACTCTTACACTCTTATGGCCCCTCTTCCTCAAGATTCCCTGAGCCTTGGGATAGGGAATGGTTTTGGTACCCTCTTTGAGGGCTGAGAACTCCACAGTCTCTTATTCTCTCCACTTTGGTCAGTTGTGGTTCTCTACATTATACATCTTCCATTGCCAGACCTTTTTTTAAAATAAACATTCATTTATGGAAGTGAGAGAAATACATGCATGCTATGGTACACAGGTGGAGGTCAGAAGTTAGTCTCTCCTTCCCCCATGTGGGTTTCTGGGGATCAAACTTGGGTCCCCCTGAGCTATCTCAATGACCCCAGACTGTTTTGGATACAGTTTTAAATATCAGAAGGGGAATATTTTGAGATTACTTGTGCCAAATTTTGTATTGTTGGGGGGAATATTTAAGCCACAGATTTGTATTTATGCAAATTAAACTTTATGCAAATTAAACATAAAACTCTTGGTTAAAGATAGAAGTAGTAGTGGTAGAGAGAAGCTCTGTATTCAACTCTGCCCTGAACTGTGTCCTAAGGGGTACCTGCGAGATGCTCAAAGGCAATGATGTCCAAGCTTAGTATGATTTTTGCCACATCTATCAACCAGTGTGCTAATATTATTTAATATATGTCTTTAAATTGTCTTGTATTTTTCTTTTAAAAATTTAGCTTATATAACATTATAGATTTAATACCTTAGATATGTTTTTCCTAATTTATATTGAAATATGTCTACAGCTATAAAATTTAAATTTTGCTTCTGATAATACCTAAATTATACTTTATGATACCAAAGAATGCAGCTAAGAAAGTACTCATCCTAAATCATTCGACTGTTAGATGACGGCACCAAGAGGTCCAGAATGGATAAGGGAATAATCCTAGGCTGCTCAGTGACAGCAGCAGTCTTTAAACCCATATCAACTGATTCCTAGCCCTCCTAGAACTCTTAACATTTTGATTCTAATTTTTTTTCTTATTAGTTGCTTTTCTGGAGGTAGACATATTCTATTATTTTCAGTGACAATGTGTTCTATTTTTTAAAACATTATGATCTTCTGACCAAATAATTATCTGTGATGCATATAAAGCCTGAAGGCTGAGATGGATCCAGAATTCAGAGTTTATAAGGTGGTCGGTAACTGGAGAGATGGCTCAGAGTTAAGATTGTGCCTCAGAAACAGAAGGTCCTGAGTTTGGATCCCAGGTCCCACGCAAAAACGCCAAGTAGAAAGGCTGTGGTCTGCACTTCCGGCCCTGTTGGGCAGAGCCTGGGAAATCCCAGAGCGAAGCAAGAAGGAGATAGAAGCAATCCAGGATGATTCCCAAAGTCACCCTTAGTCCTCCACAGGGACACACAGTGCCTTCTGATATACGCACACACACACACACACACACACACACACACACACACACAGAGTAAATTAAAAAAAAGGTGACAGAGGGGACTGACTGGAAGAGGGAAGTAAGAAACTCCTTTTCAAGCTGTGTTTACAAAGCACATACAAATTTGAGGAAACACCAACTGTTAATATCACGGATGTGTGAGCACTGATGGAAATTAAGGGAGGAGGTATTTAAAACTTCCCCAGGCTCTTCTCTGTGCTGGCCCTTTGGCCCTTTCCAGACTTTCCTATAGGAAGGAAAGAAACAAAGAAAGGTGTGGAGGGAATAATTACTTGCTATTTGTTTACTGTACCAGAACTGGTACAGAACACATAGTTCAGGAGGGTCAGGGCTGATGGGTAGAATAATTTCCCTGTAGCTTTAAGCCAAAATACATGTGAGTCTCACTCTCTCAAAGCTTGAACCCATTTGCTCATATGCTCAACATGAACTCAGAGAACACTTGTCATGCGCCTGAAAGGAGTTTATATACAGTAGGAGAAACAGATTGGTGTAGTTGATTAGAGTGCTTCAAGAGCAACAGAAGAAGACTCCTTTGGTTTGGGAAAGGGGAGGAGAGTAGGCTGAAGACCTGCTTTATGCAAATTCATCATCCCCAACCCAAGAGGTTTTTTTTTCCCCTAAGCATAGGGATTGATAAATGTTAAATACCCTAGAAAATCTAGACTTAGCAGACCACTGCCACCAGAGGCGATGGCCATAGACACAGAAACCTTTATTAAAAAATTACTAATTGCTAGTTGTCACTAATGCTTCTTCCTTTCTCCTGATCCTTCATCTCCTATGGAAACACTTAACCTACTCTACAATGGAGCAGGGTTGGGGATGTGACTTGGTTGGCACAGTGCTTTTCTATCATGCATAAAGCCCCAAATTTGATCACCAGCACTTTGTAAAACCAGGTATGGTTATTCATGCCTGTAGGCTGCAATCTCAGCCCTTGGGAGATGGAGGCAGGATGACCAAGAGTATCTACATAACATTAAAGATTCAATGCCCTAGGTATGTTTTTTTCTAATTCATATTAAAATACATCTACAGTTATTGAAATTTAAATTTTGCTCTGGTAATACCTAAATGATACTTTATGATTCCTAACAACATAACAGGGAAAGCACTCATCCTAATTCCTTCTACTGTCAGATGAAGAAATCGAGAGGCCTAGAAAGGATAAAGGACTAACCCAAGGCCACACAGTGAACTGAACTGAAACTTAAACCCA
Source organism: Typhlomys cinereus (assembly GCA_023101885.1). Lineage (NCBI taxonomy): Eukaryota > Metazoa > Chordata > Mammalia > Rodentia > Platacanthomyidae > Typhlomys > Typhlomys cinereus. Next base: position 142,529 of record JALPQD010000805.1, on the reverse strand, counting down.
CATCAACTGATTCCCTCCCTCCTTCCCATATATACTCTCTCACATATCACCTAAAGGAGAATGACCAAATTTAAAGGCCAGGAAGAACTTAATACCAGCATTATTAGGTTGTGAGCTTCAGTTTTCCCTATTTTTTCTCTCTGCCAGGACTTACTCTTGAGAAACTTCAAAAAGGAAGCACTGGAAAGGGGGTTTGTAACTGCTTAGTGTCTCTGATTCCAGTAGTTCTCGTTTGACTTTCCCTAGTTGGGTGATCCTTACTTAGTTCCTTCATATTCGTAGTACTTCCTTGGAAATTTAGATGCAAGAATTTTGTTTCTGATTCATTGTTTTTAGCAGGGTCCTGAGGACTCCCCCCACCCCCGTGTATGTGTGTGTGTGTGTGTGTGTGTGTGTGTGTGTGAGAGAGAGAGAGAGAGAGAGAGAGAGAGAGAGAGAGAGAGAGAGAGAGAGAGAGAGACTGAGAGAGAGAGAGAGACAGAGACAGAGACAGAGAGACAGAGAGACAGAGAGAGAAAGAAAGAGACAGAGAGAGAGAGAGAGAAAGAGAAAACACTGTGTGTGCCTGTGGAGGTCCAAAAGGACTTTGGGAATCATCCTGGATTGCTTCTACTTCCTCTTTACTTTGCTCTGGAGTTTCCCAGGCTTCACCTTCCAGGACCAGAAGTGCAGGCTGCCACCATTTCCACCTGGTGTTTTTACATGGGATCTAGGATTTGAACTCATGGCTTTCTGCTTTCAAGGCAGAGTCATAGTCCCTGAGCCATCTCTCCAGCCTCTTTTTTTTTTTTAAATCACACTTTGCCTGCTACCACTAAACAAGCAGAAATCCACAAATCTTTAAAATGAAACCTTCTAACAGGAAGATGGTCTGAAATACTGATTCTTTCACAAATACTCATTAGATTAGACCTATCCAGTCAGGAAAATGTTACTCTGAGGAAACTTCACTGATCTAGGTACAAGTTTTTCCCTGCCACCTGCCAAAATTAGAACTCCTGGAAAGAGGGCAACTGGCCATAGCACCAGACCCACTTTTAACTATCTGCATCCTTCTCCCTGTTTAATCTTCATTGTTCTTTTCCCCTCTATCCCCACTCCCACAGTCATTAATATAATTTACTCTCACAAACTCATTTCTTTCTGAGAAGCTTCCCTCCTACCCCAATGCCCCTTCCTGAGTATGCATCTCATCAAGTTCTACAGGGGATGTTTCTTTGATCAATCCATCCCACTCCCTCACATTTTCCTGTTTGTCTGGTTCTATGAGTTCCAGGGTTCCCTTTGGATTGTCTGCTTTAGTGGGAATTCAGGCTCTCTGTGGCAGAACAAATGGTTCTTCCTTGGGCAGACCCACTGATAAGGGCACTCCCCTTCATCTGTCTAGCCCTAGCTCCTAAGGTTTCCACCAAATGTAATTTTTTCTCTGAGATCCTCCCTAGTCTATGGGGCATGTGGGTATGTCAGTCACTATGCAGGTCTGGTAAGGACAATTCTCATTGTAGTTTACTTCCTGGATGCAGCAACCCTGCCTTGAGTGGACTATCTTGTCCAGCAATGGACCTTCCCATCTTTAGGCTTTTACCATCTTACCACTCCCTTTTCTGCAAGGTTCCCTGAACTTTAGGATGGGGGAGATTTGGTTGGTCTGATTCCAGATTAGCTATGCAGGATAGCCCAGTACTCTGCATTCTGATTGGCTGATGGCTGTTGTTTATTTCACTGCTCTTCACTGCACTAGGCTGCATCCTCTCTGGGTGTTGAGATCCTCTACTTCTGTCAAAGGAAAAGATTTCTAGGTTGAGTGCTCTACCACTCTATGGGTATAATAGCAGGTATTTACAGAGCAGTTGGATATACTGTCTTCTGGCCTATAGGTTCATAGTCTGTTCTTCCCTATTGCTCTATTTATTGCAACTTTATAGGTTCTTGTTGTAGTTAACAATAACAGGAATATGTTCCATTCTGACAAGTGGGCCTTGAGGCCAATCAGAAAGCTGTTGATTGCCTCCTTGATACTCATGCCACTATTACACTGGTGGTCACCTGTTGCTATGGTGATTTTTATTTTGACTTGCAGGTCTCACAGGTTGATGAGGCCTTTGATTATTTTTCTCCCCCAGGCAATATTTCAGTAGTTGTACATGTGATACATGGGGGTGGATCTCCTCTTGTGATTCTCACTATCTTTCTGTGATATTATCTGGCTTTTGGCATGAGGGTATTGGAGCACTTTAGAAGTCTCATTTATGGTTGTCATGTTCTTTCTGCCCTTGGATCAGTTGTAGTTCTCTTTATTGATCAATTTAGATTGAGAGACATTTTCATGAATGCAGGATGAGAGTTTCATTATTCTATGGGCTTAAAGGTAAGTGTTTAGAAGGTGGTATGTTATCATGTTTACTTGATAAGTGAATAGCTGTGAGTTCTCCTCTAAAACATAGACTCTCCCTATCAAGGACTCAAAGCCAGATTTACAGTGACCAGTCATGGGTTTCCTCCAGGTGAGTGGATCTTAAATCCAATCATAGAGTGGTTGGTTGCTCCCACATCATTCATACCACTATTGAACCAAAGTACTTTTCTTGTTTGGTTGGATCATGTTGACGTTCACGGGGTTCCTATTTGGGTAAGAGTTTTGGTGACTTTTCTTCACCAAGGGTAGCTTGCAGTAGTCTCTCAGCTATCTTGAAAAGAGTTAATTTTCAGGTCACTTCCAGCTTGTTTTGTTCATGTCCTGTGGGCAAAGTATACATAGTCTTTAGCATACATAGTCTGATGGGCAACCAGAGCTGTGAAAAATCATCCACATTGTTTTGGAGGATCTCTAGGACTTCTGTGACCAACAACTCTTCAAGAAATATCTCATACCTGGCACCAGGTATTTTATGTGGCCATCTGTGTCTTCTGGGTGCAGCATCTATGTCATGGTTTGAAATGTGTCCCCCACAGTCTCATGTGTTTGGCAAGGTCATGGCACATTGAGAGGTGGAGCCTTGCTGGAGGAAGGCAGTCACAAGGAGTGGACCTTGAGGTGGATTAGCCCCACCCTACCTCCAGGAGAAGTCTGCCTTTGCAGGAAGCAGTCTGTAGCTATCAGCTTCCAAGATGTCTGTGGTCACTTAGCTTCCTCCAGCTTTGGCCAGCCAGCCATGCCACCTCTGCTTTGAGAGACTGTACCTTCCCTCTGGAACCGTAAGCTGAATAAACCTCCCTTTCTCCCTTAAGTTGATTGACTTTGAGTGTACTCTTACAGCAATAATTAAGAGTAACTGTTACAGAAATTGGTACCGGGTAGTGGGGTATTGCTGTGAGATTAAGAACAGCTGGTACCCAGCAGTATGGCCAATGCTGTGATGTGGCTAGTGTGCCTTTGGAACTGTTCGTTGGGAGAAATATGGAGAATTTTGGACTTTGTGCTGGGAAAGTCTTTGCCCTTGGTGAGGGAGCCAAATGGGCCTTTCTCATGAGAGCTTGGAGAACAATGCTGTGAGAGATGCAGGCAGTAGAAGCCCAGCTTGTGATGGTCAGAGGGAAACAGAGACTGCATTTGCAATTGGACGAGTGACACATGGAGCCATGTGTTGGCCAAGAGTTTAGTGAAGTTTTGCCCTCGTCCTGAAAGCTTGCCTGAAGTTAAGCTGGAGTGCTTGGCGGAGGAAATTTCAAAGCAATGTGATATGGCTACTTTTTAGTTGTCTTCAGAGTTATGAAAAAGAGTAAAGAATCAGGCAAGAAGAAGCAAAAACTGTAAGATCCGATGATGAAAAATACAATGGCAAACTTAAAGAGTTGAACCAGGAAGAAGCAGAGAACAAAATGGCTGTTGAAGAGATTAGCTCCATTTGTAAATCAAAGGCTGCTCTCAATTTGAATAATAGGAGAGGCCCTAGCTTGAGGGCAAGATCCTCAGGGAAGACTCCCACGCATAAGAATGCAACCCTTTCAGAAGACTGGAGCTAAAGGGTGGAGTTCCAAAGCAAGAGTTGGTTTCTCTTACCAAGCAACTGCCCAGGAGTGAAAGAAATGGTCAACATAGAGAAGCAGAATCAGCTGTGATTCAAAGGGACCAGTCTTGACAAAGTCGTCCACATGGTCTGGTTTTAGAGGCATCAGTGATGCAAGAGGGAGGAGATCATGAAGTTCTCCTCCAAGATTTCAAAAATTGGCAGAATCCAGGCATCATGAGGCAAGAAGCCTGCAGTTTAGAGGCCCAAGAAGGGCAGTTTGTGCTGTGGAGTTAAAGCCTGGTTTGCCATTGAGAAGTAAAGATGTTAGAGATGCCAGAGACAGCGTGGGACATCTGCCAAGGAGAGCTGTATACCCTGGGAGGAGTCAGCTCAAGAGAGCAATGTATTCTATGGGCAGCTGCATTGGAGGGGTGGAACCAAAGCTCTTTGGAACTGAGATGATTTCAACAGGAGGCTCACCTATTGGACTTGGAGCTACAAGATTTGGAGTTTGTCCTGCTGGTTTTTGGTCTTGTTATGGACCAGTCTTTCCTGGATATGCCCCTATTCCTTCCTTTTGGAATGGGAATGTTTATTCTGTGCCATTGTATGTTGGAAATATATAACTTGTATTTTGATTTTATAGGAAGCTTTGGACTTTGGACTTTTGGACTGTTGGGACTACTGATGTAGTCTATGAAGACTTTTAAAGTTGGACTGAGTATAGTTTGCATAATGAGATGGCAATGAGCCTGTTGGGGCCAGGGGTGGACTGTCATGATTTGAGATGTGTCCCCCACAGTCTCATGTGTTTGGCAAGGTCAAGGCACCTTGAGAGATGGAGCCTTGCTGGAGGAAGGCAGTCACAAGGTGTTGCAGTCTGCCTGCATGGTTGCTGATACAGCTTAAGGCCACAATGATTTTACTTTCTTACGACAGTCCGGTTACAGTTCTTAGTCCAGCTTGACGGGAGAGAGCACGCACTAACACCAGGGCTGAGGGAACTGGCCACACCATCACTGCATAAAGGCTGAGAGATGGACAATCCTTACTTGTCAGACCAGCATGTCTGGCCAAGTATACAGAAGGATGCCAACTCTCTCAATCAGATCTCTCTGATTTATCCAGGGTCTAATCCCACCCACCATAGGCTGGGTCTTCCCCAGCAGCTAGACAATCTCCTTCAAGTTTGCTCTGGGCTTAACTCAACCATCAACTCTCTACAACTGTGCCCAGAGCTCAAACCCTCAAGAGTCAAGTTGACACCTGTGCTTAACTATGACACAAGGGGTGGGCCTTGAGGTGGATTAGCCCCACCCTACCTCCAGGAGAAGTCTGCCTTTGCAGCAAGCAGTCTGCAGCTATCAGCTTCTAAGATGTCTGCCGTGACTTAGCTTCCTCCAGCTTTGGCCAACCAGCCATGCCATCTCTGCTTGAGAGACTGTACCTTCCCTCTGGAACCGTAAGCTGAATAAACCTCCCTTTCTCCCTTAAGTTGATTGACTTTGAGTGTACTCTTACAGCAATAATTAAGAGTAACTGTTACAATCTACAAGCGATAACTACTGCTTCTCATTCTCCCTCTGACTATGTTCCTGTGTAGAGTATATTTCCAGTCAAAGTCTGTTTTTTGCTATTCTGTTGTTGTTGTTTTGTCGTTTTGAGTAAGATATTGATGATTTAGGTTTCCATGTATACTTTTTTTTGTATGTCTTTAGAGTCTGTTTTCTCTTCCACAATTCTGCAAGCACTTCTTCTTACTCTTTTTTTTTTTTAAAAGGAGGTGCCACACTAACATGGCATTTTAAATACTGGAGAAGGATGTGACACAGGAGAAGGGTTTGGACCACTTTGGTAAATTTCTTTTTTTCTTTCTTTTTTGGTGTGTGTGTGTGTGTGTGTGTGTGTGTGTGTGTATGTAAAAGGTACTTGAGTGTATGTGCCTGTGGAGGTCCAAGGGTGATTTCAGGAATCATTTTGGATCGTTCTACCTCCTTATTGCTTGCTCTAGGTTTCCCAAGCCTTCCTTCCAAGGCCAGAGGTGCAGGCCACTAGTATTTGCACTTGGCGTTTTTACATGGGATCTGGGATCCAAACTCAAGTTCTTTTACTTTGGACTCAAAGGCTTTAACCCCTGAGCCATTTCTCCAGTCCACATTTTTTGTAATTTTCCTTTATTATTATTATTATTATTTCTGCTCATACAAACTTAACAGGTACACTGGTCCCCTCCCTCCCTCTACTTCCCCCCCACCTCCCTTTTCCCCCCTCCCCTCCTCCCTCCCTCACCATCCCCCAGTGCCTCCCTCTCCAATCCCCAGAGCATCCTTTAATGTGCATGCCAAACTCTTCTCTGATAAGGTGCAAGGACCCAGGGGCATTTCCCAGACCCCTTTCCTGTGTTCCCCTTAAGCTTAGGAAACACTACTGTGACTGTCAGTCTGTAGCCTCCAAGGATCCTAATGCCCTTTAGTCCATGCTAGACTTTGTAGACTTAGTAATTTCTTATTCACTTGGCAAACAATAATTAAACATATGCCATGTATTAGGTACTCTTCCAGATGCTGGGGTATAAAGTCATGCTCAAATAGAAGTGACATTCTAGAAGCATGGCAGGGATCTGCAGAAAACAGTCTCTCTTCCTTCAGCTTACAAAACTGAATTCAAAGTCTAGTTCTAAACCTTTGTAATTCATAGAAGGGCTTTTAGCTACCTGGTTTCATCCTTTTAACACAAAACATTTTTTAACTTTAATTACACAAGATCATTTGTGGAGGCCCTAGGGAGGTGAAAAAATAACCTGTGGTTGGTTGTCCACAGTAGATACTTTATTTAACAAATGTTTAAGTGTCTATTACGTGCTAGTCATTCTATAACTGTGGAGATGGTGAATGAAATTAAAGAAGGTAGAGTTTTTTTACTTGAAGAGCACCCAGACTAGTAAAGTAGATAATTTCAAAGATATAGACCCCCACGACACATGGCAGGAATTGCTGTAACAAATAGTTTAACCAATAACAAGTGAAAGTATACACTCAGTAAGTGAGCTATTGTAATTGAATGTAAAGTGTGATGTGAGTTCTGAGGAAACATTGTGTAATGTAGTATATGGGAAAGTTTCACTAGTGAGGTGGCTTTTATTCTGGACTTGGAAAGCACTATATATTTTTATGTAATAAAAAGGGAGATGGCTTGTTTTTTTTAAAAAGATAATTTGTTTTTATTTGTACTCTTTTATATCTCATACATGCAGACAATGCATTTTGATCCCAGCTATGCCTATCTTCTTCCTGCTTCCCCTAGACATTTACCTAGAATGTCCACCTCCTGCCTTTATGTCCTAAGTTTTTAAATTGGACAATATAAATAATATGTAAGCAGGCGAGCACCCAGGCCAACTGCGGCTTGGCCTGCGCCCCCGGCCAGACCGACCCCAGCCCCCTCCGCGCCGCCCCACCCCCGCCCAAGGTGAGTGAGTGAGAGAGAGAGAGAGAGAGAGAGAGAGAGAGACCAGCCCAGCCCCCCAACCAACCCGGAGCCCCACGCGTCCCGTTGGCGGCGAGTACCCAGGCTGACTGCTGCTTGGCCTGCGCCCCCAGCCCGGACCGACCCCAGCCCCCCTCCGCGCCGCCCTGCCCCCGCCCAAGGTGAGTGAGTGAGAGAGAGAGAGGAGAGAGAGAGAGAGAGAGAGAGAGAGAGCACAGCCCAGCCCCCAACCAATCCAGAGCCACACGCGTCACGGTGGCGGCGAGCACCCAGGCCGACTGCGGCTTAGCCCGGCCCCCGCCCCGGACCCAAGCTCCTCGCATCCTGCCCCCTGTGCGCCTAGCCACCCCCCTGGATGCCAGGTTGAAAAATTCTGCCATTGAGCCAGGGAGCGAAAGAGCCCAGCCCAGCCCTGCCCCCCCACCCAGGAGCCGCTGGGCCAGCAGCACCACGCTGCGCAGCCGCCTGCTTTGCCCCCGGGGCCCCCGCTCCTCTCCGTGCCCACTTTCCCAGGTCGCAGGTGAAGAATTCTGCAATCAACATCAGACCCTCTGCCTCTCTGGCCCACCGGGGACCTAAGCACGTGGTCCACAGAAGACACACTGCTATTCAGAATTCAATAGAGCCCAAAGGAAACTCAAGCAAAATTCTAAGGAACAAAGGGAGCACAGGCCATACATCTGGACTCTACTACAATCATTATATCACGTGGGTGAGTTTCTTCTCATCCAGCCCAAAGATAAGTAAACTTTTTCTTTTCACCTTACTGATCCTTTAAAGTATCAATGCTGTAGATCAACTTTCTCATACAGTCACCCCAAAAACATACAACTCCAGGGAGTACACCACTCACTCCCACATTTCACCAAGATACTAAATCATAAAAGTGTACTACCAAACTAATATTCACCCCCTGGTAACATAACCTGACTTAACTGATGTACTAACAGCCTAGTAGCCTCAAAATAATAACAATACACAAACATACCCAATCCAAGGCAAGCACTAGTAATAACTGGCAAGCGTAACAATACTAAATACGTGGATTCAGTGAAAAACACAGAAACTGAAAGGTCCTAAAAAACAAAACAACAATGTACAAGTCAAAGTGCAGATCCACGAGAAACAAAACCCAAGAAGATCAATCTCCTGCCAAAAGAATCAATCCCATAATGAGGGATTCCGACCAGAACAAATCCACAGAAAATAGCCATGAAAGCCAGACCCAACATAACGACTTTCAGAATATGATCCTTACCATGATTAATACTATGAAAGAGGAAATCCGAGAAGAGTTAAACAACCGTATCAACCACTTTGAACAGGAACACAATAGACACTTGGAGGAGTTGAGAAAAACAGTTCAAGAAACAAAAATAGGTATGGAGCAATTAAAACAGTCTCAGGCAGAGTTTAAAATTGAACTAAAAGACAAGTTATCTTCAACCCAAAACTCAACAGAGAGGCTTATCAGCAGAACAAATGAGGCAGAAAATAGAATTTCAGATCTTGAAGACAATGTGGGAGAATTAACCAGCTCAATGGAAGAGATTGTTAAAGCCAAAAAGATACTGGAGAGGAACATTCAAGAGATATGGGACACCCTGAAGAAACCTAATATGTGCATTCATGGAATACCAGAACAAGAATCCCAAAATACCACACCTGAGGAAATATTTCAATTCATCATAAATGAAAACTTCCCACAATTAAAGAAGGAGAGGCCTATCCAAATACAAGAGGCATTTCGCACTCCAAACAGATACGACCAAAATAGAAAATCGCCACGGCAAATAATAGTCAAAACACTCCACATTCAAGACAAAGAAAAGGTGCTGAGAGCTTCAAGAGAAAAAAAACAACTCACTTTTAAAGGTAAACCTATCAGAATAACAAGTGACTACTCAATGGAAACAGTAAAAGCAAGAAGAGCTTGGAGAGACATACTTCAAGTATGAAATGAGCAAAAATGCCAACCCAGACTGATATACCCGGCAAAATTATCTGTCATGATTGAGGGAGAAAGAAAAGTTTTCCAACACAAAGAAAGACAACTTGAAGGGATACATGTCTACCAAACCAGGCCTTGAAAAAATCCTAGAACTGATACTCAAGCTTGAAGAAAAGAACAAGCGTATCCAGGAGGACAGAAGGGTAGTATAATACCACCAAAACATAAATATCAAACAACATGCTTACAAAATCTACTAAACATAAAAAATGTCCAGAATTAAAAATAATTTCTCCATTATAACATTAAATGTCAATGGTATTAACTCACCGATTAAGAGACACAGATTACAAACTTGGATTAAACACCACAATCCAACAATCTGCTGCCTTCAGGAAACTCATCTCACCACAAAAGATAGGCACATCCTAAAAATGAAAGGCTGGTCCAAAATCTTACAAGCTAATGGAACCAGGAAACAGGCAGGGGTAGCAATTATGGTTTCAGACAAAGTGGACTTCAAACCAAAGAAAATCATAAGAGACACAGATGGATACTACATTTTAGTCACAGGTACAATTCACCAGGAAGACTTCACAATCCTGAACATTTATGCACCCAATACAGGACCGTCCACATTCATTAAGAAAACCCTACAGCGCCTAAAGCAAGAAATCAACCCCCAAACGATAATCCTTGGGGACTTCAACACCGCCCTCTCAAGGTGGGATAGGTCAACAGGTCAAAAGCTTAACAGAGACACTTTGGAACTTAATCAAACCCTTAAAGAAATGGACCTTACAGATCTCTATCGAACTTTTCACCCATGCACAAAAGAATACACATTTTTCTCAGCAGCACACGGAACTTTCTCCAAAATAGATCACATATTCGGCCACAAAATGAATCTACACATATACAAAAAAGTTGAAATTCTAACCTGTGCCCTATCAGACCACCATGGCCTAAAGCTGGACATCCACAACACAACAAACGACAGAAAATACACTAACTCCTGGAAACTTAACAATATGATGCTGCATGAGAACTGGATTGAGGAAGAAATTAAAAAGGAAATTCAAGATTTCCTGAAAGTGAATGATAACGAAAATGCAACTTACCAAAATCTCTGGGACACAATGAAAGCTGTCCTAAGAGATAAGTTCATAGCTCTTAGTGCCTACATCAAAAAAATGGAAACATCAGAAATAAATAACTTAATGATGCAGATTAAGGCTTTAGAGAAACTTGAGCAATCTGATCCCAAAATTAGTAGAAGAGAGGAGATTAGCAAAATAAGGGGAGAAATATCTGAAATTGAGATTAAGAAAACGATAGAAAAAAATCAACCAGTCAAGAAGCTGGTTCTTTGAAAAAAATCAATAAGATTGATACTTCCCTAGCTAAATTAACCAAAAGCAAGAGAGAGAAAACCCAAATTAACAAAATTAGAAATGAACATGGAGTTATCACTACTGATACCCAAGAAATCCAGAGAATTATAACATCATATTTCAAAAACTTATACTCTGTGAAGTTTGACAACACAAAAGAGATGGATGAATTTCTAAGTAAACACATCTTACCTAAATTGGATCAGGAAGTTGTGAATTACTTAAATGGCCCTATAACATATAAGGAAATTGAAGAAGTAATCTCGAATCTTCCCACCAAAAAATGTCCTGGACCAGATGGATTCAGCACAGAATTCTACCAGACATTTAAGGAGTCAATAACACCAATACTCCTTAAACTGTTCCATCAAAAGGCAAAGGAAGGAACACTACCAAATTCCTTCTATGAAGCTAATATCGTCTTAATCCCAAAACCTAATAAAGATTCACTTAAAAAAGAAAACTGTAGGCCGATAAATCTGATGAACACAAACTCAAAGATTCTCAACAAAGTCTTAGCAAATCGGATTAAAAAACATATCAAAAAGATCATTCACAGGGACCAAGTAGACTTCATGCCCAGCACTCAAGGTTGGTTCAACATACGAAAATCAATAAATGTAATTCATCATGTAAACCAGTCCAAAGTCCAAGACCACATGATACTCTCAATAGATGCAGAAAAAGCCTTTGACAAGATCCAACAACCTTTTATGATAAAAACGCTAGAGACAGTAGGAATGGAAGGAACCTTTATCAATATAATAAAAGCTGTATACAACAAGCCCACAGCAAGGATTATGCTCAATGGGGAAGAATTGGAAGCATTCCCACTTCGATCAGGAACTAGACAAGGCTGTCCACTCTCACCACTTCTATTCAATATTGTACTTGAAGTCTTAGCTGAAGCCATAAGACAAGAAAGGGACATAAGAGGGATTCAAATCGGCAAGGAAGAAGTCAAGCTATCGCTATTTGCAGATGACATGATCTTATACCTGAGTGATCCCAAAAACTCCACCAGGAAGCTCCTGGAACTAATTGAGAAGTTCAGCAGGGTGGCAGGATACAAAATAAATGTGCAAAAATCAGAGGCCTTCCTATATGCCCAGAATGAAAGAAGTGAAAAAGCCTTGAGAGAAACAATCCCATTTACTGTAGCCCCTAAAAAAATGAAATACCTTGGTATAAACCTAACCAAGGAGGTAAAAGACCTTTACAATGAAAACTTTAAAACTTTAATGAAAAAATTGCAGAAGACATCAGAAGGTGGAAAGACCTCCCATGTTCCTGGATTGGCAGAATCAACATCGTAAAAATGACCATCCTACCAAAGGCAATATACAAATTCAATGCTATACCAATTAAAATACCAAAGAAATTCTTTAAAGAAGTTGACCAATTAATCTCAAAATTCATATGGAGGCACAAAAGACCCAGGATAGCAAAGACAATCCTGAGTAACAAAAACACTGCTGGAGGTATTACCATACCGAACCTTAGTCTATACTACAAATCCATAGTTATAAAAACAGCCTGATACTGACTCCAAAATAGACACACAGATCAATGGATAAGGGTTGAGGACCCAGATATAAGCCCACAAAAATACAGCCATTTGATCTTTGACAAAGGGGCCCAAAGAATCCAATGGAAAAAGAACAAAAAGCATCTTCAACAAATGGTGCTGGCAAAACTAGATCTCCACATGCAGAAGATTAAAGCTGGACCCGTACTTGTCACCATGTACAAGACTTAAGTCCAAATGGATCAAGGACCTTGATATCAGGCCAGAGACTTTAAAAACCATAGTTGAAAGGATAGGGAACTCCCTCGAGCTGATTGGGCTAGGCCAACACTTCCTAAACAGACATCCAATGGCACAGTCACTGCTACCAACTCTCAACAGTTGGGATCTTGTGAAATTAAAGAGCTTCTGTTCAGATAAAGAGACTGTCACACGAGCTCAAAGGCAACCCACAGAATGGGAGAAAATCTTCACTAACCACATATCTGACAGTGCTCTACTGTCCAGAGTGCACAAAGAACTTAGAAAATTAAACTCCAAGGAAAACACTGGCCCAATTAAAAAATGGGCCCTGGAACTTCAAAGAAACTTTACCAGAGATGAAATTAAAATGTCTAACAATTATCTTAAAAAAATGCTCCACTTCCTTCGCCATCAGGGAAATGCAAATCAAAACTTCCCTGAGACATCATCTCCACAATACAAACAACGACAAATGCTGGAGAGGATGTGGAGAGAGGGGAACTCTCCTACATTGTTGGTGGGAATGCAGGCTCATACAGCCACTCTGGCGAGCCGTCTGGAGATTCTTAAAGAAATTAAAGATTGAAATGCCGTATGACCCTGCTATCCCACTTTTGGGAATAACCCCCCATGCAGCAGAGGTTCGCCTCGATAGCACAAGCTCGACCATGTTCATAGCAGCACTGTTTACAATAGCAAAGTCATGGAATCAACCTAAATGTCCAACAGTTGAGGAGTGGATAAGGAAACTGTGGTACATCTATACAATGGAGTACTACTTAGCCATCAAAGATGATGAATTACTGGAATTTGCTGGGAAATGGATGTCATTAGAAACAATTATATTAAGTGAAGTATCCCAAACCCAGAAAATTAAGCGCCATATGTACTCCCTAATAGGTGGCTCCTAGTACCAAACTCACCCAGCCCACATTGAAACACTCAAAAGTAAACCTATGTAACACAGTAATTGCAAGGATTATGAACAAGAGAGATGGGTTAGGAGGGCCACACAAGAAACAAGGAGAGAGGAGACCATGTTACAGCAGAGAAAATAGGCCTCCATCAAGGTCTGCAAGTAAGTAATGAGAAACCTGGTTAAGTTCACAGACGTTCTTTCCTGATCTCACCAGAAGGGGAGGGCATATAGTCTAGCAGATAAAAAGTAATCATTTTGCAAATGGGTGATGGACCCCTCCCTCAGTGAGGTTTCCTACTCTTATTACATCTACCCTTGAATGTGCTATTACAACAAGACTCCAGTTTAACAGCTTTTTGTCTCTGGCCAGGGGGTGACATACAGTGCCCAGCAGAATGGAGTGAAGGGAATTGCAGGAGCAGCAAAACTGCAAAGAAAATCAACAAACCACAATCCAGAACTTCAGAGACTCTATATCAATCACATAGAACTAGGACAGCCTAATCTCTCCCCATCCTGGAGCTCAGGGACATTTGCAGAAGAGGGGGCGGTAAGATTGTAAGAGCAAAAGGATGGGAGGAGCAACGATTTGCAAGATTCTCAACAATAGTTGGGGCCAAAGCAATCATAATGGGACTTTGCATGCCCTGCGCAATGTCCAGTGCACTGTTGCCCTCATAAAGTCTAGCATCTGTTAAGGGCACCGAGACCCCTGGAGGCAAGGGATTGACAGCCATAGTAGTGATCTTATGCTTAAGGGGAACAAGAGAAAGGGCTTATGGAAATGCCACTGGGTCCTTATATGTCATCGGAGAGGAAGACCCAGTGGAGAGTTAGGCGTACACAATAAAGGACTCTCTGGGAATTGGGGGGGAGGCACTGGGGGAAGGGGAGGGGGAGAAGGGGGGGAGGGAGGGAACTGGTAAAAAATTTTAAAATGTATAATTAAATTTTTAATAAAAAAAAAGAAACAATGTCCACAGAAGAATGAGACATGTTTTCTCTATATATACAATAATAAAATAAAAAATCAACAAACAATTAAATGTAAGGTCTGAAATCATGAAGCTAAAGTTCTAAAGGGTGAAATGTGAGATGTCATGCTGTTTCATGAGATCATTCTCATTGTATTCATGTGGGTGCATCAGTGTGTGACAAAGAAAATACTTATGTGTGCATGACTGAGGAATATCCACAATGTCTCCAAATTTCTCTGCTATGAGTTTCTAAAGACTTTTCATCCAGACAAGTAAATGTTGTTCACAACTATTTCATTCAATCTTATTACACAGGATCTTGTCATACAAAGTCAGGACTGTTTGCTTGGGAGGCAAGATTTTAAGTATTGAGCCTACTCTCTGGTCCCTACAGTGTTTAAGATATTTCGAAAATGGCTACCAGATAAAAAATATAGATTCAATCCCCAAATTACTTGATTAAAACTAGCCACCTTACAAAATGAGAAGATATTGGTGACCAGTCACTCAACAAGCCATTTATTCCCAAGCTATAGATTATATATGAAACACAAAAGTAGTAGGCAAGAAAATACTCAGATTTAATCAGGGTAAATGTTCACAGTAGAATTTCCTCAAACATTTTCCACCAATAGCCAATGACCATGAAAGATATGCTCACCAATTCAAATCATTTAGAAAATACCAATAAAGATTGGCATCATTACTCTGAAAGTAAAATGAAAAATGTGGAAAGGTTTAATCAGATGATGATGTTATAATGAATAGTTTACTGAGTATACAGACTATCTGATCCTCACCTCCCATTGCTCAGAGAATTTCCCAGAAGAGAGTACAGAAAGAATGAAGAGCTTGAATGGGTAGGGCTACAGCCAGTCATTATCTTCCTTACATGTCCAGGATGTTGGATAACTGACGTTATGGGAAGTACTCAAGAATTGTTAATTATTTGTACTATCGACCATTCCTCCACGAAAAGGGTAAGGTCTCAAGTGATCACAGGCTTGATTGCTAAAGATAAATGGTGGATGAATGGGAAGGGTGTATGATTTTCATCAATGGTACATCCAGTAATATATGAATCATAATCCAGGAAAGGCTCAGACATAGGACAAGAGGAATAATGCTTTATTCTACATCTGGATTCTGCTCCTTGCAATGTAACTGTTATTAATCATGGGGTGCAAGGATCCTACTGCATGGAGAGTAGGGCCAAGGAAGCTCTGCTTTAATCTTGACGAGAAAGGATGAATAAGAAATTCAGAAGGATACAAAAGCAAGGAAAGCTGTAAATGTGAGAAGGGTGCTAGGGAAAGCAGAAAAGTTGTCACCAGAAAATGAGAGGTGGTTCCCTTGGACACTTATGGTCCAGGGACACTCTGCTTCCAGGAACACAAGGAGGACTTTAGAAAAACAGTTCAAGAAACAAAAATAGACATAGAGCAGTTAAAACAGTTTCAAACAGAGTTTAAAATTGAACTAAAAGACTAGTTATCTTCAACCCAGAACAAAAAAGAGAGTCTTCTTAGCAGAACTAACTAAGCAGAAAATAGAATTTCAGATTTTGAAGACAAAGTGGAAGAATTAATCAGCTTAATGGAAGAGGTTGTTAAAGCCAAAAAGATACTTGTGAGAAATATTCAAGAGTTATGGAACACCTTGAAGAAGCATACCATGCACATTCATGGAATACCAGAGCAAGAATCCCAAAATACCACACCTGAGGAAATTTTTTAAATTATCATAAGTTTTCCTCATCTAAAGAATGAGAGGCGCATCTAAATACAAGAGGCATTCTGCACCCCAAACAGAGATGACCAAAATAGAAACTAGCCATGGCAAATAATAGTCAAAACACTCCACATTCAAGACCAAGAAAAGGTGCTGAGAGTTTCAAGGGAAAAAAAAAAACAAGTGAATTTTAAAGGTAAACTTATTAAAATAACAAATGACTTCTCAATGTAAACAGTAAAATCAAGAAGAGCTTGGAGGGACATACTTCAAGTATTGAATGAGCAAAAATGTCAACGCAGGCTGATATATCCAGTAAACCTATCTGTCCTCATTGAGGGAGAAAGAAAAGTTTTCCAGCACAAAGACAACTTGAAGGCTCATATGTCTATAAAACTAGGCTTTCAAAAAGTGCTAGAATGATACTCAAGCTTGAAGAAAAAAACAAGTGTATCCAGGAGGACAGAAGGCAAGCATAATACCACCAAAACCTAAAAGCCAAATAATCCATTTACAAAAGCTACTAAACATAAAATGTGTCCAGAATTAAAAGTAATTTCTCCACTATAACATTAAATGTCAATGGAATTAACTCACACAGATTATAATCTTGGATTAAAAATCACGACCCACCAATCTGCTGCCTTCAGGAAACTCATCTTACCACAAAAGATAGGCACATCCTAAAAATAGAAGGTTGGTCCAAAATTGTGCAAAGCTAATGGAACCAGGAAACAGGCAGGGGTAGCTATTATGCTATTTGAGAAAGTGGACATCAAACCAAAGAAAAATCATAAGAGACACAGATGTATACTACATTTTAGTCACAGGTACAATTCACCAGGAAGACTTCACAATCCTGAACATATACACAACTAATATGGTCGCCTCCACATTCATTAAGTAAATGCTACAATATTTAAAGCAAGAAATCAACCCCAAAATGATAATTCTTCATGATTTCAATACCGCCATCTCAATATGTGATAGATAAATAGGTCAAAAACTTATAACAGAGACACATTGGAACTTAATCAAACTCATACTGAAATGGACCTGATGGAGCTCTATCTAACTTTTCACCCATGCACCAAAGAATACATATTTTTCTCAGGAGCACATAGAACGTTCTCCAAAATAGACTACATATTTGGCCACAAAATGAATCTCCACATATACAGGAAAGTTGAAATTCTAGCCTGTACTTTATCAGATCACCATGGTCTAAAGCTTGACATCTGCAACACAATAAACAATAGAAAATATACTAACTCATGGAATCTAAACACCATGATGCTGAATGAGAATTAGATTCTGGAAGAAATTACAAATGAAATTCAAGATTTCCAGGAATCAAATGATAATGAAAATACAACTTATCAAAATCTTTGGGACACAATGAAAGCTGTGAGTTCATAGTTCTTAATTCCTACATCTAAAAATAGAAACATCACAAATAAATAACTTAACAATGCAGCTTAAAGCTTTGGAGTCACAAGAGCAATCCATTCCCAAAAGCAGTAGAAGAGAAGAGATTAGAAAAATTGGTGAGAAATACCCGAAATTGAGATAAGGAAAATGATACAGAGAATCAACCAGTCAAAAAGCTGGTTCTTTGAAAAAATCCATAAGATTGATACACCTCTAACCAAATTAACCAAAAGCAGGAGAGAGAAAACCCAAATTAACAAAATTAGAAATGAAAATGGAGTTATCACTACAGATATCCAAGAAATTCAGAGAATTATAACATCATATTTCAAAAACTTATACTCTGTGAAACTTGACAACACAAAAGAAATGGATGAATTCCTAAATAAGCACAACTTACTTAAATTGAATCAGGAAGTTGTGATTTATTTGAACAGTCCTAAAACATATGAGGAAATTGATGAAGTAATCTCGAATCTTCCCACCAAAAAAAGTCCTGGACCAAATGGATTCAGCACAGAGTTCTACCAGACATGTAAGGAGTTAATAACACCAATACTCCTTAAACTGTTCCATCAAATAGCAAAGGAAGGAACACTACCAGATAGATACTTTCTATAAAGCTAATATTATCTTAATCCCAAAACTTAATAAAGATACACTTAAAAAAGAAAACCATAGGCCAATCTCTTTGATGAACAAAGATGCAAAGATTCTCAACAAAGTCTTAGCAAATCAGATTCAAAAACACATCAAAAAGATCATTCACTGTGATCAAGTAGACTTTATCCCAGGCAAAAAAGGATGGTTCAACATACGCAAATCAATAAATGTAATTCACCATATAAACCAGTCCAAAATGTAAGACCACATGATACTCTCGATAGATGCAGAAAAAGCTTTTGACAAGATCCAAAAGCATTTTATGATCAAAACCCTAGAGAGAGTTGGAATGGAAGGAACCTTTATCAATATAATAAAAGCTGTATACAAAAAGCCAACAACAAGGATTTTACTCACTAGGGAAAAACTTAAAGCATTCCCGCTTTGAACAGGAACTAGACAAGGATGTCCACTATCAACATTTCTATTCAATATTGTACTTGAAATCTTAGCTGGAGCCATAAGACAAGAAAGGGAGATAAAAGGGATTCAAATCAGCAATGAAGAAATCAAGTTATCTCTATTTGCAGATGACATGATCTTATACCTGAGTGATCCTAAAAACTCTACCAGAAAACTCTTGGAACTAATACAGAAGTTCAGCAGGCTGGCAGAATACAAAATAAACGTACAAAAATCAGTGGCTTTCCTCTATGCCCAGGATAAAAGAAGTGAAAATGCCCTAAGAGAAACAATCCCATTTACTGTAGGCCCTAAGTAAATGAAATACCTTGGTATAAACCTAATCAAGGAAGTAAGAGACTTTTATAATGAAAAATTTAAAACCCTAAAGAAAGAAATTGCAGAAGACACCAGAAGGTGTCTGGATTGGCAGAATTAACATCATAAAAATGACCATCATACCCAAAGCCAATATACAGATTCAATGCTATACCAATCAAAATACCAAAGCAAATCTTTAAAGAAGTTTACCAAACAGTCTCAAAATTCATATGGAAACACAAAAAGCCCAGTATAGCAAAAACAATCCTGAGTAACAAAAATACTGCTTCTGGTATCACCATACCAAACCTTAATCTATACTACAAATCCATATTTATAAAAACAGTCTGATATTGGCTCCAAAATAGACACACAGATCAATAGATAAAGGCTGAAGACCCAGATATAAGGCCACACAACTGCAGCCATTTGATCTTTGACAAAGGGGCCCAAAAATTTCCATGGAAAAAGAACAGCACCTTCAAAAAATGGTGCTGGCAAAACTGGATGTCCACATGCAGAAGATTAAAACTGGACCCGTACTTGTCACCATGTACAATACTTAATTCCAAATAGATCAAGGACCTCAATATAAGGCCAGAGAGTATAAAAACCTTAGTTGAAAAGGTAGGGAAATCCCTCAATCTGAATGGATTAGGTCAACACTTCCTAAATGGAAATCCAGTAGCACAGTCACTACAACCAACAATCAACAGATGGGATTTTATGAAATTAAAGTGCTTCTGTTCAGATAAAGAAATTGTAACTAGAGCACAAAGGCAGCCCAAAGAATGTGAGAAAATCTTCACTAACCACATATCTGATAGAGCTCTATTTTCCAGAGTGCACGAAGAACTTAGAAAACTAAAAACCAAGGAACAAATGGCCCAATTAAGAAATGGGTCTTGGAAAGTAAAAGAAACTTTTACCACGTATGAAATTGCAATGTCTAACAAATATCTTAAAAAATGCTCCACAACCCTCGCCATCCAGGAAATGCAAATCAAAACATCCCTGAGATATCATCTCACCCTCATCAGGATAGCAAAAATCCACTATACAAACAACACCAAATTTGGGAGAGGATGTGGTTAGAAGGGAACTCTCCTACATTGCTGGTGGGAATGCAGGCTTATACAACCACTCTGGCCATCAATCTGGCTATTTTTAAAAAATTAAAGATTGAAATGCCATATGACACTGCTATTCTACTTTTGGGAATAATCCCCCATACAACAAAAATTCACCTCAATGGCACAAGCATGACCATGTTCATAGCAGCACTGTTTAGCATAGCAAAGTCATGGAATCAAACCAAACGGTTGATGAGTGGATAAGGAAAATGTAGTAAATTTATACAATGGAATACTACTCAGCCATCAAAAAAGATGAATTAATGAGATTTGTCAGGAAATCGATGAAATTAGAAAAAATTATACTGAGTGAAGTATCCCAGACACAGAAAATTAAGTGCCATATGTACTCCCTAATAGGTGGATCCTAGTACCAAACCCACTTAGTGACACCCTCAAAGATAAATCTCTGTTAATACCTACAGTAATTGCAAAGATTATAAACAGGAGGGAAGGGGAAGAAGGGCCTCGCCAGAAACAAGAGAGGGGATCATGCTACAGAGAAAATAGACCACCATCAAGTACTGTAAGCAAGTATGAGACATCTGGTTAAGTCCACAGACTTTGCTTCCTGGTCACTTGCAACTGAGGCAGTTTGATCTCACCAGTCAGGAAGGGCACAGAGACTGGGAGACAGATGGTAACCATTCTGTAAATGGGAGACTGACCCCTACTCTTATTTCATCTACCTTTGAATCTACTTTTATAGTAGACTCTATTTTAACAGCCTATTATCTCTGGCTAGGGGGAGACATCCAATACCCATCAGGATGGAGCCAAGGGCAGTGCAGGACCAGCAAACCATAATTCAGAACATCAGAGACCCTACATTAATCACCTGGAACCAGCCCAGCCTAATCTCTCCCCATCATAAAACTCGGGGAAACTTGTGGAAGAAGGAACATTAAAGATTGTAAGATCCTAAAGATGGGGAGAAGCAACGATATGCAAGATACTCCACACAAGTTAGAGCTGAAGTAATCATAATAGCACTTTGGATGACCTGCACAATGATCGACATATTATTGACACCCCCAATGTCTAGCATGGATTAAATGCACTAGGATCCTTAGAGGCAAGGGATTAACAGCCACAATAGTGTTCCTGTACTTACGGGGAACACAAGGAAGAGTTCTAGGAAATGCCACTGAGTCCTTACACCTCATCACAGAGGAGGACCCAGAGGGAAATTTGACATACATATTAAAGGATGCTCCAGGGATAGGGGGAAGGATGCACTGGAAGAAAGGAAAAGGGGAGGGAGTAAGGGGAAACAGGGATGGTTGGAGGGAGGGGACCGGGGTACCTATTAAATTTGTATGATTGGAAAAAATAAATAAATAAATTATAAAATAATAAAAAATTCAACAAAACACAAGGATATATCTTTTAATACATATGCATTATATCTCATAGTGTATATATATGCCTTACTACTGTCCTTGCAAATAAAGGTCATCAAACTATTGACCATAAAAAGCATTTGTATTCCAAGAGCAATGTGAACAATTAGATCTAGGAAACATTAAGGAACTTTCACCAGAAAATCATTCTCTATTATAAACAAAGTGCCAAATCCCCCAAATAAAATAATACCTAAATATTTGAAGAGAAAATTGAAATGTTGTACATAGTTCTTTTTTGCAACACACAAAAAGCAGACAAAAGTTTTCATACAAACCAGTATCACAATGATTTCAAGGTGAATCAAAATCATAAAAGCAAACAGCACATTCTTGATGGTACAATCTGTAAAACAGATCAAGATTAGACAACATCAAAGCAGCACCTACCACTGGAGAGAAGTATCAGGGGTTAAGACTCAGCTTACCAAGCAGAAGGATCTCAGATGTGTTTTCAGATCCCATGGAAAACATCAGATGGAAGTGGCAGTAGCCTGCAATTCTGCCACTGGAACTTGGAGCCCAAGAAATCCCAGAGTAATAAAAAAGGAGGTAGAAGTAATTCAGAGTGATTCCTGCAGTCACCCTTGGTCTCTGCAGACACACAAAGTGCTTTCTGATAAACACAGAAGCACATGATACACAAACGCACATGTGCATGTGTGTGTATGTGCAAAAATTAAAAATTAAAATAGCACCTAAAAATCTAAACATTGTGATTTTGTGGGATACATGTCAGACATGTAATACACACCATATGTAAATGTAAATGTTCAACCTATATCTGAACACAATGAACAACTGATCATTCGAATACCACAATATATGAAATCCTAATATCCTTGACCAGCAATATGACTCAGGGGGTAAAAGTTCAATGACCCACATTCTCTTCTGTTCATCACACACATACACACACACACACACACACACACACACACACACACACACACACTAATTGTTGCAGTGGCAGGCACAGCAGCAGTGAGCAGCAGTTCAGTTGGTCATTGCAGTGACCCAGCTGGGGCTATTCACAGGACATGACAGGGGCGAGGATGACGGCACCACTAAGAGACAGACAGGCACCAGAGACACCATGTGGGGGAAAGATGGTGTCCATTTCATTGTGCAGGAACAAAGACTTATATAGGGGGAGCTGGGCAATCCAGCCACTGGCACATACACAGGGGACCCTTTTCAGAGGCCGACAAGAACACAAGTTCTAATGCCATTCTAAAGCACAAAGAGGAGATTGCATAGAGACACTCAGAGTCTAGCTGGGAGCGGGCCAAGCCACCAAAAAATGTGCTTAACTGGCTTGTGAACAGAGTGGCTTTTGCTCACCCTAAAACCTAGCCAGTGCAGTCCAGTAGGCCTGGACCCCATGCTTGCCTACATATAGTTGATTAAAATAACTTAGGGGAACAGTAGATTTTATTATTGCTCATCATTTTTGCCTATGCAGAGCAGCAGCAGAGACCATATCAACATCAGGAACCATGGGAAATAGTTATACCATATTCATAGCAAGCTGAGAGAGGTGTACACTTTCTTTCTCATCAGGATACCTACAGGCCAAAGTACTAAGCAAACTCTGTTTAGCACACCTCATCTACATAGCAGTGATCTTTAATAAGTAAATCTTGTTTTGCAATTGAAAAATGAATGGACTGAAAACCACTACAGTGAAAATTCAAACACAGTGGACAAGTAGCTGAAAAGGTGCATATCATTTCTCATCCGAGGAAGATATGATATCCTTTTATGCTTTCCACTCATTCTGAATATATATCAATTAAACTTTCTGTGTTATGGAACAATTTGCCATGTTTCATCTTGGAGATCAATTAATTAATTGTCAACAAGTCTTTTCAGGAAGATTGCAAAATATGAAAACAAATTTACATGTCCCATAGATATAAAACCTCCATATCTTAGTATCACTATTATCATAGACTGCATAAAGAAATAAGTTTACATCACAAGGAAAGAAATAATTTGCTGATAGTCTTCACAAATTTACAAAAATACTCTCCAAAAAATCTCAAGCAATGTCTTGAGCAAATTACAAATAACTAAAAAGATAATATTTGTCAAAGCTACAGAGGTCAAAATAATCAAACAGGAAGTACTTATACCACCAGTCTTCAAAGCACATTAAGTAACCAAAAACATCAAAGGTATCCCAACTGCTAAAGTCTTGCTGACGAATCCAAGATGAGGGTAGCAAACAAAATCAATGGGAAAAATGTGTTTACAGACCTATCCTACATGGAATGCTGAGATGTCAGCCCCTCCTCTCTATGGGTCATGTTACCAATAAGGAGAGCAGCTCTGTAGCACCATGTGTTCCTGCCATGTTGTTCCCACCATAAGATCAAACTGAAATGGCCTTCTTGGCATTGACTGCAATCTTGGAAAACAGTGAGACAGAATAAACCTTTCTTCCTTTAAAGAGTCTTCTTTCATATTTTTAAGTCACCTGATTTCTTGAAGGGCTCATGAACTTACACTTAGAATGGGAAGTAGAAATGCCTTAGAATGTAAGCCTTTACCTCCCAAACAAAAAGAACCTGAGTT
The DNA here is from genome assembly GCA_023101885.1 of Typhlomys cinereus. Classification (NCBI taxonomy): domain Eukaryota; kingdom Metazoa; phylum Chordata; class Mammalia; order Rodentia; family Platacanthomyidae; genus Typhlomys; species Typhlomys cinereus. The sequence continues at coordinate 118,417 of JALPQD010000805.1, read as the reverse complement.
CAGATACCACATGCCATGTAAAAACAGCAAGTTTAAATGGCAATAGCCATCATCAGCCCTGGAAAGCTGATCATTGTAAACCTCATGTGTTAGTCAGGGTTCTCTAAAGAAACAGAATCTATAGATGTAATATATAAAAATAAGTTTATTAAAATAACTCACAATAAAAATAGTGTCCTTCCAAGTAGCCACCAGCAGCAGCCTCATTTTGACTGGAATGTTCTACAAAGCCAAAAGTTCCACAGAAGGTCTCAAGCATTCCTTCTCTGGAGAGTCGAAGATGGTGGGTTCTGAAGTCAGTGGAGAACAGCTGGGCTCTGATATCAGTGATGAATAGCAACCGCAGCAAAGCCTAAAAACCAGGCTCCAAAGGCAGCAGGAACAGCAACAATGTGGTGGAAAAAGTTGAAGCTCCAAGTCAGCCAAGGACGTTGTAGTCTTAGAAGTTCCTAAAGAGATGTCCAGGAGTTAATAGGGATGGAAAGTGTGAAGGTTGGAGATGTGATCTTCAAAAATTGTAAATATGTATGTACTTGCCAGAGACAGTATTTGAGAGGTAGACATTGAGTTTACAAAGGACAATATATTATACATTTTAGATTGACCTGAAAGAGAAAAAAATTGAGGAATTTTTGTTTCTAGCAATGGCTGAACTTGATATGTTGCCTAAATTTATTATCATAATCTATCTGCTATCTTATCTTTCCTGTCCTCCTGTAAAGATTAAAACCCCTTTGCCAGGAGTCAAGTTGGAACAACGAAGGTCTGTACCTTATTCACAGGATGGTGTTCTTGTATGATGTTGTGTCAAAGGCAACACTTCATACTGGGAGCCCTACTTAGATTTCTCTAAATGTGTCTACCACAAATTAGCCAGTTGAGAAAAGGAAAGGTAGTTCATGATTGGTACCTAAACAAAGACAATAGGCAGAAGAAAAAGCAAAGAATCTGTAAAATTAAACATTAGAAGTTTTTATCCAAAGACCAGAAGCCAAAAAATATATATAAGATTTCCAAATGCTAAAATTAAAATTCATTAGGCTTTCCAGATATTCACAGGAGAGGATGTGTCTAGTCCTACTCATTTGCTCCTTTTGGTCATTATCAGATCACTGAGATTAAACTCTACAGTGATGAATTTTACAAGTGTTAACTGGAGCAGGTAACATCACAAGATTATTTCTTATGCATGTAGATTTTGGGATAAAGAAAACACAAGTGTCTTCTTTTAAATGTGAGCTCATATGTTTCCATCTTTAGTTATTATTAATATATAGGAACATCATAGCCAACTTAGAGTGGTAGCTTTGCTGGAATAGGCAAGTCATAAGGATTTGGCCTTGCTTTTGGATAGCCCCATCCTGCTCCTCTATCAGGTTGCTCCCGCAGTACACTATCTGCCTTCTCTCCTACAATGGATGAAAACTAAGTCCCCCAGAGATTCTTTCACCTGCCATGTTTACCTGCCAAAGTGGACTCCATGTCCTTCAGAATCATAAGCCCAATACTCTCCTTTCTCCCTTAAACAGGTTGTACAAGGGTTGTCTTATAATAGTAGTAGTAAAAGTAAATGAAGAATTGAGTTTAAACAATAATGGAATTTTAAGGCTGAAACTCAGAAGGCCCCAATTTCCTGTACAAACCATTTTGATAATATCCTCTGGACTGTTGATCCAGATAAGAACGCAGTTTCCTTTGAAATTCTGCCTTTCATCTTTTACCTTCCAGAAGAATTTGCATGCTTATAGTTGGAAGTATTTCCTGAGCCCTTTGTCCTTAGGCTGTAGACTCTTCAATTATCAAATGAAGAGTAGATTTTAGTACACTGATGCTGTTAATCTCTTTACCAATAACTACAATTTTGGTCTGTGTTTTCCTAGTTCAGCTCTTCAATTAGCCATCACATTTTCCTCATCTAACTTCATATTTTTAATTTATTTCTCCCTGATTCTTACTCTTCTTAATCTTTTTAATTTTTTATTATTTATTCAATTGTGTGTGTGTGTGTGTGTGTGTGTGTGTGTAGAACCAAGGGTGAGTTCAGGAATCATCGTGGATTGCTTCCACCTCCTTTCCTTTGCTCTGCCCCGGGATTCACAGACTCCGCCCACCAGGACCAGAAGCGCAGACCGCCCTCGCTTCTGCCGGTGTTTGTGCATGGCATATAGGATTCGAACTCAGGACCCTCTGCTCGCAAGTCAGAGGCTTAATCCCTGAGCCATCTCTCCAACCTTACTTCTTCATCGTAAAACTGTGTAAGAATGGCAAAATGGAGCCATGATATTTTGCCAAGACTGCAACTTGAAACTTCCCCTAACAAAGATGTAAATTCCATTTCAGGCAAGCTTAAGATTGACATCAATATTTGCCCAAACTCTCAGCCACTGCAGCATTTACATTTGATTTCCATCCAGTTCCCCCCAACAGTCTCCACCCAGCTTTGGACCATCATAAGCTAGGATCCCTCTGTCTTTATCTCTCTCAGCATTGGTCCCCTCAAAGCTCACATTATAAGATGGCACTTTAGGCTGAACAGAAAAGACTTCCTCATCCCAAAGTCCAATGTACTCCACATTTCTCCCAACAAACAATTCCAAGGGCACGCTACCCATATCAAAAGAATGGACATATACTTTTTGGTTTCAATCCTCTTGTTTTTATAAGAACATTTCATTTTATGACAAAATATTCTTAGTCTCACAGCAATACTCCACTTCTCAGAAACAAATTTTGTACCAGTTACTCTTCAAGCTGCTGTGAAAAAAAGATTGAACAAACTGGCCTCTGAGTGGAGAGAGAGAGATTTAATTGGGTCATGGTTCCAGAGAGGAGATACAGATCATTATGGCCAGAAAAGCATTGGTGGCTGGCAGAAGCTACAGGTGGATGAAGTCAGTATAGACACCATGGGGAAAAGCAGCAGAATGCAAACCACTAGTGGAAAGAGGACAAAACTCCCCGACCAGAAGGCCTGAGGGTGCAATGCACTTTCCTGAAGCATGATTCTACCTCTTAACTATGCCACGACCTTCCCAAACACTGACAATAAGAATGCAAACTCATGAATCTGTGGGTGAAAATTCATTAACCAACTGAGAGTCTAATTTCTTTCTTTTTTGTTTTCACAAGTCTGTCTGTGTGTCTCCATGTGCATCAGAGGGCACTGTGTGTTCCTGTGGAGATCCAAGGATGACTGCGCCAATCATCCTAGACAATTCTACATCCCCTTTGCTTTTCAAAAAAAGATTCACAGATACTGCCTTTCAGTGCCAGAAGTGCAGGATGCCACCACTTACATCAAGCATCTTTATGTGGGACACAAACTTGGAACTAAGTGTCTCCTGCTTGCGATGCAGAAGCATAAACCCAGAGCTATCTCCCTAGTCCAATGACTTAATTTATAGTCTAGTTAGAGCAGTTGGGATGGTCTGACTTTGGGGAACCACATCTACCATCCCTCCAATTGCTACTTCACTTCCCTTGTAGCTCTGGGATAGTCACTAGAAACTACTGTGCTATGATACATTGTGAGTCCTCCATACATCGAATATTCTCTTCCTCATGCTCTTCCACCATGGATGGTGCTGTGGAAGATGCTCTTTTCTGTACTGCCAAATTCATCTTCCTTCTTGCCAGCATCAGAACCCTGTTTCTTCAAACCTCCATGGGGTCATGATTTAAGCTGTCTTCTAACTGCTACCACGTGTCATGTCTTTTCTGTCATAATGTACTCCGCCTAAGACAAATAAATCTCCCTTTGTCTCTTGGGCAATTTGCATGAGTGTTTCTTCACAGTAACAGGAAGAGTTACTACTACAATTGGCTTTGCTGCTTTGGTAACACATGGAAAATTTGCTATTAATTAATAAACTGATGTAAGAAAACTATCAGGAGGAGAAAATGTTGGAGGTTCCATCTGCACCTCAGCAGGAGGGAAGAAGTCTGGAGAGGTCATCATGATCTTGACAGTAGGCCTCTGGAAGCCCATAGGAAGGGAAGGAAGCTGCACAGTTTAATAGAAAGAATAATTCATATTGAGGGAATTTGGGGAAGATTCAACAACTTGGGAAGAATGAGGAAACAATAGCATCTTTATGTGTATTCTCATCATATAAGGAAACAAACAAAAAGAATTTAAAAAATAAAAGTGCAATTTTTCTCTTTGGCTTAGAGAGCCTCCCTCAAATAATGAAATCATTTGTTTGCATTAGCTTGGCACAGAATTTCTATGGAAGAAAACATTATTTATTAGTAACGTTTTAAGGTTAATATTAATATATATAAATGGAGGTCTTGTCAAATAAAATGGCAAGTAAATTCAGGCAAATTTAGAATTAAATTAGTTGTAAATACTGCCAAGGGCAGAATAACAATAAGAAAAGCATTATTTTTAGAAACAGAATATGTTTCAGTTATATATTTGCATTGTTTGCCGCCTCTGTCAGTGCCGCCATCCCCAAGTGAGTGAGCCAGTCCGCCCAGCCCCCCAGCCCCCCCAGGTCGCCCCGTGTCCCTGTGCCACACCCCGGCCTTAGGCCTGGGCCCTGCCCGGGCCCCAGCCCCTTTCTTCCTTCCGCCTGCCTGTCCGACCAACTGGACAGGACTTGCTCACATTCCTCCATCCCTGGAGCTTGGGAGAGCCACTAAGCCAAGTCCCAGGCCCCAAGTGAAGAATTCTGCCAACAACATCAGCCCCTCTGCCTCTCTGGCCCACGGGGGACCCACACAAGTGGTCTACAGAAGACACACTGCTACTCAGAATTCAATAGAGTTCAAAGAAAACTCAAAAAAAGTTCTAAGGGTCAAAGGCCATACATCTGAAAACCTCTACAATCATCCTATCACATGGGAGAGATTCTTCACATCCAACCCAAAGATAAGTAAACCTCCCTTTTTTTTTCTTTTTACCTTACTGTTCCTTTCTAATATTAATCACTGTAGATTAACCTTTCCATACAGCCACCCGCAAAACATATACAACTCCAGGGAATACACCACTCACTCTCACATATCACCAAAATACTACATCGTAAAAGTGCACTACCATACTAATGTTCACCCCCTGTCTACTTAACCTGATTTAACTGATGTACTAACAGCCTAATAGCCTCAACTAGGAAATAACAATAATAAAAGACAAACATACCCAACCTCAAGGCAAGCACTAGTAACAACTGCCCAAGTGTAGTAATAACAACTAAATCAGTTCAGTCAAAAACACACAGAAACTGAAAAGCCCTAGAAGACAAAACAACAATGTCCAAGTCAATGTGCAGATACATGAGAAACAAAACCCAAGGAGACTAATCTCCTACTGAAAGAATCAACCTCTTAAGGATGGATTCCAATCAGAACAATTTCACAGAAAATAGCCAAGAAAGCCAGACCCAAGACAACAACTTTCAAAGTATGATCATTATCATGATTAATACTATGAAACAAGAAATCCAAGAGGAATTAAACAACCGCATCAACCACTTTGAACAGGAACACAACAGACATTTGGAGGAGTTGAGAAAAACAGTTCAAGAAACAAAAACAGGCGTAGAGCAGTTAAAACAATCTCAAGCAGAGTTTAAAATTGAACTAAAAGACAAGTTATCTTCAATCCAAAGCTCAACAGAGAGTCTTATCAGCAGAATTAAGGAAGCAGAAAATAGAATTTCAGATCTTGAAGACAAAGTGGGAGAATTAACCAGCTCAATGGAAGAGATTGTTAAAGCCAAAAAGGTACTAGAGAGGAACAATTTAAGAGATATGGAAGACCCTGAAGAAGCCTAACATGCGCATTCATGGAATACCAGAGCAAGAATCTCAAAATACCACACTTGAGGAAATATTTCAATTCATCATAAATGAAAACTTCCCTCAGCTGAAGAATGAGAGGCATTTCGCACTCCAAACAGATATGACCAAAATAGAAAATCGCCACAGCAAATAATAGTCAAAACACTCCACATTCAAGATAAAGAAAAGGTGCTGAGAGCGTCAAGAGAAAAAAAGGAAGTCACTTTTAAAGGCAAACCTATTAAAATAACAAATGACTTTTCAATGGAAACAGTAAAAGCAAGCAGAGCTTGGAGAGACGTACTTCATGTATTAAATGAGCAAAAATGCCAACCCAGACTTATATACTCAGCAAAACTATATATCATGATCAAGGGAGAAAGAAAAATTTTCCAGCACAAAGACAATTATTAAACCGGGCCTTCAAAAAATGCTAGAAATGATACACAAACTTGTAAGAAAAAACAACCATATCCAGGAAGACAGAAGAGTAGTATAATACCACAAAAACATAAATGTAAAATAACAAGCTTACAAAATTCACTAAACATAAAAATGTCCAGAATTAAAACTAATTTCTCCATTATAACATTAAATGTCAATGGTATTAACTCACCGATTAAGAGACACAGATTACAAACTTGGATTAAAAATCACAACCCATCAATCTGTTGCCTTCAGGAAACTCATCTCACTACAAAAGATAGGCACATCCTAAAAATGAAAGGCTGGTCCAAAATACTGCAAGCTAATGGAACCAGGAAAGAGGCAGGGGTAGCCATTATGTTCTCGGACAAAGTGGACTTCAAACCAAAAAAAAATCGTAAGAGACACAGATGGATACTACATTTTAGTCACAGGTACAATTCACCAGGAAGACTTCACAATACTGAACATTTATGCACCTAATACGGGCCCCGCAACATTCATTAAGCAAATCCTACAGCATCTAAACAAGAAATCAACCCCCAAACGATAATTCTTGGGGATTTCAACACTGCCCTCTCAACATGGGATAAATCAACAGGTCAAAAGCTTAACAGAGACACTTTGGAACTTAATCAAACCCTTAAAGAAATGGACCTTACAGATCTCTATTGAACATTTCATCCACGCACCAAAGAATACACATTTTTCTCAGCAGCAGACGGAACTTTCTCCAAAATAGATCACATATTGGGCCACAAAACGAATCTACACATATACAAAAAGTTGAAATTCTAGCCTGTGCCCTATCAGACCACCACGGCCTAAAGCTGGACATCCATAACACAACAAACGACAGAAAATACACTAACTCCTGGAAACTTAACACTATGATGCTGAATGAGAACTGGATTGAGGAAGAAATTAAAAAGGAAATTCAAGATTTCCTGAAAGTGAATGATATGAAAATACAACTTACCAAAATCTCTGGGACACAATGAAAGCTGTTCTAAGAGGTAAGTTCATAGCTCTTAATGCCTACATCAGAAAAATGGAAACATCAGAAATAAATAACTTAACAATGGAGCTTAAAGCTTTAGAGAAACTAAAGCAATCTGATCCCAAAAGTAGTCGAAGAGAGGAGATTAGCAAAATAAGGGGAGAAATATCTGAAATCGAGACTAAGAAAACGATAGAAAAAATCAACCAGTCAAAAAGCTGGTTCTTTGACAAAATCAATAAGATTGATACACCCCTAGCTAAATTAACCAAAACCAAGAGAGAGAAAACACAAATCAACAAAATTAGAAATGAAAATGGAGATACTGGGCTGGAGAGGTGGCTCAGGGGTTAAGCCTCCGCCTTGCAGGCGGAAGGTCCTGAGTTCGGATTCCAGATCCCACGTATAGACGCCAGGCGGAAGCGGGGGCGGCCTGTGCTTCTGGTCCTGGTAGGGCGGAGCCTGTGATTCCCAGGGCAGAAGGAGGTGGAGGAGTCCATGGGGGTTCGCGAATTCATCCGTGGTTCTATACACACACAGACACACACACATGTGTGCACACATACACACGCACATGCACACAGTTGAATAAATAATAATAAAAAATTTTAAAAAAAGAAAGAAAATGGAGATACCACTACTGATACCAAAGAAATCCAGAGAATTATAACATCATATTTCAAAAACTTATATTCTGTGAAATTTGACAACACAAAAGAGGTGGATGAATTCCTAAGTAAACACAACTTACCTAAATTGAATCAGGAAGTTGTGAATTATTTAAATAGTCCTATAACATATAAGGAAATTGAGTAAGTAATCTCGAAACTTCCCACCAAAAAATGTCCTGGACCAGATGGATTCAGCACAGAGTTCTGCCAGATATTTAAGGAGTCAATAACACCAATACTCCTTAAACTGTTCCATCAAATAGCAAAGGAAGGAACACTACCAAGTTCCTTCTGTGAAGCTAATATCATTTTAGTCCCAAAACCTAATAAAGATTCACTTAAAAAAGAAAACTATAGGCCAATCTCTCTGGTGAACACAGATGCAAAGATTCTTAACAAAGTCTTAGCAAATCGGATTCAAAAACATATCAAAAAGATCATCCACGGGGATGAAGCAGGCTTTATCCCTGGCACACAAGGTTGGATCAACATACACAAATCAATAAATGTAATTCATCATATAAACCAGTCCAAAGGACAAAACCACATGATACTCTCAATATATGCAGAAAAAGCTTTTGACAAGATCCAACAGCCCTTTATGATCAAAACCCTAGAGACAGTTGGAATGGAAGGAACCTTTATCAATATAATAAAATCTGTATACAACAAACCCACAGAAAGGATTATGCTCAATTGGGAAAAACGGGAAGCATTCCCACTTCGATCAGGAACTAGACAAGGCTGTCCACTCTCACCACTTCTATTCAATATTGTACTTGAAGTCTTAGCTGAAGCCATAAGACAAGAAAGGGACATAAAAGGGATTCAAATTGTCAAGGAAGAAGTCAAGTTATCCCTGTTCGCAGATGACATGATCTTATACCTGAGTGATCCCAAAAACTCCACCAGGAAGCTCCTGGAATGAAAAAAGAAGTTCAGCAGGGTAGCAGGATACAAAATAAACATACAAAAATCAGTGGCTTTCCTATATGCCCAGTATGAAAGAAGTGAAAAATCCCTGAGAGAGTCAATCCCATTTACTATAGCCCCTAAAAAAAATGAAATAACTTGGTATAAACCTAACCAAGGAGGTAAAAGACCTTTACAATGAAAACTTTAAAACCCTAAAGAAAGAAATTGCAGAAGACACCAGAAGGTGGAAAGATCTCTTGTGTTTCTGGATTGGCAGAATCAACATCGTAAAAATGACCATCCTACCAAAGGCAATATACAAATTCAATGCTATACCAATTAAAATCCCAAAGCAATTCTTTAAAGAAGTTGATCAAACAATCTCAAAATTCATATGGAGGCACAAAAGACCCAGGATAGCAAAGACAATCCTGAGTACACAAAAATACTGCTGGAGGTATCACCATACCGAACCTTAGTCTATACTACAAATCCATAGTTGTAAAAACAGCCTGGTACTGGCTCCAAAATTGATATACAGATCAATGGATAAGAGTTGAAGACCCAGATATAAGCCCACAACATTACAGCCATTTGGTCTTTGACAAAGGGACCCAAAGAATCCAATGGAAAAAGAACAGTATCTTCAAAAATGGTGCTGGCAAAACTGGATCTGCACATGTAGAAGATTAAAACTGGACCCGTACTTGTAACCTTGTACAAGACTTAATTCCAAATGGATCAAGGACCTTGATTTAAGGCCAGAGACTATAAAAACCATAGTTAAAAGGGTAGGGAATTCCCTTGAACTGATTGGGCTAGGCCAATAGTTCCTAACAGACATCCAATGGCACAGTCACTGCTACCAACTCTCAACAGTTGGGATCTTGTGAAATTAAAGAGCTTCTGTTCAGATAAAGAGATTGTAACACGAGTTCAAAGGCAACCCACAGAATGGGAGAAAATCTTCACTAACCACATATCTGATAGAGCTCTACTATCCAGAGTGCCCAAAGACCTTAGAAAACTAAACACCAAGGAAACCACTGGCCCAATTAAAAAAAATGGGCCCTGAAACTTAAAAGAAACTTTACTAGGGATGAAATTAAATGTCTAACAAATATCTTAAAAAATGCTCCACTTCCTTAGCCATCAGGGAAATGCAAATCAAAACTTCCCTGAGATATCATTTCACCCCGGTCAGGATGGCAAAAATCCACAATACGAACAACAACAAATGCTGGAGAGGATGTGGAGAGAGGGGCACTCTCCTACATTCCTGGTGGGAATGCAAGCTCATACAGATACTCTGGCGAGCTGTCTGGAGATTCTTAAAGAAATTAAAGATTGAAATGCCATATGACCCTGGGATTTCACTTCTGGGAATAATGCCCCATGCAGCAGAGGTTCACCTCGATAGCACAAGTGCGACCATGTTCATAGCGACACTGTTTATAATACCAAAATCATGGAATCAGCCCAAATGTCCAACAGTTGATGAGTGGATAAAGAAATGTGGTACATCTATACAATGGAGTACTACTCAGCCATCAAATATCATGAATTACTGGAATTTGCCGGGAAATGGATGTCATCAGAAACAATTATATTGAGTGAAGTATCCCAGACCCAGAAAGTTAAGCACCGTATGTACTCCCTAATAGGTGGTTCCTAGTACCAAACCCAACCAGCCCACCTAGAGACACTCTGTAATACAGTAATTGCAAGGAGTATGAACAAGAGGGATGAGGTAGGAGGGCCACATCAGAAACAAGGAGAGAGGGGACCATGTTACAGCAGAGAAAATAGGCCTCCATCAAGGACTGCAAGTCAGCAATGAGACATCTGGTTAAGTTCACAGACTTTTTGTTCCTGATCATTTACAACTGAGGGGGTGTGATCTCACCAGAAGGGGAGAGCATAAAATCTGGCAGATAATAACCATTTTGCAAATGGGTGATTGACCCCTCCCTCACTGTGGTTTCCTACTTTTATTACATCTACCTTTGAATACACTCTTATAAACAAGACTCTTGTTTAACAGCTTTTTATCTCGGGCCAGGGGGTGACATCTAATACCCATCAGGATGGAGTGAAGGGCATTGCAGGAGCAGCAAAACCACAAAAGAAAATCAACAAACCATAATCCAGAACTTCAGAGACTCTATATCAACCACCTAGAACTAGGTCAGCCTAATCTCTCACCATCCTGAAGCGCAGGGAAATTTGCAGAAGAGGGGGGCAGTAAGAATGTAAGAGCACAAGGATGGGAGGAGCAATTATATGCAAGATACTCCACACAAGTTAGGGCTGAAGCAATCATAATTGGACTTTGCGTGCCCTGCACAATGTCCAACACACTATTGATCCCACAAAGTCTAGCATTTGCTGAAAGCACCAAGATCCTTGGAGGCAAGGGATTGACAGCCAAAATAGTGTTCCTATGCTTAAGGGGAACAAAGGAAAGGGTTCAGGGAAATGCCGCTGGGTCCTTGTATGTCATCAGAGAGGAGGACCCAGAGGAGAGTTTGGCATGCACATTAAAGGATTCTCCAGGGATTGGAGGAGGGGAGGCACTGGGGGTTGGGGAGGGAGGAATCAGGGGAGGGTGAGCAGAGGGGTGGGGGGAGGAGGAGGGAGGGAGGGAACAGGTGTACCTATTAAGTTTGTATGAGTGGAGATAATAAAAAATGTTTAAAAAAATTTGCATTGTTTGAGTTTGAATTCAAATAATATTTTCCTATTATTAAAGCCTTTTTAGGTTTCCCTAAATGAGAATTCATGGAAGTATATCATATAATATTCTGGGGAAAACTGTTTTATTAAGCAAGAAACCACACTAACACTATGTGTGATTTTAATGATGTTCCTGTATGTTTCTGAGCAAAACCCTCTTTGAGGTTTTGAATGTGAAAAGGATAATTTTAACCACAGTTTCTTTAGGGAAAATCTGAGTTAAGTGCACATTTCACCAGAAGTCACAAGAAAACTTTTGAAGGAGCAGAAGAGATGAATCAGGAGTTAAGCATTTGACTTGAGCAGAAGAACTTGAGTTCAGATCCACAGGTCCTATATAAAAATGCCAGGAAGATATGATGGGGACTGTGCTTCCTGCCCTGAAATGCACAGTGAGACAAACTCCAGAGAAAAACAAAAATTAGTTGAAGCAATCCATGTTGATCCCAGAGTCATGCCTGCATTCCAAAAGCACATCCTATGCCCCCTTCCACATATTCACATCACAAACATACACCCTAGCACCTACACACACAAAATATGATAACATGTAACAAAGAAAGCTTGTGGATTAATAAAGAGCTGAAGATTTTTAAGACTCTCTTGCAATACCTGTGGAGGTAATAACTCTAATGATAGTTAAAATTCCACAATATTTGTCCATTATTTACTGCATTATTGCTCCATTTATCAATTACAAATTATACATATAATAAATACTTGCTAGAATTATGAAAACAAGTTGTTAGAAAACATTTACATTTAATAAAAACTTAGAAAATAGGTTTTATAACAGAAAATGTGTGTACAACTGAGATACAATATTAAACACTAAGAAAGACAATGATGACTCTGGATGCAGCAGTACACATTTCTATGTCCAGTATACCCATTGTGGGATGGAATACATAAGAAGAAAATGCCCAAGAAGTTTCAGGATGAGTGGGACTTTCCCATAAGACAATAAACATGAGAACCAACGTCAGAAAAAAAGACTATGATAACACCTTCCACCCTTTCACTCGTATACCCAGGCTTAGACACTTACATATCCAAAATGTAACACAGAAGCATGCACACAGACACCAAGCAGACATAGAGCAAAAATAATGCAATAACACAGTAAAATGAAAATAATTAACAAGAATTTCTATATTTATCAAATCAGAAGGAAATAGTTGGTACTAAAAGTTACAGGAAAGCTAGAGTCACCTAAAAGTGCCAGGCTCTTATAGTTCTCCAGCATCAAAAGGATACTCTGGTAGCATCTAGGTACTGCCACTCCTTCTAGGTAAACTCCACAGCTATATCCTCAAATGACACTGACCCCTGTAATGACACATGTCTCTTCAGCACAAGATTTGGGGACAGAAAATGGTAGTTCAATCTACTCTGTGAATATACTGTCCATGTCATAGAAACTGATATTTCATTTGTATCAGAAGAGCAAAATATGCATAAATAAACCAAAGACATTTTACCTGTGTTAGCATAATCATTAATAAAAATAGGGCTAAAGTATTTCCCAAAGAATTACAACGAAACACAATCTGCATCACATGCTTCTCCCACAGGAAGCCCAGATCCATCAATTCCATGAACTCACTCAGGGTCCTACTTTAACATGAGCAATTTGAAGGAAACAAGATAACCCCTGAATCACTGTACAACCTAAATAACATGGAAAGATCCTGTGGTTTTGAGAAAACAAACCATCTTAGGATGTGAACTCACTCTGTGTTCACAGTGGACTACAACTTACAATATTTAATCTAAATGTAGCTCCCTGAGGTGGTGCTCTGTCTCCATGCTCTGGATTCCAAGTGAGATGAACAGCAACTAGACCCCTCTCCTATTTTACCTTAATCTCCACTGAGAGAATTTTACAAAGTGAAAGATGGCAGAATGTGATGCAGCCTTCTTCCAAAAAAATGCTCTATGAACCCTGTATCCAATATATTCCATTGAGAAAGGGTGCATTCCTAGACAGTTATAATTCCTACCCAGTTTACTACTCTATACTCACTCTCAATATTATAGAAACAAACCCTTCCTCAAGTGGATATTAAAAGCATACCCCTGTCTAATCCTGATCATGCTCATTTTTCTGATGGGAATTCAGCTCTTGTATAAGGGAATAATAGTAAGGCAGGATATGCAGTCACCATACAGTTAGGAATCGTGAGGCAAAGGTCTTAACCCCCAGTACAGTAGTCAGCTGGCTGCTAATTGGAAAATACAAATGCATTGATATATATATAGAGAGAGAGAGATTTTAAGTATGCTTACTAAATAATTATGGCCCATTCTAGCATATGGATGGAAACAGGCAAGCTTACTGCACTGGAAGCCCTACTAAGTACAGCTTCTGTATTCTGCAGTTCTTAGAGGTTGAAAAAGTCTCCAAAGAACTGGCTGTCATGCACTGCCATGGCCATCAAAAGGTTAGAGCCCCAGGGGAATGGCCTGGGAGATCAAGGTGTAACAAACAGCCAACAGAAAGGTAGTCCAGGCTTATTCTCCCTCTTGTTTGAAATGGGCCCTCTGACATTAGTCCAAAGTACACAGAGGAGGAAAAGTCTGCAGACTTAGACATTGGAGGAGTCATAAAAGAAAAGTATGCATTGAAAACTCTGAAGACAAAGTCAGTCTGCCCTCAGTTAGTCAAAGAAAAGTCTTACAGGCCTTCCCTCAAAGTCTTCATTAAGGGAGAGATAATCTGCTAGAAATTATGAACACATTATTTGAAGGCAAACACATGCAAAGAATCTAGAACAGGTCACAGCTGCATGTCTCATCTATAAAAGAAAACAATATATGAACACAAAAACCTTAAACTTATGACAAGTTACCATAGGTAACTAGAGAAAAGGAGACTACTTAAGGGAAGACTAGTGGTTACATGTTTCCATAGGCCTAAGTCTGAGTGTTGGGCAGAAGTATTCCAAACTTGAATAGAAAAAGCAAAGGAAGTAGTCTATAAGTAGTTAACTGAGATCATTCCAAGTTGGATACCTCAAGTGCTGAAGTGTGACAATATCCCCTCATTAAAATCAGAAATTATCAAGGGACTTCAAAAGTAGTAGGAATTAAATATCATTTACATTGTCCTGGCAACTCTAATCTTCAAGGAAGTGGAAAAAGTCAATGAGATTCTTAAAAGGCAAGTAGAAAAAATAACCCAGAAAGGCTAGACCATCTGCTTCTAAGTTACAACAGATTAATCTCATATTTAGATTCCATCAGCTTAATTTATCTGTATATCTCTTCCAGATCAATAACTATGAAAGTTCAAAATAAGAATCAACCAAAACCCACATACTGTGGACCTCTGGATCACCCCAGCATATAGAGAGTACCATTGACAGCTTCCTGTTCCTTTCCCCCAATTAACAGGAAGTGGTCCCATTGGGTCATCCCCCTCATCCCCTGAGCAGTCAAGGTCCTTATTAGATACAGGGGGAATGAGAGAGGGGAAAAAATTTCATTAGGTAGCTTAGAATAAGATAAACTAGTAATGTTGCTGGGAAGGTTTTGAATACACACACACACACACACACACACACACACACACACACATATATATACAAACACACAGAAGTTTTCATGAAACCCCACTGAGATAAAGTCCAAATTTCCCCCAATCCTTTGTCTATGAATGGATATGGAAATGAATTCTACAAATGCAGGTGGAGAGCAGCTCTATCACATCCTGTGCCAATCAGGCTGGTAGATAAGATCCCAACCTGGAGAAGATCTTCAAGGAAGTACCTTCTGGAAACAGGACATGGCTTATTTTGAAATAAATAATAAAGATATGAAACATATGGGAGTTGTCAGTTTTGCAGCCTGCTCTGTGGAATGGGCAGTTGCTAAGGGCCTGAGCGGTTGCTAGGAACCACTCCCCTTTAAGTCTTGCCTCTTATCTTTGTCAGACAAGTTCCTCTCTTTTTGTGATTGTGTGTGCCTCCTATCTCTGACAGAGGGGTTCTTCCCTTTTTGTGGATTTGGAGCCCTCCTATCTTTTCCCAGGTCTCTTTTTTGTTTTTTCCCATAAACTAGCTAGGTTATCACCTCCCCCTAGGTTCCTGCCTCTGGAACTACAGATGTAAGTAATTTGCCTTAAGTCTTTTGTTTCCTAAGTAAAAACCAAGCCTGCTTTTAAATTCAAATTCAATTCAAACTACAAATTTCATGTTCAAGCATACACAATAAATAGACTTGTTAGCCAGATATATGCTGATTTTAAAGAAAAAAAAAACAACTTCAAGTATCTTAAAACATAGGTGGATAGAATTCACTAAAAATATGACTTTTGTTAAATTAATTGAGAAATTCTTCAAATATGAGAAGCCATCTGTTCACTAAAATCAGTACACAACTATAAAAAATTATATATTATGAGTTAAAAATATAATTCCTAAAATTAATACACAACTATTTCTTATAGAGCACATGAGTTAAAAAAAAAAAAAAAAAATCCAATATATAGTTCTTACCATTATAATCTAATATAGCCCAGCTTATATAACAATAGCCAGAATCTGATATCCTCAAAAAAGAAAAAATTAATGTATAACATGTGCCCTCTCCAAAAGATTCACCTTTACCATTTACAAAAATGTATAATAGAAATGACACAAATTAAAATCACAATATCTTAATGAGATCTCAAATGAAGTCTTTGTTAAATACAAAATGAACTCTTTGTTAGATCCTGTGACTGTTTAGTAGGACATTGTAAAATAGATAAATTTAGAGAGACAAAAGGGCTGGGAAAAACCTATTGAGGGGCTGGGAAAAACCTGTTGAGGGCAACTCTGGGCTAGGTGAATCTGCTCTGATTTATTGGGAATCTTTGTAACAGCTTTCGATACTAGAAAATTTTTTGAGTAGAAATGTTGTTGTACACTTAGGACAGGACATGATCATTCCAATCAGTAGGGAATTATATTTAGGATGAAATTTTTTAAGAAAGTAACCCATTGTGTAAGGATAAGAACAAAAAACAGATCCTTAACACATCTTAACAGGTTTTTCCCATCC
>JALPQD010000805.1:50485-101811 GCA_023101885.1 Typhlomys cinereus | reverse complement strand
GGAGGCTTGAGTCAGGGGAGCTTAGAGACTCAGAGTCAGTGGTGGAGCGAGTTACCACCCGGCATGGAAGGCCCCAAGTGATTTTCTGTTAATTTTTTGATTGTGTTGTGTTTGGAATAATCCCAGTCCTCTTAGGAAGTCAGGGCATGCCCTGTGGCAAAGCCATGCTGGCTGTGGAGACAGTTTGCGGGGCAGCACTCTACTAACTTCCCTGATTGTTTCAGGCCTTTGCTAACCTGGAGGACGCCCCCAGGAGACATGGAGGTCCCCAGTTACTGCCGCAGTGTGACCCGAGGTGGAAGCCGCTATCTTAGGTTGAGTCCAGAGATTGCCCTAGGGCTGTCATTTCTAATTAGTTACATTCATGTGGAAAATATGGCTCAGACAAGACAAAGTTCAGGGCTTCATGTACCCCCGGGTAGAAGGAAGGAGGATCAGGGGAGTTCAAGGGTCACTGTTGCAGGTCTGCCTGAATAGTTGCTGATAAAGAACCATCAGATGGCTTAAGGGACAAGGGAGTTTATTTTTTTCTTATTGATTCTGGTACAGTTCTTCGTCCAGCTGAATGAAGGAGCATGCACCAACACCAGGGCCAAGGGAACTGGCCCACACCATCTCTACGTAATGGCTGAGAGAGGAGAGGGAAATCCTGTGATTTGCCAGACCAGCATGTATGGCCAAGTGTACAAAAGGATGCAACTCCTCAACAGCTATCAGTATTATTCCTCTGCTCAGAACCTAGTCACTCCCATCATGGGTTGAAGCCTCTCACCAGCTAGACAATCTTCTGCAGGGTGTTCTGTGTCGAAAACTGACCAAACTAATTCTCTACACATTGCAGAGATCAAAATCTCAACTGTCACAATAACACCTGGCCAACCATGACAGGCCAGCTTTGGCTATATAGAATATTCCAGCCCGAGTTACACAGCCACATTGGTCACAGGGGGGATTAAGATCTGTGTTATTTGACTCTCCTCACTACATGTACACACTCTGCCAGCTTCAAGGCAGATCTTGCCCAAGGGAAGTAAAAAATAAATGCTGGGTAAAGTAGGCCTTCTTCTTTTTCTAGTTTATGTCCCCTAGGCCAACTGGAACGTATATCTTTCCAATGAAGCTAAGAAGAAACAACACTAAAATCCTGGCCTTCTAAGAGATTTTTGTGACTTTCTCTTGTCTACAAAGGATAGGAAGAGTGGATTGGCCCAGCTTGGGGCTCACGTGTTGTCAGAGGACATTATCTAGAAGGCCTTCCACATCAGTAAATCTCGCTCAAAAACAAATTTATTTTTAGTTGTCTTTATTTAAATTGTGTTTGAATTTGTTTAAAGATTTTAATTTTTTCTGTGCATGTGGTGCATGCTGCACCTGTGGCAGCCCAAGGGATGACTCTGGAATCATCCTGGATGCTCTTTGTCCTTATAGCTTTGCTCTGGGATTTGCCAGTTCTTCCTTCAGGGCTGGAAGTGCAAGTAGTTGCTGTCTATGCCTGGCATCCTTATGCTATTACTTCTAGCTCCCCAACAAGCAAGTGTGGTGGCCCACACCTGGGATCCAGCAGTAAGATAAGGGAGTCCACGGTCTCCCTCAGTTTCTTCCTAGAGCCCAGTCTGGGTGACAGTAAGACAAACCAAGCAAAAAAGCTAATGCATGAGGGGGAGAGGCGCACTGGGGAGGCTGAGGAAGGAGGATTGCACTGAGTAGTTCCAGGCTGGTTAGGGGACACCCCAGGGAGATGCTGTCTCAGCGAAACCATAAGACCCTGTTGCTCTGTCAGCTCCGGAAGGGAGCGTGGGGTTAGACTCCGACAGGGATGGATTTGTCTTTCACAGGGGTTGCCGGATCAGGGAGGCTGGGATGTGCTCAGGAGTAAGACAGGGGAGAAGCTGGCACACGGCTTTCAACAGGTTCTGTGCATCACAGGTGAGAGGGGTTGGGACAGATGCTTCAAATAGAGAAATAGAAATTTGCTGTTTTCCTTAGCCCTTGACAACAATGTGCACCCTTTGGTTTTAATAGTATGAACGGGATGTGTCATAGGAAGGGAGAGGGCTGCTCTGCCCTTGCTCCAAGAATTATGGTAATAAATTTTCCTTATGGACTTCCATCCATCATCCATCCATGCATCCATCCATACATCGATCATTATGAGCGCCCTACTGTATGAGAGGTGCCAGGTCTGCACACTAGCTGAATTTCAGAACGCTAAACAGGGGACCCAATCAGATGGACCTTGACCACACTCAAACTCTTGATTATTTAGAGAGGTCTGATCCCGGATGGACTGGAGCCTCCAGGCTAGATGGACGATTGAGTCCAGATGGTCTGGGCTTGCCGAGGTGAGACAAGTCTCCCAGAATGCACTTGAAGAGGTTTTCCCTGAGGAGCCTTTTCCTAGCACTCACCCTTCTTAAACGTTCAGTGGCAAACATAGCCTGGACCAAATGCCCCGCTTGACTCTAACCTTTTGCCTCTTCGACACAGAGCTCACCGGAACAACATGGAGACCATCTACCCCTTCCTCTACTGGGCCTTGTCTACTCCTTCATGGCGGCCGCACCCCTTTCACTGCTGGATGAACTTTCTCATCTTCCTCGCGGGCGCATGTGCACACTGTGCCTACCTGGGCAAGCTGCGGGCCCCCATCCGCTCCGCCCTGGCCTATGCCTGCCCAGAGCCATGCCTCTCCATGGCTTTGCAGATCATATGGGAGGTGGCCCCTGCCACCTGTGATTCCCGGGGGACTCTGGTGCCAGCTGCCAGCGTGAAGCTTGGGGACTCAGTGTCCTTCACTTGAGGACTGAGACAACTCATGGCAGGGTCCTGGCCACTCTGGTGTGCGTGTGCATACACGTGTGCTTCATCTCTTGGATCATCGTCCCCGGATTGGAAGTGGCCTGTTCAGAACCACTCACAGATGTCTTCAGAACCTTTGTCACCGGAAAAGGAGGAACCTCACTCTGTCATCACGCAACACCATGAAGGTCTGAACCCAATGAGATTCTGGCCAACCAAGAAGAGATGGACTGACACCTATTTCCAGAAAGATTCCCCATGATCCCACCATGGTCCAGAAGGGACCTTAGGGCTCTCTGTTGAACAGGTGAATGTTCAGTGCTCCTGTGCTCTGAATGCCCTCGGTGTGGACCCTCCCAGAACATTACCAGAGGTCTGGACCCCTAAGCTGTCCAATTGACTGAGTGGCCACAATACCTTTGGTGTTGCCTTAGTGTCTGACTGAGTTGTTCGTGCAAATATCCACCATGTGGGGACTGTGAGTGTGGCGTGGGATGTCCAGGCAGAAAATCTGGGAGGGGTTTGATCATTAAAATAAAGTT
This sequence comes from Typhlomys cinereus, assembly GCA_023101885.1. NCBI lineage: Eukaryota > Metazoa > Chordata > Mammalia > Rodentia > Platacanthomyidae > Typhlomys > Typhlomys cinereus. The sequence goes on along the minus strand of JALPQD010000805.1, from coordinate 98,470 downwards.
TGATCTATGAAGGCTGAGTGTGTACCTGAACTCCTGATTTCCTGCTTCCTCCTTCACGAGCTGGATGGCAGGAATGCTTGCCCATGCTGCCCTTTGCTTCCTAGTGTTTCAGTGGGTGGTTGAGATTTGGGGGGGGGGGGTTATCAGGGCACATTTCTTGTTAAAACCAGACACACACAGCACCTGTATGGTTGCAAGTCACACAGTCAGAATCCAGCTAAGAACAGCCCGGCCCATCCTTTGTGCATGGGCCTCTGGGGGGCACCTGGCCAACACCACCACCACTGAGATTAGCTCCCTCACACTTCAGTTCTTCAATGGGGTTCAATGTGCGCTCTGGAATCTGGGCTAGTCAGACCCTCACTCCATATATCACCACACATCCTTATGTTTCCCTATGTGAGCTCTTTCTAGGGTGATAAGGGGTGTTTCCATAAACTCCCCATGTACCACAGCTGGCTCGGTTGTGTGAAGGGAGTGGAGCGCTGCCCCCTGGTGGCACAAGAAGCTCACCCTGGGTGGCCCCTTTCCATTTGGAGCAGGACAGTAAACCACGGGAGGAGACGTGGCCAAAGCAAACCTGCGTGAGAATCTGCAGGCAGCCCCGAGTGAGGGCCTGCGGCATGTGTAGGGAGCTCAGGCTGAGGCCTGCAGGTAAGGCCTGTAGAGGTGGGCACCACCTACATGACTACATCAAGCAAAATCTGTCAGCGATGTCCCTTGGAGACAGCAGCAGAGTGAGGATCCCGGTGGGGGATTACTCACAGGTCTGTACTTCCAGAGGCAGGAAGGGGATGAAGTAGTCCATGCTGGTTCTGTCTATCAGCCTCGTGTACCATAGACCACCTGGAAGAAGACATGTTCCGGTCTAGCCGCAACCCACACCTGGCGCGGGCCAGCCATAAGCTCTTTAATCTGACCTGTCAGTATTTATAGTCACATTTCAATGGTCAACTTGACAGTTGCAGACTGTTTGGGAGCAGATGTGGAAGGGTAATGGCTGGATGGCCCATGAACCAAGACTGAGGTACTTGAATGATTGCTGTGGAGAAACCAGCCCATGGTGGTGGTACTTCAGTGGGGAACCTGCCCCATTATGAAAGTGCAAGGGAGAGGGAGAGTGCCTATCCATATGCCGTGTGACTTTGGCAGGGCAGTATACTATGAGTGAACATTATTAGCATTTAGAGCATTGGCCTTCTTAGTTGTTTGCTGTGCTGCCTCCTTCTTGGATGACGTGGAGCTTCACCTTTCCGTTCATGTGTGCTGATCCTGGTTGTCTGTAGAGCATTGGCCTATAGGAATGTTGCTGTCTCCATTCATCACTGACGTTGAGCCACTGTTCTTCGTGGACGTTGGAAACCAGAGTCTTCAGCCTCCAGAGAAGCAAAGGCTTAAAATCTTCTGAGGATCTTTTGGGTTTGTGGAATTTTCCAGCCTAGGAAAGAGGGCTGCTGCTGGTGGCCAACTGAAAGACCACTATTTTTTTTAGTAAATTTATTATACTTTTAAAATTTTTTCAGTTTTACCAGTTCCCTCCCTTCACACTCCCCTAAACCCAAACCCCCTACTCTACCTCTCTCCCTCCCCATCCCCCAGTGCCTCCACCCCCCAAATCCCGAGAGCATTTATGGTACGGCCGAACTCTCCACTGGGTCCTGCCTGCTCGATGACATAAATAAGGACCCAGTGGCCATGTCCATAGCCCCTTTCTTCTCGTTGTCCCCTTAAGCATGGATCACTATTATGCCTCCAGGGGGTCGGTTGTTTTTGCCCTTAACAGATGCTAACTTTATGAGGCCAAAGGCATTGGACATTGCGCAGGGCATGCAAAGTCCCATTAGATTGCTTTGGCCCCCAAAACATTGTGAGAATCTTGCAAATCGTTGCTCCTCCCATCTTTTGCTCTTACAATCTTACGCCCCCTTTCCCATGTCCCTGAGCTCCAGGATGGGAGAGATAGGCTGGCTAGTTCTAGGTGATGATTATAGCGCTATGAAATCGGATTGTGGTTGGTTGATTTTTCTTTTGCAGTTTTGCTGTGACTCAATGCCAATTTGACCTCACTACATTCTGCTGGGCACTGTATTATGTCACCCCTGGCCAGACGGACAAAAGCTGTAAAACTGGAGTCTGGTTTATAATAGCACATAAGGGTATATGTAATAAGAGTAGGAAACCTTTGTGAGGGAGGGGTCCTCACCCATTGCAAAATGATGATTTTTATCTGCTAGACTATATGCCCCCCCTTTGGTGAAATCGAGGGATGGTTAAGAAGTATGTGAACCTAACCAGGTTTTTCTACATTACCTACTTGGCAGGACTTGATGGAGGCCTATTTTCTCTGCGTGTTAACATGGTCCCCTCTCCTCATGTTCTGGTTTGGCCCTTCCTACCCAATCTCTCTTGTTCATAATACTTGCCCAATTACTGTTGTTACATAGGTTTACTTTTAAAGTGTCTCAATGTGGGTGGGCTGGGTGGAGTTGTACTTAGGAGCCACCTATTAAGGAGTATATACGGCGCTTAATTTTCTGGGTTGGTACTTCATTAATATAATTGTTTATAATGCCATCCATTTCCCAGCAAATTCCAGTCATTCATCATTTTTGGATGGCTGAGTAGACTCCATTTTATAGAGGTACCACGTTTCCTTATCCAACCTCAACTGTGGACATTTAGGTTGATTCCATGACTTGCTATTGTAAACAGTCTGCTATGACATGGTCGGCTTGTGCTATTGAGGCGAACCTCCTGCTGCATGGGGGGTTATTCCCAAAAAGTGGAAATAAGCAGGGTTATGCATTTAAATCTTTAATTTATTTAAGAAATCTCCAGAAGGGCTCGCCAGAGTGGCTGTATGTATGAGCTGCTTCACACCAACATGAGGAGGAGTTCCCCTCTCTAAACATCATCTCCAGCATTTGTCGTTGTTGTATGTTGGATTTTTGCAATCTGACAGGGGTGAGTGATATCTAGGGACGTTTTGATTTGATTTCCCTGATGGCGAAGGAAGCGGAGCTTTTTAAGATATTTGTTAGACATTTTAAATGTCATCCCCTTGGTAAAGTTTCTTGAAGTTCCAAGGGCACATTTTTTCATTGGGCCAGTGTTTTCCTTGGAGTTTGTTTTCTAAGTTATTGGTGCCCTCTGGACAGTAGAGCTCTGTCAGATTGTGGTGAGTGAAGATTTTTCCCCATTTGTGGTTGCCTTTGAGCTAGTGTACAATTCTCTTTATCTGAACAGAAGATCTTAATTTCACAAGATCCCAAAATGTTGAGAGTTGGTAGCAGTGACTGTGCCATGGGGATGTCTGTTTAGGAAAGTTGTTGGCCTTAGCCAATCAGCTCGGGGAGTTCCCTTCTTTCAATATGGTTTTGTAAAGTATCTGGCCTTAAATCAAGGTCCGTGATTTGATCCATTTGGAATTAAGTCTTGTACATGGTGACAAGTATGGGTCCAGCTTTAATCTTCTGCATGTGGAGATCCAGTTTTGCCAGCACCATTTGTTGAAGATGCTGTTCTTTTTCCATTGGATTTTTGGGCCCCTTTGTCAAAGACCAAATGGCTGTATTTTTGTGGGCTTATATCTGGGTCTTCAATCCTTATCCATTGATCTGTGTGTCTATTTTGGAGCCAGTACCAGGCTGTCTTTATAACTATGGATTTGTAGTATAAACTAAGGTTTGGTATGGTAATACCTCCAGCAGTGTTTTTGTTACTCAGGATTGTCTTTGCTATCCTGGGTCTTTTGTGCCTCCATATGAATTTTGAGATTATTTGGTCAACTTCTTTAAAGAATTGCTTTGGGATTTTAATTGGTATAGCATTGAGTTTGTATATTGCCTTTGGTAGGATGGTCATTTTTACGATGTTGATTCTACCAATCCAGGAACATGGGTTATCTTTCCACCTTCTGGTGTCTTCTGCTATTTCTTTCTTTAGGGTTTTAAAGTTTTCATTGTAAAGGTCTTTTACCTCCTTGGTTAGGTTTATACCAAGGTATTTCATTTTTTTAGGGGCTATAATAAATGGGATTGTTTCTCTCAAGGCTTTTTCACTTCTTTCATTCTGGGCATATAGGAAGGCCTCTGATTTTTGCACATTTATTTTGTATCCTGCCACCCTGCTGAACTTCTCAATTAGTTCCAGGAGCTTCCTGGTGGAGTTTTTGGGATCCTCAGGTATAAGATCATGTCATCTGCAAATAGGGATAGTTTGACTTCTTCCTTGCCGATTTGAATCCCTCTTATGTCCCTTTCTTGTCTTATGGCTTCAGCTAAGACTTCAAGTACAATATTGAATAGAAGTGGTGAGAGTGGACAGCCTTGTCTAGTTCCTGATCGAAGTGGGAATGCTTCCAATTGTTCCCCATTGAGCATAATCCTTGCTGTGGCTTGTTGTATACAGCTTTTATTATATTGATAAAGGTTCCTTCCATTCCTACAGTCTCTAGCGTTTTGATCATAAAAGGCTGTTGGATTTTGTCAAAGGCTTTTTCTGCATCTATGGAGAGTATCATGTGGTCTTGGACTTTGGACTGGTTTACATGATGAATTACATTTATTGATTTGCGTATGTTGAACCAACTTGTGTGCCGGGGATGAAGCCTACTTGGTCCCCGTGAATGATCTTTTTGATATGTTTTTGAATCCGATTTGCTAAGACTTTGTTGAGAATCTTTGCATCTGTGTTCATCAGAGAGATCGGCCTATAGTTTTCTTTTTTAAGTGCATCTTTATTAGGTTTTGGGATTAAGACGATATTAGCTTCATAGAAGGAATTTGGCAGTGTTCCTTCCTTTGCTATTTGATGGAACAGTTTAAGGAGTATTGGTGTTATTAACTCCTTAAATGTCTGGTAGAATTCTGTGCTGAATCCATCTGGCCCAGGACATTTTTTGGTGGGAAGATTCGAGATTACTTCTTCAATTTCCTTGTATGTTATAGGACTATTTAAATAATTCACAACTTCCTGATTCAATTTAGGTAGGTTGTGTTTACTTAGAAATTCATCCATCTCTTTTGTGTTGTCAAACTTCACAGAGTATAAGTTTTTGAAATATGATGTTATAATTCTCTGGATTTCTTGGGTATCCGTAGTGATAACTCCATGTTCATTTCTAATTTTGTTAATTTGGGTTTTCTCTCTCTTGCTTTTGGTTAATTTAGCTAGGGGTGTATCAATCTTATTGATTTTTTCAAAGAACCAGCTTTTTGACTGGTTGATTTTTTCTATCGTTTTCTTAATCTCGATTTCAGATATTTCTCCCCTTATTTTGCTAATCTCCTCTCTTCTATTACTTTTGGGATCAGATTGCTCAAGTTTCTCCAAAGCCTTAAGCTGCATCGTTAAATTATTTATTTCTGATGTTTCCAATTTTCTGATGTAGGCATTAAGAGCTATGAACTTACCTCTTAGAACAGCTTTCATTGTGTCCCAGAGATTTTGGTAAGTTGTATTTCATTTTCGTTCACTTTCAGAAAATCTTGAATTTCCTGTTTAATTTCTTCCTGAATCCAGTTCTCATTCAGCATCATATTGTTAAGTTTCCAGGAGTTAGTGTATTTTCTCTTGTTTGTTGTGTTGTTGTGGATGTCCAGCTTTAGGCCGTGGTGGTCTGATAGGGCACAGGCTAGAATTTCGACTTTTTTGTATTTGTGTAGATTCATTTTGTGGCCCAATATGTGATCTATTTTGGAGAAAGTTCCGTGTGCTGCTGAGAAAAATGTGTATTCTTTGGTACGTGGGTGAAAAGTTCGATAGAGATCTGTAAGGTCCATTTCAGTAAGGGTTTGGTTAAGCTCCAAAGTGTCTCTGTTAAGCTTTTGACCTGTTGATCTATCCCATGTTGAGAGGGCGGTGTTGAAATCCCCGAGAATTATGTTTGGGGGTTGATTTCTTGCTTTAGACGCTGTAGGGTTTTCTTAATGAATGTGGAGGGGCCCATATTGGGTGCATATATGTTCAGTATGTGAAGTCTTCCTGGTGAATTGTACCTGTGACTAAAATGTAGTATCCATCCGTGTCTCTTATGATTTTCTTTGGTTTGAAGTCCACTTTGTCTGAAAGCATAATTGCTACCCCTGCCTGTTTCCTGGTTCCATTAGCTTGCAAGATTTTGGACCAGCCTTTCATTCTTAGGATCTTTTGTGGTGAGATGAGTTTCCTGAAGGCAGCAGGTTGTTGGATTGTGGTTTTTAATCCAAGTTTGTAATCTGTGTCTCTTAATCGGTGAGTTAATGCCGTTGACATTTAATGTTATAATGGAGAAATTATTTTTAATTCTGGACATTTTTTATGTTTAGTAGATTTTGTAAGCATGTTGTTTGATATTTATATTTTGTTGGTATTATACTTCCTTCTGTCCTCCTGGATACGCTTGTTCTTTTTTCAAGCTTGAGTATCATTTCTAGCATTTTTTGAAGGCCGGCCTGGTTTGGTAGACATGTATCCCTTCAAGTTGTCTTTGTGCTGAAAAACTTTTCTTTCTCCCTCAATCATGACAGATAGTTTTGCCGGGTATATCAGTCTGGGTTGGCATTTTTGCTCATTTAATACTTGAAGTATGTCTCTTCTTGCTTTTACTGTTTCCATTGAGTAGTCATTTGTTATTCTAATAGGTTTACCTTTAAAAGTGACTTGCTTTTTTTCTCTTGAAGCTCTCAGCACCTTTTCTTTGTCTTGAATGTGGAGTGTTTTGACTATTATTTGCCGTGGCGATTTTCTATTTTGGTCATATCTGTTTGGAGTGCGAAATGCCTCTTGTATTTGGATAGGCCTCTCATTCTTTATTGTGGGAAGTTTTCATTTATGATGAATTGAAATATTTCCTCAGGTGTGGTATTTTGGGATTCTTGTTCTGGTATTCCATGAATGCGCATGTTAGGTTTCTTCAGGGTGTCCCATATTTCTTGAATGTTCCTCTCCAGTATCTTTTGGGCTTTAAAAACAATCTCTTCCATTGAGGCTGGTTAATAATTCTCCTACTTTGCTCAAGATCTGAGATTCTATTTCTGCCTCATTTGGTTCTGGCTGATAAGACTCTCTGTCGAGTTTTTTGGTTGAAGATAACTTATCTCTAGTTCAATTTATAAACTCTGCCTGAGACTAGTTTTTACCTGCTCTATACCTATTTTTGTTCTTGAACTGTTTTTCTCAACCTCTCAGGTTCCTCTTGTTTCCGGTTCAAAGTGGTTGAACACGGTTATTTAACTCTTCTCGATTTCCTCTTTCATATTATTACTCATGGTAATGATCATACTCTGAAAGTCGTTATGTTGGGTCTGGCTTTCATAGGCTATTTTCTATGGATTTGTTCTGGTCACAATCCATCGTTATGGGATTGATTCTTTTGGGGTGAGATTGTATCGTAGGGGTTTGTTTCTCGTGGAGCGTTCTGGCACTTTGACTTGTACATTGTTGTTTTGTTTTTTAGAACCTTTCAGTTTCTGTGTGTTTTTTTCACTGAACCGATGTAGTTGGTATTGTTACACCTGCCAGTTGTTACTAGTGGCTTGCCTTGGATTGGGTATGTTTGTGTATTGGTATTGTTATATCTAGATGAGACTACTAGGATGTTAGTACATCCAGTTAAGTAACCAGGGGATGAATATAAGTATGGTAGTGGCACTTTTACAATCTAGTGTCTTGGTGAAATGTGAGGGTGGGTCGTGTACTCCCTGGAGTTGTATGTTTTTGGGGTGGCTGTATGAGGAAGCTGACCTACAACATTGATACTAGAAAGGATCAGTAAGGTGAAAGAAAAGAAAAAGAGAAAGAAAAAAGAAAAAAAAAAGGTTTACTTATCTTTAGGCTGGATGTGAAGAGTCTCGCATGTGATACAATGGTTGTAGTGAAAGTCCGATGTATGGCCTGTGTTCTCTTTGTTCCTTAGAGTTTTGCTTGAGTTTCCTTTGTACTCTATTGAATTCTGAGTAGCAGTGTGACTTCCGTGGACCACGTGCGTAGGTCCCCGGTGGGCCAGAGAGGCAGAGGGTCTGATGTTGATGGCAGAATTCTTCACCTGCGACCTGAGGGGGGGCAGAGGGGCGGGGGGCGGGGGAGGGCACAAGGGGCTGGTGTCCGGGGCGGGGCCCCGGAGGCTAAGCGGCGGCCACGCGGGGTGCTGCTGGCCGGGCTGCTGGCTCCGGGTGGGGGGCGGGGCTGGGAGGGCTCGCTCTCACCTGGGCTCTGGTCCGGTTCGGCGCGGAGAGGGGGCTGGGGGCAAAGCCGGCGGCCGCGCGTGGGTGCTGCTGGCCGGGCGGCTCGGCTCCGGGGTGGGGGGCCGAAAGACACTATTTTTTTTGTGAGTTATTTTTTCATAAACTGATTGATGTATACTACAGTCTATAGATTGTTTCTTCAGAGAACCCTGTTTAATACAGACTTTCTGAGCCATGGCAGCCGTCCCCAAAGGCTGATGAACACCTTCTTTGCTCGCTGTTCCCTCTTCTCTCTTTCTGCCATGTGTTAGATACAACTCAATGGTTGAGGTTTCAAACTTTAGGCACATTTGTAAAGAATGAGTGGTTGAACTTTGTAGTGGAACAAAAGATCCATCAGACATGGACACTACTCCAGACATTATATGAGACAGGTGTAGAAATGAGAGGGGGAGTCTCTAATGCTACAATCTGCCCTCTGGTGCACCGTGTGCACCCTGACAGGTGCCCAAACACTAATGAGTGCAGACCTCCTCGAGGTGACCCAGTTGACATGTAAGGAGGACATGGGAGATGGAGGAAAACAGGCAGGAGGGGAGAGGATAAGGTTGGGATAGGATGCAATATGGAGGTAAGTAACAGGCCACAGAACACATCAATTCATCGTTAATACAGTTTAAGAATAAATGAAGCTGTGCTGGAGAGATGATTCAGGGGTTAAAGCTCTGTCATGCAAGCAGTACATCTGAGTTTGGATCTCAGGCCCCTTATGAAAATGCCAAGTGAAAATGACACTGCCCTGTACTTCTGGCCCTTGTGGGCAGAACCAGGGAAATCTCAGAGCAAAGCAAAAAGGAGGTAGGAGCAATGCAGGATGGTTTTGAAGTCACCCTTGGTCTTCCACAGGGATGTATAGCTCTCTCCATCTATCTGTCTTTTTCTCTCTCTCACACACAAACAATGAGATAAAGTTAAAAAATTTAAGAATAAAGTTAATATAGTTTAAAAGTCTTAACTTATTCTGATTGAATACACTTACATCAGACCAGCAATTCCCTTTTCTTAAAAGATTCATTGATTCATTGATTGATTGTGTGTGTGTGGTGTGTCTGTGTGTATCAGAGAGCACTAAGTGTGCCTGTGGAGGCTTAGGCCCTGTGTTAGAACAAGTTCCTCACCACAAACTGAGTCTCCAGCCCACCCCTCTTCTTATTTATTTCGAGACAGAGTCACAGGACACTGCCCAGGCTGTACTGACCTTGATTCTCCTGCCTCAGCCCTCCTGGGCAGCGAGATGACAGACCTGGACCATCAGGTTCAAAGACTGTAACCCTTCTTCATTCCTTCCTTCACTGAGCTGTGCTGTGTTGAACTGAAAAATCAACCATTTTATTGAGACAGAGTCTCACGCTGTTTCCCTGGCTGGCCTGGAAGAAACTAGAGAGCCCAGAGTAGCCTTAGACTTGCAGAATCCTCCTGCCTCCAACAATCAATATTTTCTTTTTTTATTTATGAAACAGAAAGTACACGTGTGCATACATGGCAATGCACAGAGGTCAGAGGACAACTTCTCTTCTCCCATATGGGACTCAGGGACTCAAGACTCCAGGTTTCCATGCAGGTACCATATCAAATGAGCTATCTTGTCAACCCAAGCTTATCCTTTTTAAAATGAGCAATGCAATGTCATGTAACAGTGTGTACATTGTCACTGTTGACCTGCATCATTTCCAATAAAATCATGACCACACAGCTTATGGAAACAAGGGATTTTATTTTACCTTATGGACTGTCAGTTTACAGTTTTTGTGTGTGTGTGTGTGTGTGTGTGTGTGTGTGTGTGTGTGTGTGTGTTAGAAGTTAGAAGGCACTATATTGTCCTGTATAGGCCCAAAGGAGGTGACTTTGGGAATCATCCTGGGTTTCTTCTTCCTCCTTTTTGCTTACTTTGAGATTTCCCAGGCTCTACCTTAAAGGACCAGATATGTAGACCAACACCCATTTCCATTTCCACCATTCCATTTTTAATGTAGATCTGGTATCCAAACAGGTCCTTCTGCTTGAAAGGCAGAGTGTTAACCTCTGAGTCATCGCTCCAGCTCTAGTTACAGTTCTTAATCTAGCTTGCTAGGAAAGTCCACGTCAACACCAAGGACCAAGGGAACTGGGCACACTATATCCACAGGACCACCGAGACAGGGGCAAACTTTCCTTGCCAGACAGCATATCTCTCCACATAGGCTGGAGATACCAGTTACTTAATCAGATGATTCCATCTTATTTGTCTGCCCAGGAAATGGTCCTACCAAGGTAGTCTGGGCCCCTCCCCAGCAATCAGACAACCTTCTGCAAACTTAGTCAAGTCTCACCTCAATTACTAATTCTTTATAAATATGCCCAGAACAGTAAATTTCAGTTGCCAAGTTGACACCAGTAGCTATTTACCACATGCACTGTATTAAAAAATTGTATTCCCAGACAATTTTTGTTTGTTTTGAGAACAGTTTTGTAGTCCAAACCCACAGAAGTCCTCCACCACTCAGCCTCTGGAGTACTAGGGTTACAGAGTGAAACACTACACCCAACTCCAAAAGTCTTCATCCTACAAATAACATCCCATTAACCAATGACATCCCCTTTCCTCCTGCTCAACTCATCCATCAATAGATGAATGTGTCCCTTCATATCACATTTTTTATGCCATCTCATAATTTTTTGTTTTTGATTTTTTGGGGGGTGTTCGAAACAGCGTCTCACTGAGTTGGTTGAGGATATTAGCTTATCTTAAAGTATACTTCAAGACTCAAGCAAGTCCTTTTGAGAAATTTTGTAATTCTGAGGCCTCTTAGGTGTGGTGCCATGTGTTTGAATTACCAGTACCTGGGAGGCAGGCAAAGAAAGACCATGAGTTCAAAGCTAGTCTGGGCAATTTACCAAGACCCTGTCTCTGAACAAGAGAGAAGAGGGAGAAAGAGAGAAACAGGAGAAAAAGAGAGGAGGAAGAAAGAGAGAGAGAAAGGAAGGAAGGAAGGAAGGAAGGAAGGAAGGAAGGAAGGAAGGAAGGAAGGAAAGGTAAGTAAGCAGGAAAGGCATCTTGTTTAAAAAAAAAAAAAAGAACTGGAGACCTGAATTCCAAAACCAACATGGTAGAACGTGAGAACTGACTTCTGAAAGTTGTACTCTGATCTCCACCTATGTACCTATGCATGCATTTTGTGTGTGTGTGTGTGTGTGTGTGTGTGTGTGTAAAGAGACAGGTAGACAGACAGACAGATCACACCCACAGTCTCCTGGAGCCCAGGCAAACGATGCTGGATCCATAGCTAGGGAATGACCTTGTACTGCTGACCCACCTGCTTCCATCTCCCAAGTGCTGGGATTACAGGCAGCCCTACCAACTCTTACCAGGAACGTTACTTCCTCAAGTCATTAGACTTAAAGGCCTTCCACCTTGGTCTATCTGGCCTCCCTGAATGGACACAGAAGTAATAGCACCTCTGCTGTTAAACCCAACTGCTGTCTGGAGCTAGACCACAAAGTAAGGAAAACATACATTCTGGTTTTTTATTAGAAATACACAGAGACACTGTCCAAGTCAAACTCTCTCTCCTTTTATTTTTAATATTTTATTGAGAGAGAGGCATATGCATGTCATGGTGCACAGGCAGAGATCAGAGGACAACTTTCAGAAGTCAGTCCTGTTTCCACTAGGTGGGCTTCCAGAAATGGAACTCAGGATGTCAGGATTGCAAGCAGTCAATTTACCACTGACACCTCAGCCATCTCACTGTTCTCTTTTCAGTGTGTGTGTGTGTGTGTGTGTGTGTGTGTGTGTGTGTGTGTGTGTGTATGCCTGTGACTTTGGAAATCATCCTGCATGACTCTACCTCCTTATTATTTTGTTTTGGAGTTTCACCAAGCTTCACTTTCCAGGGTCAGAAGTTCAGACCACCTCCACTTCTGCCTGGCGTTTTTTACTTGGGATCTTGAATCTGAACTGAGGTCCTTCTGCTTTCAAGGCCAAAGCTTAACCCCTGAACCATCTCTAGCCCCTTTTTATTGATTGATTTATATATTTATTTATATATTTTTTATTTATTTATGAGGCAAAGTAATTTACATAGCCCAAGCCACAAACTCTTTTCCTCATCTGTAAATTGGCAATGTTGAGAATTACATTGGGATATGCAGGTACTTGGAACAAACCCAGACCCACATGAAGGGCGCTGTTATTTTGGGTATGAGCCTGCAGGTGCAGAGACCCATCACCAGCCCATTTCCCCCCATCAGGTGCACACAGTCACCTGGGCTTCTTCCCAAATGCAGATTTGTGGTTGAAGGTGTAGTTCATCTGGACGAGTACACTTGCCAAGAATGCACGCAGAATCACACCCACAGGACACGTTTACACACACCTGTGATCCTAGCCTTGGAAGGTACAGACAAAAGGATCAAATTGACTTGTGTGGAGTATTTTGTATATCACTGGTCCTTCCCATCTTTAGGCTCTTACAATCTTGCCGCCCCCTCTTCCCCAAGGTTCCCTGAGCTTTATTTATTTTTTTAATTATTTTTTTATTAAAAATGTGATTATACATTTTAAAATTTTTTTACCAGTTCCCTCCCTCCCCCCTCCTCCCCCCGAATCCCCTCCTCCCCCTCCTCTCCCTCCCCTTCCCCCAGTGCCTCCCCCCCAAATCCCAGAGAGTCCTTTATTGTGTACGCCTGACTCTCCACGGGTCCTCCTCTCCGATGACATATAAGGACCCAGTGGCATTTCCATAAGCCCTTTCTCTTGTTCCCCTTAAGCATAAGAGCACTACTATGGCTGTCAATCCCTTGCCTCCAGGGATCTCGGTGCCCTTAACAGATGCTAGACTTTATGAGGGCAACAGTGCGCTGGACATTGCGCAGGGCATGCAAAGTTCCATTATGATTGCTTTGGCCCCAACTATTGTTGAGAATCTTGCAAATCGTTGCTCCTCCCATCCTTTTGCTCTTACATTCTTACCGCCCCCTCTTCCGCAAATGTCCCTGAGCTCCAGGATGGGGAGAGATTAGGCTGTCCTAGTTCTATGTGATTGATATAGAGTCTCTGAAGTTCTGGATTGTGGTTTGTTGATTTTCTTTTGCAGTTTTTCTGCTCCCGCAATTCCCTTCACTCCATTCTGCTGGGCACTGTATGTCACCCCCTGGCCAGAGACAAAAAGCTGTTAAACTGGAGTCTTGTTATAATAGCACATTCAAGGGCAGATGTAATAAAAGTGGGAAACCTCAGTGAAGGAGGGGCCTATCACCCATTTGTAAAATGATTACTTTTTATCTGCTAGACTATATGCCCTCCTCTTCTGGTGAGATCAGGAAAGAAGGTCTGTGAACTTAACCAGGTTTCTCATTACTTACTTGCAGACCTTGATGGAGGCCTATTTTCTCTGCTGTAACATGGTCCCCTCTCTCCTTGTTTCTGGAGTGGCCCTCCTACCCCATCTCTCTTGTTCATAATCCTTACAATTACCGTATTACATAGATTTACCCTTGAGTGTCTCAATGTGGGCTGGGTGAGTTTGGTACTAGGAGCCACCTATTAGGGAGTACATACGCCGCTTAACTTTATGGGATTGGGATACTTCACTTAATATAATTGTTTCTAATGACATCCATTTCCCAGCAAATTCCAGTAATTCATCATTTTTGATGGCTGAGTAGTACTCCATTGTATAGATGTACCAGTTTCCTTATCCACTCCTCAACTGTTGGACATTTAGGTTGATTCCATGACTTTGCTGTTGTAAACAGTGCTGCTATGAACATGGTCAAGCTTGTGCTATCGAGGCGAACCTCAGCTGCATGGGGGGTTATTTCCAAAAGTGGGATAGCAGGGTCATATGGCATTTCAATCTTTAATTTCTTTAAGAATCTCCAGACGGCTCGCCAGAGTCGCTGTATGAGCTGCATTCCCACCAGCAATGTAGGAGAGTTCCCCTCTCTCCACATCCTCTCCAGCATTTGTCGTTGTTTGTATTGTGGATTTTTGCCATCCTGACCGGGGTGAGATGATATCTCAGGGAAGTTTTGATTTGCATTTCCCTGATGGCGAAGGAAGCGGAGCATTTTTTAAGATATTTGTTAGACATTTTAATTTCATCCCTGGTAAAGTTTCTTTAAAGTTCCAGGGCCCATTTTTTAATTGGGCCATTGTTTTCCTTGGAGTTTAGTTTTCTAAGTTCTTTGTGCACTCTGGATAGCAGACCTCTGTCTGATATGTGGTTAGTGAAGATTTTCTCCCATTCTGTGGGTTGCCTTTGAGCTCGTGTTACAATCTCTTTATCTGAACAGAAGCTCTTTAATTTCACAAGATCCCAACTGTTGAGAGTTGGTAGCAGTGACTGTGCCATTGGATGTCTGTTTAGGAAATGTTGGCCTAGCCCAATCAGCTCGAGAGAGTTCCCTATCCTTTCAAATATGGTTTTTAAAGTCTCTGGCCTTAAATCAAGGACCATTTGGAATTAAGTCTTGTACATGGTGACAAGTATGGGTCCAGCTTTAATCTTCTGCATGTGGAGATCCAGTTTTGCCAGCACCATTTGTTAAAGATGCTGTACTTTTTCCATTGGATTTTTGGGCCCCTGTGTCAAAGACCAAATGGCTGTATTTTTGTGGGCTTATATCTGGGTCTTCAACCCTTATCCATTGATCTGTGTGTCTATTTTGGAGCCAGTACCAGGCAGTTTTTATAACTATGGATTTGTAGTATAGACTAAGGTTTGGTATAGTAATACCTCCAGCAGTGTTTTTGTTACTCAGGATTGTCTTTGCTATCCTGGGTCTTTTGTGCCGCTATATGAATACTGAGATTATTTGGTCAACTTCTTTAAAGAACTGCTTTGGGATTTTAATTGGTACAGCATTGAATTTGTATATTGCCTTTGGTAGGATGGTCATTTTTACAATGTTGATTCTACCAATCCAGGAACATGGGAGGTCTTTCCACCTTCTGGTGTCTTCTGCAATTTCTTTCTTTAGGGTTTTAAAGTTTTCATTGTAAAGGTCTTTTACCTCCTTGGTTAGGTTTATACCAAAGTATCTCATTTTTTTAGGGGCTATAGTAAATGGGATTGTTTCTCTCAAGGCTTTTTTCACTTCTTTCATTCTGGGCATATAGGAAGGCCTCTGATTTTTGCACATTTATTTTGTATCCTGCCCCCTGCTGAACTTCTCAATGAGTTCCAGGAGCTTCCTGGTGGAATTTTTGGGATCACTCAGGTATAAGATCATGTCATCTACAAATAGGGATAGCTTGACTTCTTCCTTGCCGATTTGAATCCCTCTTATGTCCCTTTCTTGTCTTATGGCTTCAGCTAAGACTTCAAGTACAATATTGAATAGAAATGGTGAGAGTGGACAGCCTTGTCTAGTTCCTGATTGAAGTGGGAATGCTTCCAATTCTTCCCCATTGAGCATTCCGCGCAGGTGCTCCACTAGCTCGGGGAAGCCAATTTCCGCCAGAGCATCCGCCACCACGGGCAGAGAAGAGATTTTCTTCAATGTCTTCCACAGCTTCTGGGGTTCCTGACTGCATGTCAGGCTCTCCCTCAGTCTTCCGAGGGTTTCCGCTGGTGCCACAGGCTCTGCCTCCATGTTCTCGGTAGCAGGGAAATGAATGATCGGTGGCTCCTGGGATAGATAGCCAGGCTGAGCCCTGCAAAAATATTACCGGGAGACAAGCACGGATGAGAACTTACACACAGTAAGGATAATGAGTAGCTGACAGAATGCTTTTGCTAATCAGACTACTGCCATTTCCAGCTGCTCTATCAAGCTTGCTTGCTATGCAGAAATAAGACTACATGTTTGTCACCTACTGCATGTTGTTGCTGTACAGATATGAGACAGTACATACAGCATGCAATGCACAACTTTCTTTTTTTTAATTTATTTATTCAATTGTGCGTGTGTGCATGTGTGTGTGTGTGTGTGTCTGTGTGTGTGTGTGTGTGTGTGTGTGTGTAGAACCACAGGCAATTTTGGGAGCCACCATGGACTGCCTCTACCTCTTCCTTGTTTACTCTGCCCCGGGCTTCACAGGCTCTGCCCTATTAGGACCAGGAACGCAGGCCGCCCCCGTTTTAGCCCGGCGTCTATATATGGGGTCTAAGATCCAGACTCAGAATCTTCCACATGCAAGGCAGAGGCTTAACCCCTGAGCCACCTCTCCAGCCCCTGATACAACTTTCTGTAAAAGTTACTCTTTTCTGTTGCTGTGGGATCGTCTCCAAACTCAAGATACTTCAAGGGAGAAGGATTTGTTCAACTTCTGGTTCCATTGGAGAGTTATAGTCCATCATGGCAGAAAAGGTTTGGATGGCTGGCAAATCTGGCAGAAGTCTAAGTTTCTGCAGACTTGATTGAGGTTGAGCCATGCCTTATATTTTATTTTGTGTTTCACTGGGTATAAACAACACCTTCTTTCTGATTCATAGCTTAGCTTTCTTTCCCGTAGCCTAGTAGGATTTTCACCACACACCTTGAGAACATATCAGAGGTGTTTTCCAATCGACTCTTTTTTATTTTATTATTTTTCGCGAATCGCATAAGCTTAATGGTTGCCCTGGTCTCCTACCTCCCCCCCACCCTTCCCCAGTCTCCCTTGCCCCCTTCCCCATTTCCCTTCCTTTCACCCCCTCCCTCTCCTTCTCCCAGTGCTTCCCTCTCCCCCCTCCCATTTCCTGCAGCATCCTTTTGTGGGAATGTCAAACTTTCCTGAATCCACCACTCTAGTGAGGTGTCTGGACCCTGTGGCCTTGCCCAGGACCCTTTCTTGGGCTCCCCTTATTTTTTTTTTAATTTTTTTTTATTATTATTAATTCAACTGTGTGCATATGTGTGTGTATGTGCGCGCGCGCACATGTGTGTGTGTGTGTGTGTGTGTGTGTGTGTGTGTGTGTGTGTGTGTATGTGTAGAACCACGGACGAATTCGTGAACCACCATGGATTCACAGGCTCCGCCCTACCAGGACCAGAAGCGCAGGCCGCCCCCGCTTCCGCCTGGCGTCTATACATGGGATCTGGGATCCGAACTCAGGACCTTCCGCCTGCAAGGCGGAGGCTTAACCCCTGAGCCACCTCTCCAGCCCTTGGGCTCCCCTTATTATGGTAACACTATCATGACTGTTAGTCCCCTGCCTCTGAAGGTCCTAGTGCCAGTGATCCCTGCTAGACTTTGGGGGGGTCATTGACATGCCAGTCATTGTGCAGGTCATGCGAAGTCCGATTATGGGACTGCGGCCCTAACTCGTGTGGAGTATCTTGCATATCGTTTGTCCTCCCCATCTTCTGGCTCTTAAAAACTTGGCGCCCTCTCTACTTCAAGTTTCCCTGAATTTTCGGATGGGGAGAGTCCGGTCAACTCTTTTATATAATTGTTCACTGCCTGTGCTCTGGGTGAATGGAAGAGAGGTGGCGGTTCATTCTAATGCCAAAAGAAAGGCCCCTTTGTCCAGGAGAGTCCTACGGCCCTGTGTTCGTTAAGGTTCTCTATCTAACTCGGTGTAGTTCACAGTGGTATCCAAGTGCTATGGAGGCACAGAGTGGAAGGCATCTTTGCAAGTCGATCTGGCACTGCTGATGCACAGAGTTGTGGGAGGCACTATCCTGGTGGCCTCAGAGCTGTTGAAGAGTCCAGCAGAGTCTCAGGCAAAGTCCAGCCTCTCCCTTAGGCATGTCTCTGCAAGGAGTTCACTTTCGGTAAATGGCCTTCCTGTAGTCTCTGAGGGTCTTGGCCATGAATGGAACCACCTTCTTAGGGGCAAGATTCCTCCCTCCCAGGGAGACAGCACTTGTGTTGTGGGGTCCAGTAGGGGCTAATGCAGCCTCACAAGGAGAGGAGCACCCCCACGCCACAGAACAAAGCCACCTCCCCAACCCAAACCCACCCCACCCCGACACCATTTCACCTACAGGAAATAGCCTCAGGGATAACAGAAGCACTTGCTTCCACTCGCTCACCTGTGAGGTTAGGATTTGGGATCAGAAAAGAGTTTCCCCCTTTGTGTGTGTGTGTGTGTGTGTGTGTGTGTGTGTGTGTGTAGGGGGCAGCAGGCGAATAAGGAGGACTTTTGGAAGGGAGATAAATTGCCTAGACGAATGTGGCCGAGTTCTGGGGGAAAAGGGAGGGAAAGGCCATTCACTGTCATCCAGGATTTCATAATAACATGTGGACCCGACATAAGTGGCCATGTGAGGAGCACTTTCCACCTCCGTCCTGTCAGGAGTGTCGGGGCAGTTGGCATGGATAAAGAAGTTCTGATCACCTGTGCCCAATGCAAAATGGGGCAGGTGATGCCCACACATTTCCCAGAGAAATGCCCCCTCATTTCCAGGAAAGTCTTTCACTCCAGGCTCAAGGAGTGATGGATGCTCAGAAAGAGCAGTTCAGGGTGGAATCCAGAGACTTGGAAGCGACGGAGATCAGGATTTGCACCCACTCTCACACCTTCCAGTCTACGTGAGCTTCAACCTCCCTAGGCCATTAGAATTGCCCTGCTGGGCAGCCCTGGGAGGCCTGAGCCTCCTCCCTCTGCGGATCTGGTCTCTCCACCCAAAAGGGCTTTAGCAGGACCCCAGCTACACTCTGGATATTGGAACAGCCTCCTCCCTCTGCGGATCTGATCTCTCCACCCAAAAGGGCTTTAGCAGGACCCCAGCTACACTCTGGATATTGGAACAGCCTCCTCCCTCTGCGGATCTGGTCTCTCCACCCAAAAGGGCTTTAGCAGGACCCCAGCTACACTCTGGATATTGGAACAGTGACGTTCCCGGGCACCTGCCATCCTTCGGGGACACTTGGTGCATCTCCCAGGACCGAGGACTTTCCCCCAAGTCGGCCATCTGCCAAGGGAAGGGTCTCTCCCTTCTCAGGCTTTGGACAAGAACTTTCCAGAGGGAAGACCCTGATGGAACCAAGGGACCTCCGGCTGTCTCCCAAGGGATCTCATGAGGCTGAGCTTGCAAAGAGGGATTCCTTTGGAGGGGACGTGTCTATGTCCTTTATTCTGCTCCCTATCACACCCATCGCTTTTTCTTAGGTAACCCCACCCACTCGCCCGGCAGCCCCAGGCCACCTTTCTTTTTTTGCACTTAAGTATCTGACAGAGGAGAAAGGAATGAAGTCCCCAGGTTAGGTTGGGGGTTGGCTCCAGCTTGCCCCTGAGCCTATATGTGGGGAAGTGGGATTCGAATGTCAGGATGAGCTCGAGACTCGGGAAGGGTGAAGGTAGTTGAGTGACCAGAAGGCCAGGGGAGGCGAGGACATTGGATGAGGGAAGAGGTTTCCCCTCTGTATGTGTGTAGGGGAGAGGGGGCGAATAAGGAGGACTTTAGGAAGGGAAATAAGTTGCCTAGAGGAATGGGACCAAGATCCAGGAGGAAAGCCGAGGGGAAGGCTATTCACTGTCATCCACCATTTTTTATTATTATTATTATTTATTCAACTGTGTGCATGTGCGTATGTATGTGTGTGTGTGTGTGTGTGCGCGCGCGCGTGTGTGTGTGTGGGTGTGTGTGTGTGTGTAGAACCACGGAAGAATTCGGGAACCACCATGGACACCTCCAGTAACTTTTGCCCCGGGATTCACAGACTCCGCCCTACCAGGACCAGAAGCGCAGACTGCCCCCGCTTCTGCCTGGCGTCTATACGTGGGATCTGGGATCCGAACTCAGGACCTTCCGCCTGCAAGGCGGAGGCTTAACCCCTGAGCCACCTCTCCAGCCCTGTCATCAACCATTTCATGCCAACGTGTGGACCCCAGGGAAGGGGCGACATGAGGAGCATTTTCCACCTCCATCCCGCCAGCCGAGTTGAGGCAGGTGGCGTGGATAAAGAAGCTCAGCTTACCGAAGTAAGAAAATTAAGTGCCCTAATAAGTACGTGGATCCTAGTACCAAACCCGCGCAGGGGCAGGGGGGGACTGCGCAGCTGGGCGGGGCGTTCTGAGCGTCCTCTCCTCTGGACCAGTTCCCCATCCCCTGCCCCAGCGGCAGAGTTTCTGATGGCCAGGAAACCGCTTTCAAAGCTTAGGTGGAGGAAGGAGCTGAGGCAGCGCTGGCGGCGGCAGCTGAGGCGGGATAGAAATTCAGCTGCTCCTGGTGGGCCTGGGGTAGCTGGGCCGCAGCGCCTTGGATTCTGGCGAACCCCTCCTACAGTCGCCACTCCGGGGACTCCTGAGGGGGCGGGGCCGTCCCCGGCCGGGCATTTTCCTCCAGTCCTCTCGCCGGTGTGCCCCCCTTGTTGCCTGCTCAGAGCGCGGGGCTCGGTAACCCCCGCGGACTCGCATTGGGTGGCAGTGGTGGCCAAGGTCCTCACTAGTCCACCGCATAGGCCCAGGTGGTCTGGCGGCTGTCTCTGACTGACCTGTGCAGGGATGCGGCTGGGCATGACTTCCGAGTTGACCCCTGTAGGGTTTCACTCTGGCCAGAGCCTCGGTCGCCACAGACTCTAGATGTGACTGCTCAGAGGAGAGTGCGTGACCCCAGGGGGTGCTCCTGGAACCAGAGTTGCCTTGGGGGTCGACGGGCGGCCAGGAGGGTCTGGGGTGCGGCCACCTAGGTGTTCTGACAGCAGCCCTCCCAGGCTTGGCCGCGTCCCCTGCAGCCGGTCCCCCGTGCGATCCTGCAGCGGATCAGGCTGCATCATTTCCTGGAGCTCTCTCTGGTGGGGCGGAGTGCCTCTTTGCCAGGAGGTCCTGTTCTTCTTGGTTTTCCTTTTTTTCGTGGGAGGAGACCAATGCGAGTCCAGGACTGCCTGGACAGCCTGGGCGTGCGGCTCTGTGAGGCACTCCTAAGGATGCTTGCCCTGCCTGGGCCAAGCTGTGCAGGTTTGCGGGGTTTCTACTGCCCTCAGGGGCGCGCGCTGGACTTGTGTGGGCTGCTCTCCTGCAGCAGGAGTCCCTGTGGCACCCTGGGCAGGCGCTGTGCATCTTCTGCTTTTGCTGCAGAGCAAGAGTGCGGCTGCGCCCTGTCTGCAGCAGTTGGGGCTCCCAGAGCCAGCCTGGAGCGGCAGAGCGGCCCTCCCTGTGGGACCAGAAGTGCTTGCGCCTGCTAATGGGCATCAGGACTCTGAGATTCGTAGGGTATGTCTAGAGGTCCTGCCTGCAGGGGACAGGGCGGGTTCAGGCCCGCTGGGCCTCTGTCTCAGCACTCTGCGAGGCCCTATCTTGGCGCGCTAAGTTACAGGATGTCCCCTCAGGACCCAGGACACCGCGTCCTCAACCTCTTCTGCAGCCTTTGGGTCCCGGTGCTCCCAAGGAGGCCTGATGACCTTCTCCTGGTCAAGCCCCACCTCAGCCAGCTCGTCCCACTGGGTGGGCAAGCCCTTGGCAAAGGGATCTGAGGAAGCACAGGTGCTTCACCAGCTCCGGGAAGCCAATTTCCTGCAGAGCATCTGCCACCGTGGGCAGCAAAGAGATCTGCTTCAACGTCTTCCACAGCTGCTGGGCTCCTGAGTGCTGGACAGTCTCGCTCTCAGTCTCAAGAGCGTTCCCGGTGGAGGCACCACAGGCTGTGCCGCATATCCTCCTCAGTCCCCGGGGAGAAGATAGGGGTGGGGAGCGACCTTCCCTGGACCTGGATAGGAGCGAGGGAGTCCCCTGGCTGCTCCTGAAGTGCTCTTCTACTCTGACCCTCCCCGCCCACGTGGATGGCCCCGCTGATGATTGGCTGGAGCCTGGGGGTCGCCCTGCCTTTCATTGGCCCGCTCTGGCTCCACATGGGGAGATCTTCATCTCGGGAGGAGTGAACCCGAGAGGAGGAGGGCGCCTCCATCCCACAGCACAAACACACACACACACACACACACACACACACACACACACACACACAAACACACACACACACACCCTGCACCCCACCCGACCCTGGTTTACCCACAGGAAATTTTGCCTCAGGGATATCAGAAGACATTGGGGGTCCTCTGGGGCTGGTCCCTTCTCCCCTCTTGCCCATAGTGCACTCACCTCAGCCTCCAGAAAACTGTGTGAAAATAAACACGTGGTTCAAGGCTCTGCATTATATATGCCCCAGAAGTCCTAGCTAGGTGGACTTCAATCTCTCTAGGCCTGGACCACCACGAGCACCTGAAATGGGCGGCTGGAGGGGTCAGTGGGGCATGCCAAAGTCCTGAAAGAGTCCCGCACAAAACAACATATCCTTTCTCTCCCTCATCATGGGGCCTCTCTGTCTCCTCTTCTGACATCCAGAGGCCCCGGCAAGGACATAGCCCCACCCTCGATACTCCCAAAATCACATATCCCTTGCTGAATCCCATCTGCGGATGACACCCACCCACACTTCCTTAGGCTTTCTTGGTCAATTTTTTCTTTCTGACGTGGATTCTGGGAGGCTATGGCGAGTGGGTTCATCATTCATTGTCCATCTGTGCTCTCCAGGACACATATGTGAGTGAGAGTGTGTTCGGTGAGTCCTGATCTCTTTAGTTTCCGTTCTTCTTTCCTGATGTGTGGGTGGATGATTCTGTGTCTCCATATGTGGGAGTGTGTGTCCATGGCTTGGAACATGGGTGTTCTTGTGCCCAGCCTTATTTCTGGCCCAGCCTCTGGCTGGTGAACTTCTGCCTCAGCACACAAACCAGTGGAACCGAAATCATGCGCATCCACAAGGGGCTTCAAGAGACATTTGCCAGTGTGATGAGGTTCAGTTGGAAAGCAGGGGAGCCTAGACCAGGAAAGAGCAAAAGGCCATCCTAGGTGATAAGGTGGGCCTCAGTTTGGAGCAAGAAGGTGGTTGACCCCATCATCTTTAGATGGAGTGTGGGCAGGGGATGCAGAGAGCACAGGGAGGCTTTGTGAGGATTGTGTGGCAGGCTCCAGGCACACCAAGCTAAATGCTGAGCAGGTAGCCATCAGAACTACCGTGCTGGGCAGCCTTGTGTGGACTGACCCTCCTTCCTCTGCAGATCCAGTCTCTCCACCCAAAAGGGCTTTAGCAGGACCCCAGCCACACTCTGGATATTGGAACGGTGACCTTCCCGGGCACCTGCCATCATTGGGGGACACTTGGTGGATCTCCCTGGACCAAGGACCATCCCCTATTTGGACAAGAACTTTCCAGAGGGAAGGCCCTGTGGAACCCAGGGATCTCCAGCTGTCTGCCACGGGATTCCATGAGGCTGAGCTTGCAAGCAGGGACTCCTTAGGAGGGGACATGTCTATGTCCTTTGTTCTATTACCTACCACACCCATCGCCTTTTCTTAGGTTCCCCCAACCACGTGCCCCACAGCCCCAGGCCACCTTTCTTTTTCTGCACTTATGGATCTGATGGAAGGACAGAGGAAAACGGGATAAAGTCCCCGCGTTAGGTTGGGTGCTGGCGCCAGCTTGTTCCTGAGCATATATGTGGGAAGGTGGGATTTGAATCTCTCGAGAATCAGGAAGGATGAAGGTAGTTGGGTTACCTGAAGGCCATGGGAGGCGGGACTTGGGATGAGGGAAGAGGTGTCCCCTTTGTTTGTGTGTAAGGGGGAGGGGGCAAATAAGGAGGACTTTAGGAAGGGAGGTTAGTTGCCTAGACGAATGGGGCCAAGATCCAGGCAGAAAGCCAAGGGGAAGGCCATTCCCTGTCATCCACCATTTCATGCCAATGTGTGGCTCCCAGGGAAGGGATGACGTGAGAAGCATTTTCCATCTCCATCCCACCAGCTGAGTGGCATGTGGCATGGATAAAGAAGTTCAGCTCACCGAAGTATCCCAGACACAGAAAATTAAGCGCCCTATGTACTCCCTACTAGGTGGATCCTAGTACCAAATCCGCTTAGTGATATACTCAATGATAAATCTGTGTAATACCTACGGTACTTGCAAAGATTATAAACAGGAGGGAAGGGGAAGGAGGGTCCCGCCAGAAACAAGGAAAGAGGGGATCATGCTGTAATAGAGAAAAGAGGCCACCATCATGTACTGCAAGTAAGTAGTGAGACATCTGGTTAGGCTCACAGGATTTCCTTCCCCGTGACTTGCAACTGAGGGGGTTTGACCTCACCAGTCAGGGAGGGCATAGAGACTAGCAGATAGTTAGTAACCATGCTACAAAGGGGAGAATGACCCCCCTCACTGAAGTCTCCTACTCATTCCATCTACCTTTGAATGTACTCTTATTTTAAGACTCTATTTTAACAGCCTTTTATCTCTGGCTAGGAGGAGACATCTAAGACCCATAAAGATGGAACCAAGGGTGGTGCAGGAATAGCAAAACTGGAAAGAAAACAACAAACCATAATTCAGAACAGCAGAGATGCTACATTAACCACCTGGAAACAGACCAGCCTAATCTCTCCCCATCCTAAAGGTCAGGGAAATTTACTGAAGAGAGACCGGTAAGATTGTAAGAGCCTAAAGTTGGAGAGGAGTAAGCAGATGCAAGATACTCCACAAAAGTTAGGGCTGAAGTAACCATAATAGGACTTTTCATGACCTGCACGATGACTGACATAGCATTAACCGCCCTCCCCTAAAGTCTAGCATGGATCAAGGGCACTAGGATCCTTAGAAGCAAGTGACTAACAGTCACAATAATGTTCCTGTACTAAAAGGGAACACAAGAAAGGGTTCTAAGCAATGCTACTGAGTCCTTACACCTCAGTCCTATCTGGATTAGTCTTTTCATTGCATCTGCAGGTACTCAGCACAGAATCCCCTCCCAATGAGTCTTGCCATCCACCTGTGATGCACATACATACACACACACAGGTGCTATTGAGTAAATCAAAAAATTTTTTTAAAAAAATGATAGGAACCATGGCTTTAATCCCCTCTGACAACTAGTGGCTGTGGTCTGCGGAGCACAGAAAAGTATCATTTAATCAAGAAACCAGGCTTTGTTGTGCTCTGCTTCACACAGACCTCTCCTGACTCTCTGCCATCCCCTGTGGGTTTTGCTCCTTGGTTCCATTGGAGGGCAGAGGTGTGGCAGCCCTGACAACAGCCTGAACAGTGTGTGTGCAATTGCTGTATCATGCATGCTCTACATGCTGTTTAAGCAGGATGCTGATATTACTGTGAGTATATGCAAGACAACTACATGAGAACAGCCATGCAAGTGAGGGGGTTGCAATCTACTTGCAAAGAATAGAAACAGAGTCCAGGTGCATGCTCTTCATAGAATTCAAAGCTTTGGCATGGTCCATAGACCCCCAGTTTCACAAACACTCTGGGAAACTCTGAAAACAGCAGATTCCAGGGCTTATGATGCAGGGGCAGATTCCAGGGCTCATGGTACAATTGCAGGTTCCAGGGATCATGGTACAACTGCAAGGTGTACAGTGCTAGGGCCCAGCAATCTTTGACCGGACTGAGCACTTGAATGTTTCTGCTTTTTATATCAAAGTCACTGCTTGTCTGTCATGTAAGCGGTGTGAGTTGAGATCCCAACATCTCCATCCTCCAAATCCTTGCCAACTTTCCATTTGACCCTTGAGCCATGGTTCATCTATGACTTTCCACTGTGGTTGCCAGCACCTTTTCTGTATTTCACTTTGTTTCTGGTTCCAGGGCTGAAACTCTGGAGCGAGCTCTCTGCCTTAATTTTTGAGGCAGGGTCTCTCACTGAAGTTGGAGGTCAGTGATTCAGCCAGACTAGATGGCCACCTCCTTGCACATGAGATTGCAATTACATGCTGCCCTACCTTTGTAGTGAGTAGCAGAGAGTCCAGGCTTGGGCAGCTAAGTGGCTGTCTCTCCAGAACATGCCAAAGCTGTCCTGATTCATGCCAAGGAAGAGACATTTCTCTCGGTGGAGCCCCGCAGTTCTCTCTGCTCCCAGTGCTGGTCTCTGCCTCTAGGTGCTTTAGAACAACAGTAAAACTTGTGGTCTGGTCAGCCCTGGGAAAGGGCCTACCTGTGTACGTGCTGGTGGCCAGTGTGGCCAGTCAACCGTTTAAGTCTTGTTCCTGAACAATAAAGTGGACACTATCTTTCCCCTTCATGGTGTCTCTAGTGCCTGTATTTCTGTCCCTTAGTGGCGGCGGCTGGCCTCGCCCCTGTCGTGTCCCCGTGAATAGCTCTGGCTGGGCCACTGCAAACGACCAGCAGAGCTCCTGGTCACTGCTGCCAGGCAGCCACTGCAACGCACCTTTTTTCAGGGGGGCCGCCCATCCACCTCAGACCTTCATGAGCTTGTGGCAAGCACTTTGCTGACTAAGCCACTTCCCCAGCATCCCAGCCCTACATCCCTTCAAAGTTCCTGACAGCATTGTGAGCATGACGTCAGAGACAAATGAATGGACTCTAACCCGGATTTTAAAAGCTCTGTCTCTAAAGTGCTGGGCATCTCTCCATCACTGTGACAAATATGCAGGAAAATCAACTTAAAAAGAGCACATGTTTACTTTGTCTCACAGTTTCCCAGGCTCTGCCCATGGTTGCTTGGCCCATTGCTTGTGTCCTGAGGCAGAACAGTTAATAAGCACATTAATAAGCACAGGAGCATAGGCAGAAGAGTAGCTCACCTCAAGCTTACCAGGAAGTGAGGAGAAGAGGCCATTCCCAGTATCTCCCGTGAAGATGCTCCCCACCCGCATCCCCCACCCTAACTCTTCCACACGGCCCCACCTCCTAAAGGTTCCATTGCTTCCCAGGACCGTCAGGGGCTGGAGACTAAGCCTTTTAACACAATGGTCCTCATTGCATGTCCAAATGGTGGAAAGGTGCCCAAGAGAAACAACAGGTTGAAGTTGGAGAAATGCTAAGCATAAATTTTCAGATGAAGGGTTTCACCCTTAACATCTATGAGTTCTGTTATGAAGCACAAAATATGTGTACCCCAATAGAACAGATACAAATGGAAGGTGTGCAAGAAGCTCTCTGAACCTCCCTTAGTTCTAATATTCATACATTCATTCATTTCGTTCATTCATTCGTTCACTCATTTGGGGTGTGTGTGTGAGTGGTGTCCGTGCACTGCAGCTCATGCACCTGTGTGGAGGCCAGAGCGGGAGCCTTATTTCTTGGAGCAGGGTTTCTCTCTCTGAATCTAGAACTTGAATTTTTAAGCCATGCTGGAAGCCAGAAAAACCCCATCAATCCTTCTGTCTCTATCCACCTCAGTGCCAGGGATCATGGGTGTGCACTGGGCACCCCTGACTTTTTGCATAGTACTGAAACTTGAACCCCAAGTCCTCAGCCTTGCACAGCAAGCACTCTAACTGCTGAGTCCTTTCTCTACATCTTGCATATTGTTTTTAAAGTGCTTATTTTCCTAAATGTGTTGTCATTTCTTCTGTGCAAGATTGATCACAGTAAGCAAGGAGAGCCAGGCAGAGCTGATGGGGATGTGGGAAGAGGGTAGGCCTGTGCACTGGAAGAGGTGGAAAGCTTGATTCAGCATGATCTGAAAGCTGGTTGTACCATAGTTCCAAGGCCTTGAAACTGACCCAGAAATTCCACTGGCCAAGATTTATCTTAAAGAAATAGCAGAGTAAGAAATTGAACCTGTCTCTTGCCTATGATGTATCATTGCAGAAATAAAGTGGAACACTACTTCTTCAGAGAAAGGGAACTGCTGTGATATAATAGTATGCCATTAAAATGAAGAAGGCAGGAGGAAAATGAAAAGATAGATTCTAAAGGAAAAAATGACAAATCACCTTTATTTCTTTTTCTTCAGCTACATTTTTCTAAACTTTTTTATGGATAGTTTTTTTTTTCTAAAATCAAAAGGCATGGATACTTAGGGCATAACAGACTAATGCTATTTCATGCTGCAAATCCTACTACATTTTCCAAGTGATGTTACCCTGGTTAAGTTCTAGTTATACGTAATAATTAACCTCATTTGTCAACCTGGATCAATCATCTTAATCTCTTGCTGCCATGACTTCTCCACCATGATGGACTGTATGCTCTCAAGCTACAAGCCAGAGTAAACATTTCCTTCTTTAGTCTGTTTTTCTCAGGTTGTTATCACAGCAACAGGAAAGCTAACTAACATATCATAAGCCTCAGAGTTAGCATACATACTTAATTTCTTCACTGTAATTTTCAGAGTTAAACAGAGTAGATGATATTATCCTGTGGCACTATCAATTCGGGGAGACCCTAGCCCTGGCTCCCAAATCCAGGAGGCCTGGCTACAGACAAGCCTGAACAAGTTCCTCTATGCCCCAGACACGCCCCAATAGAGGAACCATACAGGCAGCGGGATGAACAACCAATGGGAAGGAGGGATGAACAACCAATGGGAAGCAGCCATCTAACCTGCCCCTGAGATGGACACCTAGTAAACAGTTGGATGATTGGTGGCTGTCCCCCGCGGAGGGATGGCAACACCTGATTGGATCTTGACCCTATAGAAGCCCAAACACTTCCTGACTAAAGCTGAGTCTACAGCCAATTGGTCGTCTGCAGGTTGCTTCTGTCCTGACTCTCAGGTTTTGGGTGGTGACCCCACACACTGGAGGCTGCTGCGGAATTCCTCCTCCTTCCCCAGTCTGGCCTGGTAGTCATTAGGCAACATTGCTCTGGCAAGCATTAAGACCTGAGTACGGATTCCCAGCACCTGCGAGAAAGCTGAGCCCAGTGACATCGGTAACTCCGGTGCGGGGTGGAAGGTTAGATGTTGGGGGAGGAGGAGATGTTAGGGGACGGGGAGATGGTGGCAGAGGGGAGATGGTGGCGTGGGGGAGATGGAGGGTGAGGGTGAGATGGGTGGGGGAAGATGGTGGCAGAGGGGGAGATGGAAACGGAAGGCGACATGGAGGGGAAGATGGAGGGGGAGGAGATGTAGGCAGGGGGAGATGGTATTGGAGGCAAAGGGAGGTGGAAGGGGAGATGGAGGCAGAAAGGAGGAGATGGTGACGGACCGGGGAGATGGAGGAAGCAGGGGAGATGGAGGTGGGAGGAGGTGATAGAGCTGAGGTGGAGATGGGAGGAGGAGGGGGAGAGGGTGAAAGAGGGAGGAGATGGGAGGCAGAGGGTAGGAGATGTGGACGAGGGGGACATGGTAGTGAAAGGGAGACATGGTGGGCAGAAGGGGAGATGGGGGATATCGGGAATCATTGATTAGGAGACTAATGTCTACACAAAAACAAAGTGGCAAGGGGCTGGATAGATGGCTCATGGATTAAGCAGAAGGAATCTAAGGTCAGGTCCCCCAAATCCCGATTAAAAAAAAACCTGAGCAGTTGAACAGCAGACTGAAACTTCTGCTGTGGAAGGCAGAGACCTGGAAAACCTCAGAGCAAAGCAAGAAGGAAGAGAACAATCGTGGGAGTGATTGCCAGAGTCACCCATGGGCTGCCACAGGCACATACAGTGCCCTCTTCTATCGACCACACGTATGTGCACCACACAAACCACACACACACACACACACACACACACACACACACAAAGTTGTAAAATAAGGTGATGAGTGATCAAAGAAAGACAGGTAACCTAATATCAACTTTTTGTCGGCCACACATTTTGTAAACACATATGTGCAATACTCTACTTTTCATGTGCGTGTTTATAACATGGATATATAGCACATGAATGCACACACAAAAATAAAATAAATGGATAATAAATCCTGGCTTTGCTTCACTTCAAAAAAATAAATAAACAAAGCAAAAATTCCAAGGACCACTGTGCCATTGCGTGCCAGGAATGCTGTAGAAATGAAAATGTCCCGAGTTTGGGGTACTGGCCAGCCAGCATGCTCTTGGAGGAGTAGAGCCGTGCCATTCAGTTCAGCTTATTGTCTCCTAATGACAGGTGGAGAGGCGGAGACTCACAGGGTCCATACAAATGGGTGATGAGTTAAGGCCTACGCATAATCCCAACTATTTCCAGTTTAGCACAACCAACTCTCAAATTATCAATAACAAATCCCAGTTTTTGTCCCCGTGGATTCCACCAATTTATGATACTTTAAGTCTCTCTGAAGTACCCATCTCGCATGCTAGCACAAGTGACTTGGAGTGGCGATTATATTTCCAAAGAAGTCGGGGTCCAGTAATCTCGTGCCTCAGGTGCTCTTAGAGGAAAAAGGGGCACCGACTCAAGTGTAGCTGAACAACACCATGTGAGTGCAAAGCTACAATTTCATAGAATAAGATGCAGAAACACTTGACAATGGAGCAGGCGTTAGTGTGCAAGTCAAACTTTTTCCTGTGGGTCCCTCCCCTCATGATGAGGTTAAGAACTCAGATGGCATTGCCGAAGAGCAGCTTATTGTCCTGAAAAAGTGATGGTCGAAGCATAAATTTATCGGGTTTCACCTTTTATGTGTAAGGAAGGCTCCTGCTGGCTTTTTTTTTAAATGAGAGAAACTAATGCCTCAAGCTAGTTTGGGTGTAACACGCAAAGACTCTCCAAACAGTTTTGAATAAATGACTGAGTGTGAAAAGTGCAATAATATGTTATATTTCCAAGGGTGCAATTTGAAAGGAAGATTGGAATTTTATAGAATGAAAACCATCCCATTTGTCCCCCAAATGCCAACTGTAGTCGACCTGAGAGGCTCAGCAGGTAAGGTGCATTTTGCAAACTTGGCAATCGGAGTCCGGACATGCAGCTTGTGCACTAAATTTCTCTCTCTATCTTTCAAAATAAATAAATAACATTAAAATGCCACTGTGAATATATTAAACAAGACTGAATGTACAAAGGAGGTAGATGCTAAAAATACACATCATTTCACAAACATACAAGAAACCATAAGAAAGTGAAGTAATACAATGGCAGTCCTGTTCATATAGCCATAGAACTACTCCATCTGGTAAAGCACAATGTGACCGCACAAGGCCAGGGTGTTGGTGGACTCGAAGGATCCAACACAGGAGACAGTGAGGGGGGGGGCTGACCTTAGGAAAAGTTTTAGATGACTCAAAAAACAAACGGATTATGGAATGAGTTCATGAGACAGAGAGGATATAGGTGCTTTCAGGTTTTTGGACCTTGAACGACTCAATGCCATTTCTGCCATTGACTTGCCTAAGTGGTGTGGTTGGGGACAAGCTACTTTAACTCTCTAATTCCTCATATACCCAATGGAGATGTTCAGCAAGGAACGGGTACAATGTTTCCAGGAAGAACAACAGAGCCTTAACTCTGTGGTGTGTCTGATTCCCATGTTCTAAATCTGTCATAAGCTAGCAACGGCTTAGCAAGCTAGCTTGAGAAATTACTTCTGCTCAGGGATTTGAACTAGAATAGTAAAGTTAGGGCACTTGCTTCCGGCTAAGCCTTCCGTGGATGATCTATTTGGTTCTCAACAAGTTGAGTTGATGTTATCTTATCTGTTTTCAGAGCGAGGAAATTGAGTGGTGGAAGGGATTGGGGGACTTATGTGTCAAAGCACTGGCATTCCCTTTTTCCTCCCCCATCTCAGAAAACTGCTTAGCCTGTTCCTTGAGTGAATCAAATAAACTGTCCGCGAAATAGTAGTGGTATACAGTAGAAGCTTACTAAGCAGTCTCTCCTTGTTTATCATTTCTATGGTAGAAATTTGCATTGGGAAGAAAAATGAACCTGGGACTGGATCCCAGACATCTATAAAAAGCCCTAGAACAGGTTTCTAGAATTCATTTCTTCTTCCTTCTGAAGATGAACTGCTAAAAAAGAGAGGTGATAGGAAGAAGCAACATGTCCACCATCCTGTTTTGTTATTGTCCTCTGAGGAGCATGGATTTGGAATCTAAGCAGGTCTTCCCTGTTTCTTGTTAAGCAGGATGAATAACTATCCCTAATGTTGAAAAATCATTTAGTAGTTCAAAGTGAAATCTGCAATTCAAAGCATCCTGATCAAAGATTACTATGGATTATCAGACTTATCTGTGAGAATGTAACTGGGCAACTCAACTCTTTCCAAAACCTTGGTGGATACATTAGAAAATTTCTGCTGCAAGGAATTCAGACTCGAGTTCAGCTGGCTCAGGAAGCCTGTTAACTTACATATAATAGGAAGCAGATAGGAAAGGCTCGAGCAATAGGCGCACCCTGGCTTTGAATCTCTGAAGACCTCCTTTCTGCACCCCTGGGGATGCATTTTGTCCTCAGGTTAACTGACTGCCACCTTCCAGGTGCCATGTTCCGACAAATATCCAGCGAAAAGAGGACATATCTAGGCCCTGTGTCTGCAGAGAAGAGAGGACAGCCCATTTTAGCCTTGGTTTCACTTCTACACCCTCCCTCCATGCAGTCCCACAGCAACAGAAACAAAGCTGCCATGTCATCTTGGGGGAAACACGAATTAAGGGAACCCACACCTGTGATCAAGTATCAATGGATCCTGGTGAGCTCTTGCTTGCTCAGAATCTCTTTGAGATGCAGTAATCTTAACTTTCTGCTCCCTAGCGTGGCTTCAAGTCTTATGCTCACTGTGGCCTCTCCTGAGTGTTGAGAAATTTTTCATTTTACTGACTGGTTTCTTTTAAAAGAACCAGACATTCTGTGTGTGTGTGTGTGTGGTGTGTGTGTGTGTGTGTATGTGTGTGTGTGGCTTAATATACCTGCCTTCCTATTTTAGAAGAGTTGTTTTCTTAAAAATACAAATTTCTTGGTAGAAATAAAGTCTAGATAACCACCTTGCCTTTTAACTGGTTGAAACTATTTTGCTTCTATTTGCTCTATTTGACATACGTTTGTGTTCACAAAATAGAAAACTGCTGCTCTTTTTGGGGTAGTGTTTTGGTTCATTTTCAGATGCTGTAACATTTTGTCACATTTGGGGTGATGTATAAGCAGTAAACGTTCTTTTGGCTCATGATGCTGGGGACTGGATGGTGCACATTCCAGGGTCTGGCCTGGGCCTTCATGCTGTATTGTAACATGATAGAAGGACATGTGAGTACAACACACACACATACACACACACACATACTCACGCATGCACGCACACACGCACGCACAGGGCATGTGCTCACAACACAGAACTGATGGAAACTGAACCTGTCTTTTAATAAGAACCCTCCTGTGATAGCCAACATAACAACACTACTGCACACTTGAGGACAGAGCCCACAAAAGCCCACAAATAATCACTCCTTAAAGGTTCTGCCTCTTTTTACTCTCTCCTGTGGGAAATTATATTTCAACAGAACCATTCACAGTGCAGAGAAAGACACCTGTATGTCTTTAAATTGGTACTTACTTGCTTAAGGAATGGAAGCAATTAACTATGGAACCTTTTTTAAAAAATCTACAATGGACTTAAGATTCAGCTTGGAAAAGAAAGCTTGGAGTGGGAGGGAGGGACAACTTGCCTGTCAGGTCAGCTTTTTCTTGTTGGGTGGAAGTTTTGTCCTTTCCTTTCTCTCAGCTGATCACCCGTAATCATAAATAACAGATTATAGTCATACCTTGTTTCTGTTTTTGAGGTCTGAGCCAGGCCTACATTTCCCTGAGTGAATCTTGAGTCTGAGGTAATTATTCAACCCTCATGCAACTAACTACCCCAGCATTCCACCCTGCAGGACCCAGTGACACCCCTTTCTATGCAAACTGTTATTGGAGGAATGTATCATCCTCTTGGCTTGAGGTGGGATTCACTGGCGGTTGGTTCAAGGGTGGGCATGTGCTATGGACTGAGTACCCTTATTACTCAGATTCCTTATGTGGAAACTCAGTCCCCAGTACCGAAGAAAGCAGCTGTCTTTGGAGGCAGCACTTTGGACAGGTAGTTAGCAAACAGGAGCCTGCTAGGATGGGATTAATGCAATGTCACTGGTGTTCTTACAAGAAGCAAGGCATGGGACATAGACATGCCACCCCAGAGGTGTGTGTGCATGGCAAAGAGACCGTGTGGAGATACAGAAATGGCCACCTGCAGGCCACATGGAGAAGACAAAACTGCCTATACCTTGACTACTTAGGACTTCTAATCTAGGTACTGTGAGAAATAAGTATCTGTTATTTAAATCATCTATCTGTGGTATTTGTGCATGTGTATGCATGTGCATGTGCATGTGTGTGTGTAGGCAGAGGATAACCTTCAAGTGTTGCTTCTTGCCTCTATGCAGTCTGAGACAGGGTCTCTTCTCGGATCCTTTGTAGTCCAGGTTTGGACTTTTGGACAGTATCTGCCCCCTATTTCCCATGAGTCTGCAGGGAATGTGAACATTTGTGCCTTTTTCTCTGGGCATTGATGTGCCATCTGGGCATCTGAACTTAGGTCCTTATTGTTGAAGGCCAAGCACTCTCTACGGCCACCTCTCTAGGTTAAAATGCCATGCTATGGCAGACCTGCTTGTCTACTTTTGTGGCATGTGCGAGACCTATCCACCAAAATGTTTGTATTAGGGCGCAGCAGAAGGGCAACCACCAGGGGCGAGCGCACCGGCCACCACCCTAAGGGACAGAAAGAAGGCACTGGAGGACACCATGAGGGGGAAGATGTGTGGAATCCAGCTCTTAGGCGAGGTGATAATGAAGAATTTTGCACAGGCTTCTTGGGTTTAAATCTCAAGCAGGTAGTCCTAGCATATTTAACAAAGTCATTAAGTTAATGTTCATGTAAATATGCTATTTGGTAAGCATTTTGGCTCTTGGCAGTTGGAAGGAACGTATTCATTGACTAATAATTACTTCGTCATGCACCTAAACTTATAGTCTCAGGTTAGCTAATATTTTCTTTAATTCTATTTTCCCATGCAGCAGGCTCACCCCCCCACCCCCCCCCCCCCTGTTGTTGTGTTTTATAGTAATTATTTATTATGGTGCCATATGCTACAATGAAGTTGAAACTTCAGTAGATGTATCATTCCAGCAGGCCCGCCAAACAGAAGAGGTTAAAGCATTCTGGG
The DNA here is from genome assembly GCA_023101885.1 of Typhlomys cinereus. NCBI lineage: Eukaryota > Metazoa > Chordata > Mammalia > Rodentia > Platacanthomyidae > Typhlomys > Typhlomys cinereus. The sequence goes on along the minus strand of JALPQD010000805.1, from coordinate 63,513 downwards.
TTCAAAGCACTAAAAGAGAGTAAGACAAGCTAGAAGCTAAAGAAAACGTGAACCCCATTACTGAGATTTCTGCAGACGACAAAAGTGGGTTACACAGCAGACAGCCCTTCCTCCTGTCTTCTGATACGTTAATCCCGGAATTTCATCAAATCCTGCAGAATCTTAGGTGTCCAGGACGATAAAAATGGCGATTGGGAAAAGTTAGGGGATCAGATCCAGATTCTCCTTTTACCAAAAAGGAAAGAATCATCCTTGGGTTCATATAAGACATTTAAATCACGTCGAATTCCATTGTACAAAGTAGCCCTAAAAGTATCTTCATCCTGGCACACAAGGTTGTTTCAACATATGCAAATTCAATTCAAGGTAATTCCTCATATAAATCAGGTCAAAGTCCGAAAACACAGCATGATACATCAATAGATGACAGAAAGAAGCTTTTGAAAAGCTTTTGACAAGAGTTCCAACACTTTTTATGATCAAAACGCTAGAGAAAATAGGATGGAAGGACCTTTATCAAATAATAAAAGCTGTATACAACAAGCCCACGCAAAGATATATGTAAATTGGGAACAACTGGAGCGATTCCCACTTTGATAGGAACATAGACAGGCTGTCACTCATCACCAGTCTTTTTTAAATTTTTACTTATTTATTCATGTGGTGTGAGGTGTTGTGTGTGTTGTGGTGTCGGTGTGTGGGGATGTGTCGTGTGTTTGTGTGTGTGTGTTAGCACCACGGATGACTTCAGACCAACCCATGGGACTCCTCCACCTCCTCTTCTTTACTGCTTCCCTGAGATTCCAAGGCTCCAGACCCTACCAGACCAGAAATGCCCAGCGTCTATACGTGTGTCTAGGATCCAAAACTCGCACTGGCATTTCTATTCCAATTATTGTACTTGAAGCTTAGCTGAAGCATCAAAGACACAGAAGGGACCAAGAGGGATTTCGAGATCAGCCAAGGAGAGAAGTCCAGCTATCCTTTTTTGCAGATGACCTTGATCTTATACCTGAGTGATCCCACAAACTCCAAACAGAAAGCTCCATGGAATTAATTGAGAGAGTTCAGACGGGGTGGCAGGTAAAAAAAAAATGTACAATAAATATGTGGCCTTCCTATATGCCACGAAGAAAGAGTGAAAAAAGCCCTGAGGAGCAAAACAAATCCCCTATTACTAAGCCCTAAAAAAATGAAATACCTTCATATCAACTAACCACGGAGGTAAAAGACTTTACCACGAAAATTTTAAGAACCAAGAAGGAAATGCGGAAGACACCAGAGTGGAAAGACCTCCCTGTTCCTGGATTGCAGAATCAACATCAAAAATGACCAGCTCTACCACAAAGGAATATCAAATTCAATCGTATACCAATTAAAATCCCAAAGCAATTTTCAAAGAAGTTGCCAAACCAATCTCAAAATTCATATGGAGGCACAAAAGACCCAGGTAGCAAAGACAATTCTGAGTAACAAAAACACTGCTGATGTATCCACCATACCAACCTTAGTTCATACTACAACTCATAGTTGTAAAAAAAGCACTGGTATGGGCTCCAAAATAGACACCCAGATAATGGATAAGGGTGAAGACCAGATATAAGCCCACAAAAAAATTACAGCCATTTGGTCTTTGACAAAGGGCCCAAAAAATCCAAGGAAAAAGAACAGCATCTCAACAAATGGTGCTGGCAAAACTGGATCTCCACATGCAGAAGAGAAAAATTGGACCCATATGTCACCATGTACAAAATTACTTCCAAAAAAAAGAATTAATTCCAAATGGATCAAGGCCTTGATATAAGGCCAGAGACTATTAAAAATCATAGTTGAAAGGGTAGGGAACTTCCTCAAGTGATTGGCTAGGCCAACAGTTCCAAAAAGAAATCCAATGGCACAGTCACTGCTACCAACTCTCCACAGTTGGGATGCTTGTGAAATTAAAGAGCTTCTGTTAGATAAGAGATGGTAACTCGAGCACCAAGGCAACCCACAGAATGGGAGAAAATCTTCACTAACCACAATCTGCTAGGGTCTCTTATCCAGAGTGCACAAGAACTTAGAAAACTAACCCAGTAGAAAGGAAACTAATGCCCAATTACAAAATGGGCCTTGGATCTAAAGAAAACTTTACCAGGCATGAAACTGAAATGTCTAACAAATATCTAGAAAATGCTCCATATCCTGATCCATCAGGGAAATGCAAATCATAACCTCCTGAGATATTATCTCACACCTGTCAGGATGCAAAAAATCCACAATACAAACCAACAACAAATGCTGGAGAAGATGTGGGAGAGAGGGGAACTCTCCTACATTGTGTTGGGAATGCAGGCTCATACAGCCACTCTGGCGAGCCGTCGTGGAGATTCTTTAAGAAATTAAAGATTGAAATGCCATATGACCCTGCTATTCCACTTTTGGGAATAACCCCCCATGCAGGCAGAGGTTCACCTCGTAGCAACAAGCACGACAATGTTCTCTAGCAACATGTTTACAATAGCAAAGTCATGGAATCAAACCCAATGTCCAACAGTTGAGAGGTGGAAAGGGAAACTGTGGTACATCTATACAATGGAGTATACTCAGCCATCAAAAATGATGAATTACGGATTACCGGGAAATGGATGTCATTGAAACCATTATTTGAGGTGACATCCCAGAACCAGAAAATTAAGTGCCGTATGTACTCTCTAATAGATGGCTCCTAGTACCAAACCCACCCAGGCCCCCACTTGAGACACTCAAAGATAAATCTATGTATACCTACAGTAATTGCAAGGATTATGAAACAGGTGTGATGGGGTGGAGGGCCCACACAGAGCAAGGAGAGAGGGGACCACGTTTACAGCAGAGAAAATAGGCCTCCATCCAGGATGCAAGTAAGTATGAGCACACTGGGTTAAGTTCACAGACGTTCTTTCTGATCATTTACAACGATGGGGTATGATCTCACCAGAAAGGAGGGCATAAGTTTGGCAGATAAAAAGTTAACCTTTTTGCAAATGGGGTGATGACCCTCCGTCACTGGTTTCTACTTTTATATATCTACCTTTGAATGTTGCTCTTATTACAAGACCTCCAGTTTAAAAGTTTTTTTGTCTCTGGCCAGGGGGTGACATACAATGCCCACAGGATGGAGTGAAGGGCATTGCAGGGGAGCACAAAACTGCAAAAGAAAAGCAACAAAACCACATCCACAACTTCAGAGACTCTATATCAACCACCTAGAACTAGGCCAGCCTAATCTCTCCCATCTGAGCTCAGGGAAATTTGCGGAAGAGGGGGCGGTAAGATTGTAAGAGCAAAAGGATGGCAGGAGCAATGATTTGCAAGTTACTCCACACAAGTTAGGGCCGAAGCAATCATAATTAGATTGCATGCCCTGCGTAATGTCCACCACACTATTGACCTCACAAAGTCTAGATCTGCTAAAGGTACTAGATCCTTGGAGACAAGGGATTGACAGCCACAGTAGTGTTCCTATGTTAAGGAAGAAACACAGGAAAGGGTTTCAGGGAAATGCCACTGGACCTCGTACGTCATCAGAGAGGAGGGTCCAGAGGAGAGTCTGGCATGCACATTAAAGAATCTCTGGGGATTGGGGGACGAGGCACTGGGATGGATGGGGAAGGAGGGGTGAGGGGAGGGGGCAGGGGGTTCCGGGGGGAGGGAGGGAGGGAGGGAACTGGTGAACTATTAAGTTTGTATGAGCGAAAATAATAATAAAAAGATTAAAAAACTGATTGCTTCACAAAAGAACTAACATCGCTTACTGAAACGCTCAACAATGAAGCGTTCACCGAAATTTCATAAGGAAACCAGGAAGTGAAGCAAACAAGAATGAATTTGGAAAGGGAAACACTAGAAGCTACCACTTTCTCCAGAATCCTGGTAATAGCTGACATCTCCAATCTGTAGTCTCTTTCAGGAAAGGAGATTTGAGAATAGACATATATAAAGCTTATAGTACATGAGATCTCCTTATTTTACACATTTAGCTAACAGACGTGTAGGAGAACTCAAGGAATGTATCTTTTGGCTCTCTCAAGTTTAGCATGCAAACTCTGGCTTACAAACGGTACCTACCAAAGGAATGGTCCCAATTTCCTCACTTCTGTATTTCACAGGGTTGCACCATCTTGCAATATACTAATAATATAATAATAATAATAAATAATAATGGCGAGGACAATTCACAGGAAAAATTTCCCAGCAGCCCAGTCTCAACTCTATAAATCACCCACCTGCTATGAGAACTAGTTGAGGGCCTATTTAACTTATAAACCAGTCAGTCTCTCTTCTCTCTGTGTGAGAAAAGGATCTATGTTGGGTTTTACTCATTATGATTGTTTCTGAGATTTACTTTGGGTGCTGCTAAAGCTACTGATCAGAACTTATCTGCAGATCCAACTCCGAGCAATCACAAATACCGAGGGGGGAACGCGTTCCAAGCCAGGATGACTCAAAACATGATAAATTTGTAGTACAGAAATGCCCCTTGTCTCAAATACAGGCAGGAATGTTCCTGATCCATCCATTTAACAACAACCACTAAAATGCTGCAGCTTTAATGAAAATCCAATTAAATTTTCTGGGTACTTTCATGCCAGTGGGTCACTTTGCTTGCACCCTGAAGGTCCATCATCCCTTCCTCCGCGGTGCCCAACAAAGACCTCAGCCTCCACCGCTGCCTTCCACAGCTACCGCAGAGCCTCCCTTTCATCCCTTCCAAGCCACAACGAATGGGTGCGGCTTTTCACAGAGATAAAAAAAGTGATGCAGTCTTTTTGAGATAAAGCAACGTACCGCACTACGCAACAAAGCGAGGATGTCTCACAAGAAACCTGAAGGCTGCAGGGTCCATCCTGTGGGCCCTGCGGTGAGTGCTTCACAACCAAAAGTCTGGGACCCAATTCCCAATTTCCCTGCGGACTTGCCAATCCCCATACAAGTCCGCACGCCAGTTGCCAGCCACTTAGTAAGCTCGCCTGGTACAGTCCTGAACTGCAGGCGCACACCGCACCGTCATACCCTTGACATGGACATGCACAACACCCAGGAGAAGGAATCCACATGCTGAGTTTGGGGGAGGGAGGAATGTGGGGACGGTTCCAACCATATTCTCTCCCTTCCCCCCTGTTGTTAATGCCCGTTTGGAAAGGTACAGATGTTAGGAATGGGAGATGCCTAAGCAGTTGAGGTCCAGAGGGTCTGTTCCAACCAGTTTATATGTGTGAAACCCCAAAACCTAGTGCCTGAGCAAGCGATCTTACTTAGAAAGGCTCTTGCTGGGCGATCAATTAGATGAAGTCACTGGAGGGATGGTGCATATTTGTGGTGACTAAAAAAACTACTTGGAGTGATATGGAACACTTCCTGAAGACTGCAGAGGCAGAATTGAGGGTACGTGCCGCGGGGGAAACCCCCAGTGACTGACAGAAAATTGGGGGAGATGGTACAGCAGTCTTTCCTCTCAGTCCTTACAAGAGAGCTGATTATGCTGATGCTCAGTCATGATTACAGCCTGTAACTTTGTGTACTTTGACCATAAACTCCTGTTTCCCTACCAGTCTGTGGCATGTTCTACAGTGTCACTAGGAGACTGATACACATTGGTGCTTGTGGTGGTTGTTGTTAAAGGTATGAATAAATGTAATATTTTTTAAAAAATTGCCCAGTTTGTCACAACTGCAATTACCTTAGCAACCAAAGAACTGCCTGGACTCCCCTTTCTCGCTGTTCAGTGGCTCCCAAAGCCAAGATTTGCGCTCTACTCACTTAAGCTAGAAAAGCCCAGCAAACCGGTGAGCGGCCACCTTGGGGAAGGCGGGAGGGCCAGTTCTGGTGCGGCTTCGCGCGGCAGCCCGAAACTCGTTCTCTTTGCATTTCCGTGGCGCCGAGGGCCCGAGGACTCACCGAGCAGAGAGCGATGCCCTGGGCCCCCGAGGAGGCAAAGCGGGTCGCATGGTTCCGGGGGGCAGCGCGCTCCGGGGTCTCCAGCGCGCTCGGGGAAACCAGGCTTTCAGCGCTCCGGGAAGCGCTCGCCCCCTCCCGCATGGGCCCGTCCAGGGCCGGCGGACCGCACGGAGGCGATCCGCAAACCCCTCGGCTTCCGCCGTCGGAAACCCCAGGGTCCTCGGGGGAGCTCTGACCGCGGAACAGGGCCAAGGGGGCAAGGAGGCCCCAAGTCGCGAAGCCCAGCCGCGGCGCTCGGCGGCCGTGGGGCAGCGCCCCTGTCCGGAGCCGGGCAGCTGCAAGCCCTGCGCAGCCGCGCACCTGGGAGCCCGCACCTGAGCAGCGACCAGCGCCCTGCGACCAGGGACACGCCCCGGGGCGGGGCGCGGGCACCTTGAGCGCACCCTAAAGACCCGCCTCCAAGTTGCCTGGTCCTGCGCCCTCTGAAGGTGCCCATCCGGATTCGCCCAGGACAGAAAATGGTCTACAGCTGCCCCGATGCGCTAGAACAGCGCGGAGAGGAGCGAAGAGATCGACTCGCAGCGGGAAGGCCCCTGCGTCGCTTCTCAGCTGGCCTGGTGCGGAAACTTCAGTGGCTACAAGAGATGGGGGATTCAGGCTAGGTGCTGTGCCCAGTAGCTTTGCATCCCGCACTGACTTGTGCCTGTTGCCCTCTAAATAAAATGGGCCGTGCGATCATCAGAGACATTGTTTGTGTTAACCTCGTCGTTTTATTTATTTAACATTCACAACCACAGGCTGTATTGGGAGTGCTTTGTGGTGTACGGTCTGGACACTTGAGAAAAGCTTCATGAGAGGTTACGCAACTCCCTTGAAAAGGAAGAGAGATGAGAAAGAGAGCTAGGCCACTCACCTGTAAAGCCCTGAAATTTTTGTTGAAAGGTTTAAGGAACTGAAACACCAGTTTGACAGACGGCTTGCCTGCGTTGGCATCGTATCTTAGGGTATCTCAGCACCACATAACCTGGCATGGTTCACCATCCCTGTATCCCAGCACTGCATAGAGGAGGAGAGAAGGTCGGCCTTCCCTGCCATGAGTCAGTTCAAGACCAGCATGGGCCTACAGAGATCCTTGCTTAAAAATAAAAATAAATTAGAATTATTCCCCAATGCATTTTACACACACACAAAAACTTGAAACACTCAATACTTCCAAGATGAATGAACTAAACTGGACCTGATCCCCATGATTCAGAGTTTGAAATAAATGTTTCCTTATTTTCAATATGCATAATAGTGCGTGGTATTATGCATATAGTAATCATAAAGACACATCAGACAAATGTAAATTGAGAAAAATTCTCTTTAAAATGTCAAAACTATTACAGATCTCTCTAGCTGAAAGACACTAGAGGAAAAAGACAAAGAGGTACCGACAGCTAGATGCAGCAGGTAATTTTGCGATGGGATCCAAGACCGGAAATGACACCAATGGCTTAATTAGATTGTCTCAATGTCTATAGAAGAGTAGAGGGATTAAGTGGGTTTCTGGCATTTTCCTGATGTAAAAGTATGCTCTCCCCCATATCGTAGATTGTGCTGCTTTTAAAAAGTAAACCTGAAGTATGAAGAGGTGAGTGGAGGAGTGGAGCTATAGTCTGGTCGTGGAAAATGACCCCCCAAAGACCCCTGTGTGCACCATTTGGAAAACCGTGGTACCACGGGAGATGTTGGAGCCTATAAGGGGGAGCCTAACAGAAGAAATCGAGTCCAGTTCACTCGTTGCGACACCCAGTCCCCTAAGGAACAGTACTTCTCCCAGCTTTGTTATTGTCATTTGTCTCACAGGCCAAAGCAAGGGGCCACCTGATTAAAATATCTCAAAACCATGAGCCCAAAACACCTTTCTCTTGTGTGTCTTGGGAATTTTAGTTGCAGCAAAAGCAATAGGGACAACAAAAAGGGGGCATCTGCAACTTGTTTTCATGTGGTTCAGAGATTTAACACTTTCAGGGAGGGTACAGGGGGAGCACTTTGAAATATGCATGTAAGGGTTTGTTTTTGTCATTTAAAATGAATTCAACAGTCTGCAGCTCTAGCTTCCAAGGGTCGTGAGTGACTTTAGATTCCTCCAAGCTTGGTCAGCCAGCCATGCCACCTCTGCTTTGAGAGACTGTACCTTCCTCTGGAACTGTAAGCTGAATAAACCTCCCTTTCTCCTTAAAAAACAATAAAATGATTCAAAATAGAAGGCTAAAAAGGAAAGTTAAGGCATAACTGTTCTCTCCTTATAAAACAAAACAAGTATATTTACCATTTTCTGAAGCTTGTGGTTGATTTCCTTTAAAGACGATTGAGCTGACCTTTAGATATGGTAGGCTCTCTCAGATGACCTTGGAGTGGCAATGAGGGTGCCATGTGGCCGGTTTTCAGTCATTCACTCGGTGTCATTACAGAAATACTGCAAGAGTGTTCTGAAACTGATCTGAGGACATGAAATAACACCATAGGAAAATTCGAAATTTCTGCTTTCCTCGTTGCCAGGTGAGCTGCACATCGTGTGTGACAGGTAATTGTGGTATGATCTTGAGAGTCACATGACACCTCAACGGAAGACTGGAAGTGAGCTGGTAAGTTAATTTTAATAAATGCATTGACATGCAATGGTAGGATGTTAATATTTGTTGGAATACCTTTGGAACATTTTGTGGCTGTGGGTGGGGTTGAATAATGAATTTGGGTACCATATCCAGGAATATGAACCTGATATTTGATAGCTCCACATCATTCCCTCAACCACCTTTCCATTTTGGCAATAGAAGGGGAACAAATTCAGGGGGAGATTTTCTCACATGGTAAGTCCTGACAGAAAATAAGTGTTCTTATAGGCGCTGTGATGGTTTGAATGTGAGCTGGCAAACACACACATTTGCATCCTTAGCTGATGCTGATGTTTGGGAAGATTGCAACACCCTTAAGAAGTATAGCCTTGGGACTTAGGGAGATGGCTCAGGGATAACCTTTGCTTCTCAAGCAAAAGGATCTAATTTGTATCCCAGATCCCAAATAAAACCACTGGGCAGAAATACAGCAGCTTACATTTCCAGACCTAAAAGTGTGGAGTCTGGGGAACCCCCAGAGCAAAGCAATATGTAGTAGAGCAATCCAGGATTATTTCAAAGTCACTCTTAACCTGCACAGGCACACAGTGATTAGTCAAGTTCTCTGAAAGAAACAGAATCTAGAGAAGTAATATATATATATATATATATATATATATATATATATATATATATATTCATTAAAATAAATCACGTTAAAAAAGTTCCCTTCAAATAGCCACCCTCAGCCTCCTCGTTCCACAAAGCCAAAAGATCCCAAGCGGGTCTCAAGCCTTTATTTCTCGGGAGGGTCGAAGACACTGAACTCTGACTTCAGTGATGAACAGGGAAGAGCAGCAAGGCCTAGAGACCAGGCTCCAAAGACAGCGGGAACACCAACAACGTGATGGACAAGGTGAATCTCCAAGTCAGCCAAGGATGGAAGAAGCAGAAGCAGCAACAAAGAAGACCACAATGCTTGTTGACTCCACAGCAAGTTAACATCGGATAAGGGAAGAGCAAGTCCCTCCTCCTTGCACTTCCTATTATCTGGTCCACCACTGAAAAGTACCCCTACGATGGGCTGGGTTCTCCACAGCAATCAGTCAAGTACCTGCAGACTTGTTCAAGGGCCATTCTAACGCTTAACATTCCACAGCTGCCCCCAAAGGGTCTACAGCTGTCAAGTTGACACCAAAATGCAACCACAACACACAGTGAGTGCCTTTTTCTACACAGACCCACACATACCTACACACATTCACATAGCCACACCTACACAAGGAGAGAAAGAGAGAGAGAGAGAGAAGAAGAGAGAGAGAGAGGAGAGGGAGAGGCAGAGCCTCACTGGAGCAGGCAGGTCACAGTAGAATGGCATTAATGTCAATGTTTGGAAATCTATCCCTGACTCTTCTAAGTTTGCTCAAGTGCTCTGCCTCTGGTTGCGCTTGGTAACCTGAATCAGCCTCTCACTTCTGCCTGCACTGTGTGGTTGTCAGAATGGACTAAACGCCTCTGCATTCAGAAATCAATTATTATTCCTCCCCTAAGTCATGTATGAAAGTTGCAACAAAAGTAGAAGTCACCGCAGCGTTTCTCACCAGAAAGCATCTTCTCCCAGGGTGGCTCAAAGGCATAAGCCACATGGAGGAAGGGGGCTATCACATGAGCCTCAGCTCAGAGCTGCCAATTCTGACAGGAAACAGGTTGTAACATTTTGAAAGAATCTCTGAGCCACATCTTATGAGTGCTTTCTTCAGAAACGCCATCATTCTGTTACTACAATTATGTAGCTTTTTTCAGGAAGGTCTGTGTCCACAATGTGAGGAATGGACTCTTTTCTCTTCTACTGGGAGCATGTAGCCTACAGTCTTAGAAACATGTGTCTAGGAATGGCTATGTTTACACTATTGTGTTGGTAGCTACATTTAAGATTTGAAGTATGTTATGTCAGAATGGAGTACTAGTTACAAAAGTTGTGGGATTTAATAATAAAAATGCAGGAAAATTACACAGATGATTGATTCCTGGGGCGAAAAATTTACATTAAAACAATGAACATTTAAGAAGCCACAAATAACCATTTAGGAGGTCCAAACTAACCATGAAATAAATGTGATTTCCAACAATGACCAGAACATCTTGCTTCACTCAGTCACCTCCTCGATGCTATTTCAAACATTGCCTTCCAGTATTTTGTATTATAGTTAGACTAGTCTTGGAATAGGAGGCTCTTTGTGTGACAGGTCTTGAGCATTATACAAGTTCCTTTAATTGGGAATATCTGCTCCTGACTCCCATCTCTATCTTCTCCTGCTTGGTACTGGGATTCCCACAGTCATAGCCACGGTATAGTTGGTTAGAATCATGGTTAATAGGTAGCAAATAGACTTCAACATGAAGGGCTCCCTAGGGAATTAGTTACAAGCTGCCAAAAGTTTCAGAAATATGAAACCCCGGGTAGTTTCTTGAAGGAAAACACTCCAATTAGGGGCATAACACCCCCTAAAAAGCAAGACAAAGCCTTCTTCTTAAGGAGGGCAAAGCTATCATCCTTTTATGGGATTTTAAGAACTAGAACTCTGCTAAGGATACTGTCAGCTCCTTTCTTGAGTCTTCTGTTTGCTAATGTCTCATTGATATTCTAAAGAAAAAAATGAAATTTGTAATATAATTTGGAATCAGGAAGTGTAATGCCTTCAACTTGGTTTTCCTTTCTCAAGTGGCTTATTTTAAGGTTTTCTGTCATTCTGTGTTGAACTTTAGTTTTTTTTGATTTACTCTTTCTGGACAAAAAACCAATTGCCTTTGCAATTTGATAATGAGCTGTTGAATTGCTGATTACTTGGGTTGGCATATACTTTACACTATTAGTTTCTTATGATCATGGACCGCTTTCCATTTATCGGCACCTCTAGGTCTTTCACTGAGTTTTCTTTTGGAAGGGTACACATGATTTACCCCTCTGTAATATCATTCAAGTACTTCGTTATTTTTTGATGCTCTCATAAATAGGATTGTTTTATTGATTTTACGCAGATAGCCATGAGGCTGTTGTAAACCTAATGGTTGAGGTAGATGTGTATGGTAGTTGGGCTGAATTCTTAGCAATCCTGGGCCAGTGCACTAAGAAATGCAATTGATCTTTGTAGTGTGACTCTGGTAAGCTACTTTATCAAAAGAGGCATGGTAATGACATACACAATGACACAAAGACTAATGAAACAAAACAGAAAACGTAGAAATAACCTGATAATGTTGAACTGAACTAGTTTTGAGAAAGACAGCAGCCAAACACAATGGGCAACTGTTATGGTTTGAATGTGCATTGTCCCAGCCGGCTCATGTCTTTAAGTCTTAGCTGTCATTAATGTTTGGGAAGGTCATAGCACCCTTTGGGAGTGAGCCTTGCTAGAGGGAGGACATCATAGAAAAGGGTGGGCTGAGGTTTGTGGCTCAGCCTGCTTCCTTGTGCAGTGTTTTTTGGGCTCTGCCTCTGTGATTGCTGTATGACCAAACCAGCTTCTGCACACTGTCACCCCACCAAATCCACACAAAAGTTGACTGGACAATTCAGTGATTTAGGGCTCTGGTACCACTAAAGATGGTCTGGATACCAGAAAGCTCTGGAAATGAAACTTCTTTGAGGTTCATCCTGATCCAGGATCTTCAATCTGCCTGGCTCAGAACTACAAGCCCAAAGAGATGGCCAGTGGGCACCTTGTTTCTGATCAGATGGAATCTTGACCCCAGGCTTCCATGCCATCTGTTTTTAGACATTCTCCTATCTGGCTGGGGAATTAACTAAGGAAATTAATTAACACACTGCACACTCACATAGCACTCACAGAGAACTCTTTTGGAAAGTCTCCTATAATGAAATGATTGTCCATGGGCTGAGGATGGCTCCACGCAAGCTCTCTCATGTGCCTAGGCAAGTGAATTCCAGCAAAGCCCACTGACTTGCCCACTTTGCCCTGCTCAATCATCCCAGAACAGATGCCTCCTCCCTCACTGGGAATCCTTCAGGGACCTTTCTGCTGCCCTCCCCCCAGCCTCAGTGGTCTTACTGTCTATTTTTGTGTGCACACACACATGTGTGTGCTGTGTGTGTGTGTGTGTGTGTGTGTGTGTGTGAGTGTGTTTGCATTTTAATTTTCACATAAATCCCCTCCACGACCCCTTTGCTGGCTCTCCTTGCCCAGGGCTTTGCCTCTAGAGGCTCCTACAGCACCTCTGTTTCCTAGGCCTTCAACTCCAAGGTGTAAATTCGTCCTTGAAATCAGGCAAATTTTCTTTTCCAACTTTCAACACAGGAAGGATTCATTTCCTGGCCTTTTGGGAACAATAAAACTGACTTGCCTCAAGGACCTAGGCTGTAAAAACACAGAGGTTCTGCTTATGTAAATTCTTGAGGCAGCAGCTCTCCCCAGCCCTTTCTTCTGGCTTCTGCTTTGTTCATGCTCTCTCCTCACCTTCTCTAGTAAGACAGGGCCAACTCTAAATGCA
>JALPQD010000805.1:0-50460 GCA_023101885.1 Typhlomys cinereus | reverse complement strand
ATGCCACAAAAGTAGACAAGCAGGTCTGCCATAGCATGGCATTTTAACCTAGGGAGGTGGCTCAGTGGATAGAGTGCTTGGCCTTCAACAATAAGGACCTAAGTTCAGATGCCCAGATGGCACATCAATACCCAGAGAAAAAGGCACAAATGTTCACATTCCCTGCAGACTCATGGGAAATAGGAGGCAGATACTGTCCAAAAGTCCAAACCTGGACTACAAAGGATCCGAGAAGAGACCCTGTCTCAGACTGCATAGAGGCAAGAAGCAACACTTGAAGGTTATCCTCTGCCTACACACACACATGCACATGCACATGCATACACATGCACAAATACAACAGATAGATGATTTAAATAACAGATACTTATTTCTAACAGTACCTAAGATTAGAAGTCCTAAGTAGTCAAGGTATAGGCAGTTTGGCTTCTCCATGTAGCCTGCAGGTGGCCACTTTCTGTATCCCCACACGGTCTCTTTGCCCATGCACACACACCTCTGGGGTGGCATGTCTATGTCCACATGCCTTGCTTCTTGTAAGAACACCAGTGACATTGCATTAATGCCCATCCTAGCAGGTTCCTGTTTGCTTAACTACCTGTCCAAAGTGCCTGCCTCCAAAGACAGCTGCTTTCTTCGGTACTGGGGACTGATTTTTCCACATAAGAATCTGAGTAATAAGGGTACTCAGTCCATAGCACATGCCCACCCTTGAACCAACGCCAGTGAATCCCACCTCAAGCCAAAAAGGGATGAGAGTCCTCCAATAACAGTTTGCATAGAAAGGGGTGTCACTGGGTCCTGCAGGTGGGATGCTGGGTAGTTAGTTGCATGAGGGTTGAAATAATTACCTCAGACTCAAGATTCACTCAAGGGAAATGTAGGCCTGGCTCAGACTCAAAAAACAGAAACAAGGTATGACTATAATCTGTTATTTATGATTACGGGTGATGCAGCTGAGAAGAATAAAGAAAGGACAAAACTTCCACCCAACAAGAAAAAAGCTGACCTGACAGGCAAGTTGTCCCTCCCTCCCAACTCCCAAGCTTTCTTTTCCAAGCTGAATCTTAAGTCCATTGTAGATTTTTAAAAAATGGTTCCATATTTAATTGCTTCCATTCCTTAAGCAAGTAAGTACCAATTTAAAGACATACAGGTGTCTTTCTTCTGCACTGTGAATGGTTCTGTTGAAATATAATTTCCCACAGGAGAGAGAGGAAAAAGAGGCAGACCTTTAAGGAGTGATATTTTGTGGGATTTTGTGGGCTCTGTCTCAAGTGTGCAGTAGTGGATTAGTTGGCTATCACAGGAGTGGGTCTTATAAAAGACAGGTTCAGTTTCCATCATTCGTGTTGTGTGAGCACACGCCCTGTGCGTGCGTGGATGCGTGCATGCGTGAGTAGTGTGTGTGTGTGTGTATGTGTGTGTGTTGTATCACATGTCCTTCTATTATGTTACCATACAGCATGAAGGCCCAGGCCAGACCCTGGAATTGTGCACCATCCAGTCCCCAGCATCATGGCCAAAAGAACGTTTACTGCTTATACATCACCCCAAATGTGACAAATGTTACAGCATCTGAAAATGAACCAAAACACACCCCTAAAAAGAGCAGAGTTTTCTATTTGTGAGCACAAAAGTATGTCAAAATAGAGCAAATAGAAGCAAAATAGTTTCAACCAGTTAAAAGGCAAGGTGGTTATCTTACTTTATTTCTACCAAGAAATTTGTATTTTTAAGAAAACAACTCTTCTAAAATAGGAAGGCAGTATATTAAGCCACACACACCACACAACACACACAACACACACACAAACACACAACACAGAATGTCTGGTTCTTTTAAAAGAAACCAGTCAGTAAAATGAAAAAATTCTCAACACTCAGAGAGAGGCCACAGTGAGCATAAGACTTGAAGCCAGCTAGGGAGCAGAGAAAGTTAAGATTACTGCATCTCAAAGAGATTCTGAGCAAGCAAGAGCTCACCAGGATCCATTGATACTTGATCACAGGTGTGGGTTCCCTTAATTCGTTTCCCCCAAGATGACAATGGCAGCTTGTTTCTGTTGCTGTGGGACTGCATGGAGGGAGGGGTGTAGAAGTGAACCAAGGCGAAAATGAGCTGTCCTCTCTTCTTGCAGACACAGGCTAGATATGTCTCTTCTTTCGCTGGATATTTGTCGGAACATGGCACCTGGAAGGTGGCAGTCAGTTAACCTGAGGACAAAATGCATCCGCAGGGGTGCGGAAAGGAGGTCTTCAGAGATTCAAAGCCAGGGTGCGCTATTGCCCAAGCCTTTCTATCTGTTCCTATTATATGTAAGTTAACAGGCTTCCTGAGCCAGCTGAACTGAGTCTGAATTCTTGCAGCAGAAATTTTCTAATGTATCCACCAAGGTTTTGGAAGAGTTGAGTTGCCCGTTACATTCACAGATAAGTCTGATAATCCATAGTAATCTTTGATCAGGATGCTTTGATTGCAGATTTCACTTTGAACTACTAAATGATTTTTCAACATTAGGGATAGTTATTCATCCTGCTTAACAAGAAACAGGAAAGACCTGCTTAGATTACAAATCCATGCTCCTCAGAGGACAAAACAAAATACAGGAAGGTGGACATGTTGCTTCTTCCTATCTACCTCTGCTTTTATTCAGTTCATCTTCAGAAGGAAGAAGACATGAATTCGATAGAAACCTTTCTAGGGCTTTCCATAGATGTCTGGGATCCAGTCCAGGTAATTTTTCTACCAATAGAAATTTCTACCAATAGAAAATGAGAAACAAGGAGAAGAATGCTAGTAAGCATCTACTGTATACCAGCTACTATTTAGAGGACATGTCTTATTTGATTCCACTCAAGAACAGGATAAGCAGTTTTCTGGAGAGAGAGGGATGCCAGTGCTTGACACATAAGTCCCCCAATCCCTCACCACTCAATTTTCCTCGCTTCTGAAACAGAGAAGATAGATAACATCCAACTCATACTTTTTGAGAACCAAATAGATAACCCACAGAAGGCTTAGCAGGCAGCAAGTGCCCTAACTTTACTATTCTAGTTCAAATCCCTGAGTAGAAGTAATTTCTTCAAGCTAGCTGCTAAGCGTTGCGAGCTTTATGACAAGTTAGAAACATGGAAATCAGCACACACCACAGAGTAAGGCTTTGTTGTTCTTCCTGGAAACATGTACCCGTCCTTGCTGACATCTCCATTGGGTAGATGAGATTAGAGAGTTTAAGTAGCTTGTCCCAAAACACTAGGCAAGTCAATGGCAGAAAAATGGGCATTGCAGTCGTGTCAAGGTAAACCTTGAAAGACCTATATCCTCTCGTCTCATGAATTCATTCCATAGCAGTTTTGTTGAGTCTATCTAAAACTTTCCTAGTACAGACCCCTCCCCCTCATGTTTCTGTGTTGATCCCTGGTCGAGTCACCAACACCGGGCTTGTGAGGTCACATTGTGCTTATCAGATGAGAGAGTTCTATGGCTATATGAACAAGATGCCATGTATCACTTAACTTTCTTATGGTTTCTTGGATTGTTGAGTTGAAATATATGTGTAATGTTTAGCATCTAAATCATTTGTACCATTCAGTATTGTTTAATATATTCAACGTGGCAGTTAATGTATATTTATTTATTTGAAAGAGAGAGACAGAAATTGAGTGCACAAGCATGCATGTCCGGAACTCAGATTGCCAGGTTTCAAAATGCACCTACTGCTGAGCTATCTGATAGTACTACAGTGGCATTGGGGGAAAAATGGGACTGACTTTAATTCTATAAAATTCAATGTTTCCTTTCAATTGCACCTGCAAATATAAATATTATGCAAATTTCACACTCAGGTCATTTATTCAGAACTGTTGGAGAGTATTTGCGTGTTACACACCAAACATAGATTGAGGCAGTTGTTTCTCTCATTAAAAAAAAAAAAAAGCAGCAGGAGCGCTTCTCACCACATTAAAGGTGAAACCAGATAATTTATGCTTCGACCACCTTCAGACAATAATGTCTAGGCAATGCATTGAGTTCTTTACACTCATCAGAGGGGAGGGACCCACAGGGAACTTTGACATGCACAATAAAGAATGTCCAGAATGGGTGGAGGGGCACTGGGAGAAAGGTAGGGTGGGGGGACAGGAAGGGGAGAAAAGGGGGAAGGGAGCAAGAGGGTCCAGGGAGGGGTGTAGGGAAGGGAAGGAATGTGCTACTAATTAACTTTTTATGAGTGGAAAGAGAAAAAAAAAAAATAATAACAATAAAAAAGAAAATTTCCCTTTGTCCCTTAGACTGCTTTGTCACGATTTTTATCAGCAACAATGCAGAGTAACTGCAACACCATATCAGAACAGACGGGAAATAGATGAGAACAGTTTGTACCAACACACAATCACTTGTTTGGCTGTCTAGTCTTCGACCTGGACATAGACCAATGTGTGCAGCTCTACATCCAATGCTGCACAGTGGGGCATGTTGCTGAGGGTCGTTCCATGGTAACTCCAGGGCTAGACAGATCCAGCTTGTGTTTAACGACAGGGGGTCCTCCGGAGGAGCACCCCCCACACACAGAATAAATCCCCCTCCCCAACCCACACCCACCCTTCCTGACACCATTTCACCTACACGAAAGTGTGCCTCAGGGATATCAGAAGCAATTGCTTCCACTCGCTCACCTGTGAGGTTAGGATTTGGGATCACAAGAGTTTCCCCCTTTGTGTGTGTGTGTGTGTGTGTGTGTGTAGGGGCAGCAGGCGAATAAAGAGGGCTTTTGGAAGGGAGATAAGTTTCCTAGACGAATGTGGCCGAGTTCTGGGGGGAAAAGGGAGGCAAAGGCCATTCACTGTCATCCAGGATTTCATAATAACATGTGGACCCGACATATGTGGCGATGTGAGGAGCATTTTCCACCTCCATCCTGTCAGAAGAGTCAGGGCAGTTGGCATGGATAAAGAAGTTCCGATAGCCTGTGCCCAATGCAAAATGGGGCAGGGAATGCCCACGCTTTTCCCAGAGAAGTGCCCCCTCGTTTCTAGGACAGTCTTTCTCTCCAGGCTCAAGGAATGATGGATGCTCAGAAAGAGCAGTTCAGGGTGGAATCCAGAGATTGGAAGAGACGGAGATCAGAAGGATTTGCACCCACTCTCACACCTCTACGTGAGCTTCAACCTCCCTAGGCCATTAGAATTGCCCGGATGGGCAGCCCTGGGAGGCCTGAGCCTCCTCCCTCAGCGGATCTGGTCTCTCCACCCAAAATGGCTTTAGCAGGACCCCAGCTACACTCTGGATTTGCAACAGTGACGTTCCCGGGCACTGCCATCCTTCGGGGACACTTGGTGCATCTCCCCGGACCGAGGACTTTCCCCCAAGTCGGCCATCTGCCAAGGGAGGGTCTCTCCCTTCTCAAACTTTGGACAACAACTTTCCAAAGGGAAGACCCAGATGGAAGCCAGGGACCTCCGGCTGTCTCCCAAGGGATCTCATGAGGCTGAGCTTGCAAGGGGGGATTCCTTTGGAGGGGACGTGTCTATGTCCTTTATTCTCCTCCCTATCACACCCATAGCTTTTTCTTAGGTAACCCCACCCACTCGCCGGGCAGCCCCAGGGCACCTTTCTTTTTTTTCACTTAAGTATCTGATGGAAGGACAGAGGAGAAGGAATGAACTCCCGCGTTAGGTGGTGGTTGGCGCCAGCTTGCCCCTGAGCCTGTCTGTGGGGAGGTGGGATTCGAATGTAGAATGAGCTCGAGACTCGGGAAGGGTGAAGGTAGTTGAGTGACCAGAAGGCCAGGGGAGGCGAGGACATGGGATGAGGGAAGAGGTTTCCCCTTTGTGTGTGTGTAGGGGAGAGGGGACGAATAAGGAGGACTTTAGGAAGGGAAGTAAGTTGCCTAGAGGAATGGGACCAAGATCCAGGAGGAAAGCTGAGGGAAGGCTATCACTGTCATCACCATCCATTTTATTATTATTATTATTATTATTTATTCAACTGTGCACATGTGCGTATTATATGCGTGCACGCGCGTGTGTGTGTGTGTAGAAACACGGACGAATTCGGGAACCACCATGGACACCTCCACCACCTTCTGCCCCGGGATTCACAGGCTCAGCCCTACCAGGTTCAGAAGCGCAGGCTGCCCCCGCTTCCGCCTGGCGTCTATAGGTGGGATCTGGGATTCAAACTCAGGACCTTCCGCCTGCAAGGCGGAGGCTTAACCCTGAGCCACCTCTCCGGCCCTGCCATCCACCATTTCATGCCAACGTGTGGACCCCAGGGAAGGGGCGACATGAGGAGCATTTTCCACCTCCATCCCGCCTGCCGAGTTGGGGCAGGTGGCGTGGATAAAGAAGTTCAGCTTACCGAAGTAAGAAAATTAAGTGCCCTATTAAGTAGGTGGATCCTAGTACCAAACCCGCGCAGGGGCAGGGGGGGACTGCGCAGCTAGGCGCGGCGTTCTGAGCGTCCTCTCCTCTGGACCACTTCCCCATCCCCTCCCCAGCGGCAGGGGTTCTGATGGCCAGGAAACCGCTTTCAAAGCTTAGGTGGAGGAAGGAGCTGTGGCAGCGCTGGCGGCGGCAGCTGCGGCGGGATAGAAAATCAGCTGCTCCTGATGGGCCTGGGGTAGCTGGGCCGCCGCCTTGGATTCTGTTGAACGCCTCCTGCAGTCTCCACTCCGGGGACTCCTGAGGGCGGGGCCGTCCCCGGCAGGGCATTTTCCTCCAGTCCTCTGGCCCGTGTGCCCCCCTTGTTGCCAGCTCAGGGCACGAGGCATGGGGAATCCCCGCGGTCTCGCATTCGGTGGCAGTGGTGGCCAAGGTCCTCACTAGTCCACCGCATAGGCCTAAGGATGCAAACGTTGTGTGTTTGCCATCTCACAATCCAAAACATCACAGCGCCTATAAGAATACTTATTTTACTGTCAGGACTTACCTATGTGAGAAAATCTCCCCCTGAATTTGTTTCCCTTCTATTGCCAAAATGGAAAGGCAGTTGAGGGAATGATGTGGTAGATTTGAGGAAAATAGTAGATAGGGAGCTATCAAATATCAGGTTCATATTCCCTCGTATGGTACCCAAATCATTATCCAACCCAACCACAAGCCACAAAAACGTTCCAAAGGTATTCAACAAATATTACATCCTACCATTGCCTGTCAATGCATTTATTAAAATTAACTTACCAGCTCGCTTCCAGTCTTCTGTTGAGTGTGTCATGTGACTCTCGAATCATACCACAAGTGAACCTGTCACACACGATGCTGCAGCTCACCTGGCAACGAGGAAAGCAGAAGATTCAGAATTTTTCCTACTGGTGTTATCTCATGCCTCAGATCAGTTTCAGGAAACACTCTTGCAGTATTCTGTAATGAACACCGAGTGAATGAATGAAAACCGGCCACATGGCACCCTCATTTACACTCACAAGGTCATCTGAGAGAGCCTAACATATCTAAAGGTCAGCTAATTCTTAAAGGAAATCACCACGAAGGCTTCAGAAAAATGGTAAATATACATTGTTTTGTTTTAGTAAGGAGAGAACAGTTATGCCTTAACTTTCCTTTTTAGGCCTTCTATTTTGAATTCATTTTATTGTTTTTAAGGGAGAAAGGGAGGTTTATTCAGCTTACAGTTCCAGAGGGAAGGTACAGTCTCTCAAAGCAGAGGTGGCATGGCTGGCTGACCAAAGCTGGAGGAAGTTAAGTCACCACAGACACCTTGGAAGCTGAGAGCTGCAGACTGCTTGAATTCATTTTAAATGACAAAACAAACCCCTTACATGCATAGTTCAAAGTGCTCCCCCTGTACCCTCCCTGAAGTGTTAACATCTCTGAACCACATGAAAACAAGTTGCAGATGCCCCCTTGTTTGTTGATCCCTATTGCTTTGCTGCGACTAAAATTCCCAAGACACACAAGGAGAAAAGGTGTATTTGGGCTCATGGTTTTAGAGATTTTAATCATGTGGCCCCTTGCTTTGAGCCTGTGAGACAAATGACAGCATAACAGAAGCTGGGAGAAGTACTGTTCCTTAGGGGACTGGGTGGCAAAGAGTGAACTGGACTCGATTTCCTTCTGTTAGGCTCCACCCTTATAGGCTCCAACATCTCCCCGTGGTACCACGGTTTCCAAATGGTGCACACAGGGGTCTTTGGGGGGGGGTCATTTTCCACGACCAGACTATAGCTCCACTCCCTTCCACTCACCTCTTCATACTTCAGGTTATACTTTTTAAAAGCAACAATCTACGATATGGGGAGAGCATAGCTTTTACATCAGGAAAATGCCAGAAACCCGACTTAATCCCTCTACTCTATAGACTATTGAGATCAATCTAATTAAGCCATTGGTGTCATTTCCCGGTCTTGGATCCCATCCAAAATTACCTGCTGCATCTAGCTGTCTGTACCTCTTTGTCTTTTTCCTCTAGTGTCTTTTCAGTCTAGAGAGATCTGTAATAGTTTTGACATTTTAAAGAGAAATTTTCTCAATTTACATTTGTCTGATGTGTCTTTATGATTTACATATATGCATAATAACACGCACTATTATGCATATTGAAAAGGAAACATTTAATTTCAAACTCTGAATGCATGGGGATCAGGTCCAGTTAGTTCATTCATCTTGGAAGGTATTGATGTGATTTCAAGTTTTGTGTGTGTGATAAAATGCATTGGGGAATAATTTCTAATTTATTTTTATTTTTAAGCAAGGATCTCATGTAGGCCCATGCTGGTCTTGAACTGACTATGGAGGGAAGGACGACCTTCTCTCCCTTCCTCTATGCAGGTGCTGGGATTACAGGGATGGTGAAACCATGCCAGGTATATGTGGTGCTGAGATACCCTAAGATACGTGCACCGCAGGCAAGCCGTCTGTCAAAACTGGTGTTTCAGTTCCTTAAACCTTTCAACAAGAAATTTCAGGGCTTCTACAGGTGAGTGGCCTAGCTCTCCTTTCTCATCTCTTCTTCCTTTTCAAGGGAGTTTGCGTAACCTCCTCATGAAAGCTGTTCTCAATGTGTCCAGACGGTATCACCCACAAAGCACTCCCAATACAGCCTGTGGTGTGAATGTTAAATAAATAAAAACGACGAGGTTAACACAAACAATGTCTCTGATGATCGCAGCGGCCCATTTTAATTTAGAGGGCAACAGGCACAAGTCAGTGCGGGATGCAAAGGCTACTGGGCACAGCACCTAGGCCTGGAATCCCCCATCTCTTTGTAGCCACTGAAGTTTCCGCACCAGGCCAGCTGAGAAGCGACGCAGGGAGCCTTCCCCTGCTGGAGTCGATCTCTTCGCTCCTCTCCGCAGCTGTTCTAGCATCAGGCAGCTGTAGACCATTTTCTGTTCCTGGGCGAATCCGGATGGGCACCTTCAGAGGGCGCAGGACCAGGCAAGCTTGGAGGAGGGCCCTTGGGGTGCGCTTAGGTGCCCGCGCCCCGCCCCGGGGGCGTGTCCCTGGTCGCAGGGCGCTGGTCGCTGCTCAGGTGCGGGCTCCCAGGTGCGTGGCGCGCAGGGCTGCAGCTGCGCCCGGCTCCGGACAGGGGGCGCTGCCCCAGCGGCCGCCGAGCGCCGCGGCTGGGCTTCGCGACTTGGGGCAGCTCCTTGCCCCCTCGGCCCTGTTCCGCGGTCAGAGCTCCTCCGAGGAGCCCTGGGGGTTCCCGAGCGGCGGAAGCCGAGGGGATGCGTATCAACCTCCGTGCGGTCCGCCGGCCCTGGACGGGCCCATGCGGGAGAGGGGCGAGCGCTCCCGGAGCGCTGAAAGCCATGGTTTCCCCGAGCGCGCTGGAGACACCCGGAGCGCGCTGCGCCCCGGAACCATGCGACCCGCTTTGCCTCCTCGTGGGCCCGGGGCATCGCTCTCTGCTCGGTGAGTCCTCGGGCCCTCGGCGCCACGGAAAGTAGCAAAGAGAAACGGAGTTTCGGGGCTGCCGCGCGAAGCCGCACCAGACCTGCCCTCCGCTCCCCAAGGTGGCCGCTCACCGGTTTCCCTGGGCTTTTCTAGCTTAAGTGAGTAGAGCGCAATCTTGGCTTTGGGAGCCACTGAACAGCGAGAAAGGGGAGTCCAGGCAGTTCTTTGGTTGCTAAGGTAATTGCAGTTGTGAACAAACTGGGCAATTTTTTAAAAAATATTACATATTTATTCATACCTTTAACAACAACCACCACAAGCACCAATGTGTATCAGTCTGCTAGTGACACTGTAAGAACATGCCACAGACTGGTAGGGAAACAGGACTTTATTGGTCAAAGTACAGAAAGTTACAGGTCTGTAATCATGACTGAGCATCAGCAGATCAGCTCCTTTGAAGGACTGAGAGGAAAGACTGCTGTACCATCTCCCCCAGATTTTCTGTCAGTCACTGGGCTTTCCCCCGCGGCAGGCGTACCCTCAATTCTGCCTTCTGCAGTCTTCATGAAGTGTTCCATATCACTCCAAGTAGTGTTTTTAGTCACACAGAATATGCACCAATCCCTCCAGTGACTTCATCTTAATTGATCGCCCAGCAATGAGCCTTTCTAAGTAAGATCGCTTGCTCAGGCACTAGGTTTTGGGGTTTCACCATATAAAATCTGGTTGGAACAGACCCTCTGGACCTCAACTGCTTAGGCATCTCCATTCCTACATCTGTATCTTTCCAAACTGGGCAATTAACAAACAGGGGGGAAGGGAGGAGAAATGGGTTGAGACCGTCCCCACATTCCTCCCCCAAACTCAGCATGTGGATTCCGTCTCCTGGGTGTGGGTGCATGTCCATGTCAGAGGTATGACAGGTGCCGGTGTGCGCCTGCAGTTCAGGACTGTACCAGGCGAGCTTAAGTAAGTGGCTGGGGCTGGCAAGCTGGCGTGCGGACTTGTGTGGGATGGGTGCAAGTCCGCAGGGGAAATTGGGAAACTGTGTCCCAGACTTTTGGTTGTGAAGCGCTCACCGGCAGGGCCCGCAGGATGGAGCCCTGCAGCCTTCAGGTTCTTGTGAGACATCCTCGGCTTGTGTTGCGTGAGTGCAGGTACGGTGCTTTATCTCAAAAGCAGACGTGCATCACTTTTTTTATCTCTGTGAAAAAGCCCACCCATTCGTTGGTGGCTTGGAAGGGATGAAAGGGAGGCTCTGCGGTGAGCTGTGGAAGGAAGCGGTGGAGGCTGAGGTCTTTGTTTGGGCACCGCCTGAGGAAGGGATGAGCAGAACCTTCAGGGTGCAAGCAAAGTGACCCACTGGCATGAGAAAAGTGACCCAGAAAATTTAATTGGATTTCCAATAAAAGCTGCAGCTATTTTAGTGGTTGTTGTTAAATTTGATGGATCAGGAACAATTCCTGCCTGTATTTGAGACAAGTGGCATTTCTGTACTACAAATTTACCATGTTTTGAGTCATCCTGGCTTGGAATCGTTCCCTCGGTATTTGTGATTGCTCAGGAGTTGGATCTGCAGATAAGTTCTGATCAGTATCTTTAGCAGCACCCAAAGTAAATCTTCAGAAACAATCAGAATGAGGTAAAACCCAACATTAGATCCTTTTCTCCACAGAGAGGATGAGAGACTGACTGGGTTTATAAGTTTAAATGAGGCCCCCTAACTAGTTCTTCATAGGCAGGTGGGTGATTATATAGAGTTGAGACTGGGCTGCTGGGAAATTTCCTGTGAATTGTCTTGCCATTATTATTATTATTATTATTATTATTATTATTATTATTGCAATGAGTGGTGCTACCCTGTGAAAATACAGGATTGAGGAAATGGGGACATTTCCTTTGGATAGGTACCTTTGTAAGCCAGAGTTTGCATGTTAAACTTGAGAGAGCCAAAATGATACATTCCTTGAGTTCTCCTACACGTCTGTTAAGCTAAATTGTGTAAATACTAAGGAGATCTCATGTACTATAAGCTATATATAGTCTATTCTCAATAACTCCTTTCCTGAAAGAGACTACAGATTGGAGAAATGTCAGCTATTACCAGGATTCTGGAGAAAGTGGTAGCTTCTAGTGTTTCCCTTTCCAAATTCATTCTATTGCTGCTTCACTTCCTGTTTTCCTTATGAAATTTCGGTGAACGCTTCATTGTTGAGCATTTCAGTAAAGCGATGTTAGTTCTTTTGTGAAGCAATCAGTTTTTTTAATAACATTTTTTATTATTATTTTCGCTCATACAAACTTAATAGGTACACCAGTTCCCTCCCTCCCTCCTCCTCCCCCGGAACCCCCTGCTCCCCCTCCCCTCACCCCTCCCTCTCCATCCCCCAGTGCCTCGCCCCCCCAATCCCCAGAGAGTCCTTTAATGTGCATGCCAGACGCTCCTCTGGACCCTCCTCTCTGATGACGTACGAGGTCCAGTGGCATTTCCCTGAACCCTTTCCTGTGTTTCCCTTAAGCATAGGAACACTACTGTGGCTGTCAATCCCTTGTCGCCAAGGATCTTAGTGCCTTTAGCAGATGCTAGACTTTGTGAGGTCAATAGTGTGTTGGACATTGCGCAGGGCATGCAAAGTCTAATTATGATTGCTTCGGCCCTAACTTGTGTGGAGTATCTTGCAAATCATTGCTCCTGCCATCCTTTTGCTCTTACAATCTTACCGCCCCCTCTTCTGCAAATTTCCCTGAGCTTCAGGATGGGGAGAGATTAGGCTGGCCTAGTTCTAGGTGGTTGATATAGAGTCTCTGAAGTTGTGGATTGTGGTTTGTTGCTTTTCTTTTGCAGTTTTGCTGCTCCTGCAATGTCCTTCACTCCATCCTGATGGGCATTGTATGTCACCCCCTGGACAGAGACAAAAAAAGCTGTTAAACTGGAGTCTTGTAATAAGAGCACATTCAAAGGTAGATAAAATAAAAGTAGGAAACCAGTGACGGAGGGGTCATTCACCCATTTGCAAAAAGGTTACTTTTTATCTGCCAAACTATATGCCCTCCCTTTCTGGTGAGATCATACCCCCTCAGTTGTAAATGATCAGAAACGAACGTCTGTGAACTTAACCAGGTGTCTCATTACTTACTTGCAGTCCTTGATGGAGGCCTATTTTCTCTGTTGTAACGTGGTCCCCTCTCTCCTTGCTTCTGGTGTGGCCCTCCAACCCCATCACACCTGTTCATAATCCTTGCAATTACTGTAGGTATTACATAGATTTATCTTTGAGTGTCTCAAGGTGGGCTGGGTGGGTTTGGTACTAGGAGCCATCTATTAGAGAGTACATACGGCGCTTAATTTTCTGGGTCTGGGATGCTTCACTCAATATAATTGTTTCTAATGACATCCATTTCCCGGTAAATTCCAGTAATTCATCATTTTTGATGGCTGAGTAGTACTCCATTGTATAGATGTACCACAGTTTCCTTATCCACTCATCAACTGTTGGACATTTGGGTTGATTCCATGACTTTGCTATTGTAAACAGTGCTGCTATGAACATTGTCGTGCTTGTGCTATCAAGGTGAACCTCTGCTGCATGGGGGGTTATTCCCAAAAGTGGAATAGCAGGGTCATATGGCATTTCAATCTTTACTTTCTTTAAGAATCTCCAGACAGCTCGCCAGAGTGGCTGTATGAGCCTGCATTCCCAACAACAATGTAGGAGAGTTCCCCTCTCTCCACATCTTCTCCAGCATTTGTTGTTGTTTGTATTGTGGATTTTTTGCCATCCTGACAGGTGTGAGATAATATCTCAGGGAGGTTATGATTTGCATTTCCCTGATGGATAAGGATATGGAGCATTTTCTAAGATATTTGTTAGACATTTCAGTTTCATGCCTGGTAAAGTTTCTTTTAAGATCCAAGGCCCATTTTTTAATTGGGCCATTAGTTTCCTTGGTGTTTAGTTTTCTAAGTTCTTTGTGCACTCTGGATAATAGAGCCCTATCAGATATGTGGTTAGTGAAGATTTTCTCCCATTCTGTGGGTTGCCTTTGTGCTCGAGTTACAATCTCTTTATCTGAACAGAAGCTCTTTAATTTCACAAGATCCCAACTGTTGAGAGTTGGTAGCAGTGACTGTGCCATTGGATGTCTGTTTTGGAACTGTTGGCCTAGCCCAATCAGCTTGAGGGAGTTCCCTACCCTTTCAACTATGATTTTTATAGTCTCTGGCCTTATATCAAGGTCCTTGATCCATTTGGAATTAATTCTTTTTTTTTGGAATTAATTCTTGTACATGGTGACAATTATGGGTCCAATTTTTATCTTCTGCATGTGGAGATCCAGTTTTGCCAGCACCATTTGTTGAAGATGCTGTTCTTTTTCCATTGGATTTTTTGGGCCCCTTTGTCAAAGACCAAATGGCTGTAATTTTGTGGGCTTATATCTGGGTCTTCAACCCTTATCCATTGATCTGGGTGTCTATTTTGGAGCCAATACCAGGCTGTTTTTACAACTATGGATTTGTAGTATGAACTAAGGTTTGGTATGGTGATACCTCCAGCAGTGTTTTTGTTACTCAGGATTGTCTTTGCTATACTGGGTCTTTTGTGCCTCCATATGAATTTTGAGATTGTTTGGTCAACTTCTTTGAAGAATTGCTTTGGGATTTTAATTGGTATAGCATTGAATTTGGATATTGCCTTTGGTAGGCTGGTCATTTTTATGATGTTGATTCTGCCAATCCAGGAACATGGGAGGTCTTTCCACCTTCTGGTGTCTTCTGCAATTTCTTTCTTTGAGTTTTAAAATTTTCGTTGTAAAGGTCTTTTACCTCCTTGGTTAGGTTGATATGAAGGTATTTCATTTTTTTAGGGGCTATAGTAAATGGGATTGTTTCTCTCAGGGCTTTTTCACTTCTTTCATTCTGGGCATATAGGAAGGCCACATATTTTTGTACATTTATTTTTTAACCTGCCACCCTGCTGAACTTCTCAATTAATTCCAGGAGCTTTCTGTTGGAGTTTTTGGGATCACTCAGGTATAAGATCATGTCATCTGCAAAAAGGGATAGCTTGACTTCTTCCTTGCTGATTTGAATCCCTCTTATGTTCCTTTCTTGTCTTATGGCTTCAGCTAAGACTTCAAGTACAATATTGAATAGAAATGCCAGTGCTGAGTTTGGATCCTAGACCCACGTATAGACGCTGGGCATTTCTGGTCCTGGTAGTGTGGAGCCTGTGAATCTCAGGGAAGAGTAAAGAAGGAGGAGGTGGAGGAGTCCATGGTGGTTCCTGAAGTCATCCGTGGTGCTACACACACACACACACATACACACACACACACACACACACACACACACACACACACACACACACGCATACACGCACAATTGAATAAATAATAAAAATTAAAAAAAAGAACTGGTGATAGTGGACAGCCTTGTCTATTTCCTAATCAAAGTGGGAATGCTTCCAGTTTTTCCCAATTGAGCATAATCTTTGCTGTGGGCTTGTTGTATACAGCTTTTATTATATTGATAAAGGTTCCTTCCATTCCTATTGTCTCTAGCGTTTTGATCATAAAAAGCTGTTGGATCTTGTCAAAAGCTTTTCAAAAGCTTTTTCTGCATCTATTGAGAGTATCATGTGGTCTTGGACTTTGGACTGATTTATATGATGAATTACATTAATTGATTTGCATATGTTGAAACAACCTTGTGTGCCAGGGATGAAGATAATTTAGGGCTACTTTGTACAATGGAATTCGACGGTGATTTTAAATGTCTTATTGACCCACAGGGGAGATTTTTTTCCTTTTTTGTAAAAGGAGAATCTGGATCTGATCTCCCTAATCTTTTCCCATGCATTTTTATGTCCTGGACTCCTAAGACTTCTGCAGGATTTGCTGAATATTCCAGGGATTAACTATCAGGAAGACAGGAGGAAGGAGCTGTCTGCTGTGTACCCATTTTGCCCTCAGAAATCTCAGTAATGGGGTTCACTTTTCCTTTAGCTTCATAGCTCGTCTTACTTCTTAGTGCTTTGAACCCAGGAATGCATTTAACCTCTTCTTTTTGGCGGGCCTGCTGGAAGGAATACATCTACTGAATTTCATCTTCATTGTAGCATATGGCACAATATAAATAATTACTATACACACAAAGTGTCCTGCTGCATGGGAAGAAATAGAATTATAAAATAAACTTTCATCACGCTGGGTGATACTGAGATGGGTCTTCCAAAAGCAGTTTTACCTTTTCCCCTTGATAAAAGTCATGTTTATTTATTTGGAACAATTCAAGAGAATACAAAAAAAGCAAGACTATTTATAATGGCCTACAGAGGGTAGCACACTGTTAACTTTTTTTTTCAATTACATTCTTCCAGATGTTGTGGTCCTTCCATCTTGATGACACTCTGCCTACCTCATCCTTCTGATTTTCAAACCTTGTAAATAGAATTTGTGTATGTGTTAAATATTCAGAGGGTATGACTGCTAACTTAATGATTTTGATAGGTCAGATTTCAATTTTTGTTCATGCCCCTTTTAGTCAAAGAAGCTATGTTCTCTATTTCTCTGCTCTTTGAAAGCCAATGTTTGCACTTTGAGCTAGTGAGGGCTGGAGCTCTCCATTAGATTTAAGCAGCGAAGCATCAGAAAACAAGTGGCAGGCATATTGGCCATTCAGGTGGGAAAACCTGTGTTTCTGGTTGTAATTTCTCTATTTTTTCATGTGTCTTTTGGTCATTGGGTCTCTGTGTCCTGGAAGGACAGATGACACTTTTAGATTCAGCTCAGTAAGCTCATGAGACATGTGTGGCTTTGACATTTGATGAGGATGATCTTTGTTTGAAGATGGATTATTCAGACAGACAGCTGGGACTCATCCTCAGAGTTTCTGATTCAGTCTGCCTAGAATTTGGCCTAAAAAATTGCATTTATAACAAGCCTCAGATGATGCTGATTCTGGTGGTTTGCTGGCCCCATAAGACCCAGAGGTAAATGGTTGGAGACCCAAATCCCATTTCACTTGTTTATATCCATTAACTCAGTTTCTAGTAGTGTACAAGCCTGCCAGTTAGGGGTTTAGAAAGTGTTTGTCAAATCAGTATCAGTTTTCTCCACTGGGGGAGGGGGGACCTTCTGAGCTAGTCAAGATAGAAGAAAATAATTATCCAGAACCTGAGACTATAAAGTTTGCAGTACGAGTAATTATTAGTCATGAATACAAGTTCTTCAAACTGCAAGGAAGCCAAAATGCTTACAAATAGGTAGATTAAATGAACATTAGACTTAATGACTTTTGTTAAATAGCTAGGACTACCTGCTTGAGATGTTGTTAAACCATGAAGCTTGCAAAATTCTTTTTAATCACCTCCTAGAGAGCTGGGATTCCACACTATCTTTCCCCCTCATGGTGTCTCCAGTGCCTGTCTTTCTGTCCCTTAGTGGTGGTGGCGGCCTCGCCCCTGGTGTGCCCTGCTGCGCCCTAATACAACCATTTTGGTGGATAAGGTCCCAGCATGGCAGAACATTGTTCTATGGAAACAAGTT
The DNA here is from genome assembly GCA_023101885.1 of Typhlomys cinereus. NCBI lineage: Eukaryota > Metazoa > Chordata > Mammalia > Rodentia > Platacanthomyidae > Typhlomys > Typhlomys cinereus. The sequence goes on along the minus strand of JALPQD010000805.1, from coordinate 33,057 downwards.
CTGGGAAAAGGACATGGCATTAAAATACGGGAATTGTCAGGCCTTGGTGTATCTCTGCCCAGTTGGGGACCTAAAGCCTGCTCCCTGGGGAATATCACAGTAATGCCCATGGGCAGGTGCTAGGATTTCCTCCCTAGATAATTTAAGTTTTGTCTCTGGCTTGGGTGTGCCTTTTACCTGTCCTTAGGTTTAGAGAAAAAGCTTGCTTTTAACTTTAAATCAAATTGTAAATACAGATTTCATGTCTAGTCACTTACAATAAGTAGACTTGTTAGCCAGAATGTGTGCACTGATTTTAAGGAAATTAGAGAATAACTTCTAGAGTCTTAAAACATAGCTGGGTAAAATTACCACCTATGAACTAACTCAGAAATTCCAGAAGTATATGACTATGCTATCTGTTCAGTAGAACTTTAAAAGAAACTGTGATACCCTGTTACCCTAGCTGAAGGCCAAGGAAGAGACCATCATGCCAGAAAGTCTAGATGCCAAAACTGTCCCCTGGAGATGGTATTTGCAATCCAAACTGGGAGAATCCATGTCAGTAGCAAAGGGGGCTGTGTCTTTCCCTTCCTCAAACAGCACTCTTATGGGAAATCCCAGAGATGGAGCATCTGAGTGCACCCCCACCAATGATCACCTCTGCCCTGAAAGAGACACCCTTGACCAAATGGGGCCCGACAGTATGGACCCCAGGTTTGGAGAATGCATGATTCATGGATGGCTCATCAACAACTAATAGCAATATACTTCTGAAATTATAAGTAACCTTACTATTAAAGGGAGCTCAGTCTTCCTCTGTGTATTTTAAAAATGCAGTCTCTGTTAAAACAATGTGGGCTCAGCCCCATGGCTATCCGGTGAAGCATTATAGATTAGATAGAATTGAAAAAACTGGGAGCATAGAATCTGTTTGTGTCTTTTCTCTCAAACAATGGGTTAGCTACTTAGAAAAAAAATTGGTTATTCTTATAAGCATAGGAGACTGGGAGGGTCTGTGTTTGTTTTCCCCTGTTTGCAGGTTCAGGGACACATTCTTTGCCCTAAAATTTTCTAGTATAAAGCTGTCACTAAGTTTCAATAAAAGGGTTCAGAATCACTCAGCCTGGAGAGTTGCGTGTTTCTGTTCTCCACCTGGTCGGGAGGAGCCCTGGTCTCGAGGCTGCGACTCTGGTCTGTGGCAGTGTCTCCTGAATAACTCTGGCTGGGTCACTGCAACGACTAGCAGAGCTCCTGGTCGCTGCTGCCAGGCAGCCATTGCAACGCACCTTTTTTCAGCGTTGCCACCCATCCACCTCAGATCGTCCTGAGCTTGTGGCAAGCACTTTACTGACTAAGCCACCTCCCCAGCATCCCTGCCCTACATCACTTCAAAGTTCCTGACAGCATTGTGAGCACGACATCAGAGACAAATGGATGGACTCCAACCCCATCTTTAAAATCTCTGTCTCTATAGGTGCTGGGCATCTCTCCATCACTGTGACAAATATGCAGGAAAATCGACTTAAAAAGAGCACGTGTTTACTTTGGCTCACAGTTTCCCAGGCTCCGCCCATGATTGCTTGGCTCTGTGCTTAGGTCCTGAGGCACAACAGTTAATAAGCACATTAATAAGCACAGGAGCATAGGCAGGAGAACAGCTCACCTCAAGCCTACTAGGAAGTGAAGAGAAGAGGCCATGTCCCAGTATCCCCCATGAAGACGCTCCCCACCCCCACCCTAATTCTTCCATGGGGCCCCAACTCCTAAAGGTTTCACTGCTTCCTAGGAGCATCAGGGGATAGAGACTAAGTCTTTTAACACAATGGTCCTTATTGCAAATGATGGAAGGTGTCCAAATATAAACAACAAGTTGAAGTTGGAGAAATCCTAATCTTAAATTTCAGATGAAGCGTTTCACCCTTAACCCCTATGAGTTCTGTTATGAAGCATAAAATATGTGTACCCCAATAGAACAGATACAAATGGTAAGTGTGTGAGAAGCCCTTGAACCTCCCTTAATTTTATCATTCTGTTATGGTTGCATTTCAATGACAACTTGACAGTTACAGATTGTTTGGGGGCAGCTGTGGAAGGATATTGGTTGGAATGGCCCCTAAAGAAGCCTGTAGATACTGACTGATTACTGTGGAGAACCCAGCCCATAGTGGGTGGTACTTTCCAGTGGTAGACCAGGATAATGGCAGGTGCAAGAAGAGGGACTTGCTCTTCCCTGATCTGGTGTTGACTTGGTGTGGAGTTCACTCTGCATGCACGTTGTTTGCCTTGGAGTGTCATGGCCTTCTATGTTGCTGCTGCTGCCTCCATCCATGGCTGACTTGGAGCTTCCCCTTTTGCACCTCCGTTGTTGCTGTTCCTGCTGCCTTTGGAGCCTGGTCTCTAGGCCTTGCTGCTGTTTGCTGTTCATCACCTAAGTCGGAGCCCAGCTGTTCTATATCAATGTCAGGACCCAGCATCTTCGACCCTCCAGAGGAGCAAAGGTTTGAGAACTTCTTGGGATCTTTGGGCTTTGTGGAACATTCCAGCTAGGAAGGAGGCTGCTGGGGGAAGCTACCTTGAAGGACACTGTTTTTACTGTGAGTTGTTCTTTCAACAAACTTGTTTACATATATATACATATATTACATTTTATAGATTCTGTTTCTTCAGAGAACCCTGACTAATATTCATTCATTCATTCATTCATTTGTTCATTCATTTATTTGGGGTGTGTGTGAGTGGTGTCCGTGCATGCAACCCATGTACCTGTGTGGAGGCCAAAGCGGGAGCCTTATTCCTTGGAGGCAGGGTCTTTCTCTCTGAATCTAGAACTTGAATTTTTAAACCAGGCTGGAAGCCAGAAAACCTCATCAATCCTTCTGTCTCTATCCACCTCAGTGCCGGGGTCATGGGTGTTCACTGGGCTCCCCTGACTTTTTGCATAGTACTAGAACCTGAACCCCAAGATCCTCAGACTTGCACAGAAAGCACTTTAACTGCTGAGTCCTTTCTCTACATCTTGCATATTGTTTTTAAAGGGCTTATTTTCCTAAATGTGTTGTCATTTCTTCTGTGCAAGATTGATCACAGTAAGCAAGGAGAGCCAGGCAGAGCCGATAGGGATGTAGGAAGAGGATTGGCCTGTGCAGTGGAAGAGGTGGAAAGCTTGATTCAGCATGGTCTGAAAGCTGGTTGTACCATTGTTCCAAGGCCTTGAAACTGACCCAGAAATTCCACTGGCCAAGATTTATCTTAAAGAAATAGCAGAGCATGTAAGAAATTGCACCTGTCTCTTGCCTGTGATTATCACGGCAGAAATAAAGTGGAATACTACTTCTTCAGAGAAAGGTTACTGCTGTGATATAATGAAGAAGGCAGGAGGAAGATGAAAAGATAGATTCTGAAGGAAAAAATTACAAATCACCTTTATTTCTTTTTGTTCAGCTACATTTTTCTAAACTTTTTAAAAAATTATTTATTCAACTGTGCGTGTGTGTGTGTGTGTGTGTGTGTGTGTGTGTGTGTGTGTGTAGAACCACAGGCGAATTCGAGAACCACCATGGACCACCTCCACCTCCTCCTTGTTTAGTCTGCCCTGGGATTCACAGGCTCCGCCCTACCAGGATCAGAAACGCAAGCCACCCCCATTTCCGCCTGGCATCTATACCTGGGGTCTAAGATCCGAACTCGGGACCTTCCGCCTGCTTAACCCCTGAGCCACCTCTCCAGCCCTCTAAACTTTTTTATGGATAGTTTTTTTTTTTCTAAAATCAAAAGGCATGGATACTGAGGTCATAATAGACTAACGCTATTTCATGCTGCAAATCCTACTACATTTTCCAAGTGATGTTACCCTGGTTAAGTTCTAGTCATATGTAATAATTAACCTCATTTGTCAACCTGGATCGGTCATCTTAATCTCTTGCTGCCATGATTTCTCCACCATGATGTATGCTACAAGCCAGAGTAAACATTTCCTTCTTTAGTCTGTTTTTCTCAGGTTGTTATCACAGCAACAGGAAAGCTAACTAACATATCATAAGCCTCAGAGTTAGCCTACATACTTAACCTATTCACTGTAATTTTCAGAGTTAAACAGAGTAAATGATATTATCCTGTGGAACTCTCAATTCGGGGAGACCCTAGCCTGGGCTCCCAAATCCAAGAGGCCTGGCTACAGACAAGCCTGAACAAGTTCCTCTATGCCCCAGACATGCCCCAATAGAGAAACCATACAGGGAGAGGGATGAACAACCAATGGGAAGGAGGGATGAACAAGCAATGGGAAGGAAAAATGAACAACCAATGGGAAGCAGCCATCTAACCTGCCCCTGAGATGGACACCTAGTAAACAGTTGACTGATTGGTGGCTGTCCCCAGTGAAGGGATGGCAACACCTGATTGGACTCTGACCGTATAGAAGCCTAAACGCTTCCTGACTAAAGCTGAGTCTACAGCCAACTGATCATCTGCGGGTTGCTTCTGTCCTGGGTTTTAGGTGGTGACCCTGTACACGTGAGGCCACTGTGGAATTTCTCGTCATTTCCCGGTTGCCTGGTGGGCATTCCACAACATTGCTCCGGCAAGCATTAAGACCTGAGTATAGATTCCCAGCACCTGCGGGAAAGCTGAGCCCAGTGACATCGGTAACTCTGATGCTGGAAGTGGAAGGGAGAGATGTTGGGGAAGGGGGAAATGTTGGGGCAGGGGGAGATGGAGGGGGAGATTGTGGCAGAGGGGGAGATGGTGGCAGTGGGAGAAATGGAGGGGAAGGCTGAGATGGAGGTGGACGGAGATATGGAGGCAGAGGGGGAGATGGAAATGGAGGGCAAGATGGAGGGGAAGATGAAGGGGGAGGAGGAGATGGAGGAAGAGGGGGAAATGCAGGGGGAGGAGTAGATGTTGGTGGAACTGCGAAATGGAGGGAGATGGGGGAGATGGTTGCATAAGGGGGAGATTCTCTCAGAGGGGGGAGATGGAGGCAGAGGGGGGAGATAGAGGCGAAGGTGGTTGATGGTGGTGGAAGGGGGAGATAGAGGTGGAAGTGGGAGATGGTGGCAGAAGGGGGATATGGTAGCAGAAGTGGGAGATGGAGGAGGATGGAGAGATGGAGGCCTAGGAGGAGATGGTGGTCGAGGAGGGAGATGGAAGTTGAGGGGGGAGATGGTGGCAAAAGGGGGGCATGGTGGTGGAAGGAGGAAAACAGCAAGAGGATCCTCAGTACAATCCACTATCTGACCTACTAATTCATGTTCCCTGCCTTGTGCTACTTTCTCCTGATTCAGAGCAAAGACTCTGCCATTGGCTTTAGTCTCTGTCTGCCACTGTTCTCTCACTGCTCTTTCCCTCAATAGATATTTATTTTTATTCTTTGTACCTTTTCATTTGATTAAGTGTTGATACTCTGATCTGTTAGATTCTTTGTGTGGAATGGCACTGGGACTGACTCGGCAATTCTACATGAAGACCCATATGTACCAGGTATCTTTGAGTGGATACTTGATATGTGTAGGTCCTGGTGTACTTCTGTTTGATCTTTGTCAGTAACTCAGTCCAGATTTAGTCTTATGGAAGTTCGCACAGTTCTCATTCATTTTTTACATTTTTAAATTATTTTCTGTGTGTCTACAAGAGAATACTTCTGTGGGTGATTTTGGAGTCCCAGCTGTGACATCAGAATTCATCCTGGATTGCTCTACTTCCTTACTGCTTTGCTCTGCCTTCCAGGGTCAGAAGTGCAGGCTACTGCCCTTTATTTCCATGTGGACTTTTATGTTGGATCTGACACCTGAATGAAAATCTTTCTGTTTTTTTTTGAAGCAATGCCTTTACTCATGATCCATGGCTCCAACACCATACTCATCCTTTCATTCCTAAAAGTGTTCTGCATTCCAGGTCTCACAGCATGATTTCATAACACTTGCTCTAAGTCTGTAGAATGAGGTGTTCATGTAGGGACATTTTCCTTTAAAGCTATCTAGTCACTGACTTATTAAAAGAGTTTAAAAAATGGCTTCTTGCTACTGTTCCAGTTTACGTATGCAAAAAAGTTGTTCTCTCTGAAGGGAACATTGATTATTTATAGTACTATCCATGTTTTTCATCTATTAATGTGGATATTGTCATATTTGTAGGTTCATAGGAATCATATATACATATGCAAACAAAACAATTATGAACAAATATGCATAGATAGGAGAAAATTTCTAAATACTAGATCAAAAGATGTCAAATAATTTCAAGAATTGTTAAAACTGACAAGTAGGACAGAATTTTTTTAGAAAAACTATACAGCAAAATTAGTTTTTTGGCACACACTCCAACTCCTCCTCCATCTTTGCAGCAGCTGCTACAGCTTCAGCGACTCCACCAGGAAACCAGGATGGATGGGCGCTGAGTGCTCACCCACTCCACTCTTTACCCCGCCCCCTTCTGCCTGCCCTCCCTTAAGGATGATGGCCAGGAATGTGGCAGCTCATTTCTGAGATAGAGCTCATGCTTAGGTAAATATCAGAGATACATCAGAGGTCTGCTCTATTGTGTGGAGGCACTCATGCCTAAGATGAGCTCAATCTACAGTTGAAAAGGAGAGAGAGAGAGAATAACAAGAACAGAAAAAAAGAAAAGGAGATTTAGGGAATGCTGGTTAATACTGAAGGACGATTGAGGAATTTGTACTGGGTTCTTATGTGCTCAACAATCACTTGCTTCCCCCACATCACTGGATTGGAATACTGTGGTGGGAGCATGTACTTAAGTGGAGATGGAAGATTACCTTATTATCATCGGTGTGATGATTGGCCTTTATTTTGACATTGATGAGATTTTAAATCATCTAGAAGATCCACCCAAAAGGGTTTTCCCTAGGAATTACCTAAGGAGAATGCATTCACCCTGTGTGTGGATGTCACCAGTTCATGGGTTTGGAGTCAGAACTGGATAAAAGGGTCTGGGGAAGCACCTAACTCACTTAAGTGTTTGCTGTGCCCAGAATCACAGTATAGCAGCCATGCATGGAGGCAGGAACGTGCAATCCCACCGCCGGAGAGGTCGAGGCCTGATGATTCACTAGGCAGATGGCTCAGTCAAATATTTGAGTTCCCTGTAAAAGTGAGAGACTCTGTCCAAAATGAGGTAGTCCATATACAGAGGAGCAGCATATGAGGTTGCCCTCTTGCACACACACACACACACACACACACACACACACACACACACACACGCACATGCACAGAGTCAGGGAGAGGATATAGGAGACAATGTGCTGTGTGCAGAACTCATCCCTCTATTTCCTCTATTTGCTGGTGGAGCAGCAGACAGTGAATTTGCCTCCACTCTGCAGCAACAGAACGCTGTCTCCCACTGCACAATGTGATAAAGGTTGTTATCATTTCTGCTGCATGAATGTGTTAGGAAGGGCATAGTGAAGTGGGGTGATAGTGCCACTGACAACTACAGAAAATTTTCTCGTAGAAAAAATATTATCCATCACCATATAAACCAGTCCAAAATTCAAGATGACATGGTACTCTCAATAGATGCAGAAAAAGCTTTTGACATGATCCAACAGCCTAGAGGCAGTAGAAATGAAAGGAACTTTTATCAATATAATAAAAGCTATATACAACAAGCCAACAGCAAGGATTATACTCAATGGGGAAAAACTTGAAGCATTCCCGCTTCAATCAGGAACTAGGCAAGGTTGTACACTCTCACCACTTCTATTCGATATTGTACTGGAAGTCTTAGCTGAAACTAGAAGACAAGAAAGGGACATAAAAGGGATTCAAATCGGCAAGGAAGAAATCAAGTTATCTCTATTTGCAGATGACATGATCATATACCTGAGTGATCCCAAAAACTCCACCAGGAAGCTCCTGGAACTGATACAGGAGTTCAGCAGGGTGGCAGGATACAATATAAATGTACAAAAATCAGTGATCTTCCCATATGCCCAGAATGAACGATGTGAAAGAGCCCTGAGAGAAACAATCCCATTTACTATAGCCCCTAAAAAAATGAAATACCTTGGTATAAACCTAACCAAGGAAGTAAGAGTCCTTTACAATGCAAACTTTAAAACCCTAAAGAAAGAAATTGCAGAAGACACCAGAAGGTGGAAAGACCTCCCATGTTCCTGGACTGGTAGAATCAATTTCATAAAAATGACTATCCTACCAAAGGCAATATACAGATTCAATGCTATATCAATCAAAATCCCAAACCAATTCTTTAAAGAGGTTGATCAAACAATTTCAACATTCATATGGAAGCACAAAAGACCCAGGATAGCATAAACAATCCTGAGTAACAAAAACATGGCTGTAGGTATCACCATACCAAACCTTAGTCTATACTACAAATCCATAGTTATAAAAATAGCCTGGTACTGCCTCCAAAATAGACACACACATCAATGGATAAGGATTGAAGACCCAGATATAAGCCCACAAAGTTACAACCATTTGGTCTTTGACAAAGGGGCCCAAAAAAATCCAATGGAAAAAGAACAGCATTTTCAACAAATGGTGCTGGCAAAACTGGATCTCCACATTCAGAAGATTAAAGCTGGACCCATACTTGTCACCGTGAACAAGACTTACTTCCAAATGGATCAAGGGCCTCAATATAAGGCAAGAAACTATAAAAACCTTCCTTGAGGAGCTGGAGAGGTGGATCAGGGGTTAAGCCTCTGTCTTGCAGGCGGAAGGTCCTGAGTTCGGATCCTAGACCCCACGTACAGACGCTGGGTGGAAGCAGGGGCGGCCTGCATTTCTGGTCCTGGTAGGGTGGAGCCTGTGAATCCCGGGGCAGAGTAAACAAGGAGGAGGTGGAGGTGTCCATGGTGGCTCCCGAATTGGTCCGTGGTTCTACACACACACATACATATACACACGCAAACACATGCATACACCCACAATTGAATAAAAAACAAAACAAAACAAAACAAAAAACCTTAGTTGAAAGTGTTGGAGGGTCGGGACGCGTAGGCGAGATCCAGCCGGGCCTCAACGCGCGCTCTAGGACCCCAGGTCAGCCCACGGGGACCCGGCTCCGACTCCCGCCATCCAGCCGGAGCCGCGCGGGGGCCGAGGGACGAGGAGGACCACCCCCTGCGCCCGGGCCCCGCCCCAGCTGCCCTCGGGTTAAATAGCTCCACGCCGACATGCGCAGCCTCCCTCTTTCGCCCCACCCCCGCTCCGCCGGTCGGGACGCGTAGGCGAGATCCAGCCGGTTCTCAACGCGCGCTCTAGGACCCCAGGTCAGCCCACGGGGACCCGGCTCCGACTCCCGCCATCCAGCCGGAGCCGCGCGGGGGCCGAGGGACGAGGAGGACCTCCCCTTGCGCCCGGGCCCCGCCCCAGCTGCCCTCGGGTTAAATAGCTCCACGCCGACGCGCCCATCCTCCCTCTTTCGCCCCACCCCGCTCCGCCGGTCGGGACGCGTAGGCGAGATCCAGCCGGGCCTCAACGCGCGCTCTAGGACCCCAGGTCAGCCCACGGGGACCCGGCTCCGACTCCCGCCATCCAGCCGGAGCCGCGCGGGGGCCGAGGGACGAGGAGGACCTCCCCCTGCGCCCGGGCCCCGCCCCAGCTGCCCTCGGGTTAAATAGCTCCACGCCAACGCGCCCATCCTCCCTTTTCGCCCCACCCCGCTCCGCCAGTCGGGACACGCACGCGGTCCACCCGGGCCTCACCCCGCTCCCTAGGTAAGTCCCCGTTCAGGCCCCGCCCACCAGTACCCCAGGCCAAATAATTCAGTTTAGTGAAATTGAGAGATCTTAAGAGTTAAAATGACAATGCCAAAGTCAAAGTGCAAATCCATGAGAAGCAACACTCAAGTAAACAAATCTCCCACTGAAGAAATTAATCCCATAATGTTAGACTCCAAAAAGAACAAACCCGCGGAAAAAGGCCAAGAAAGCCTGACCCAGGATAACGACTTTCAAAATATGATCATTACCATGTTCAATACTATGAAAGAGGAAATCCGGGAGGAATTACATAATCGAATCAATTGCTTTGAAGAGGAACACAACAGACATCTGGAGGAGTTGAGAAAAACAGTGCAAGAAACAAAAAGTGGCATAGAACAGTTAAAACAAACTCAAGCAGAGTTTAAAACTGAGCTAAAAGACAAGTTATCTTCAACCCAGAACGCCACAGAGAGTCTTATCAACAGAACTAATGAAGCAGAAAACAGAATTTCAGACCTTGAAGATAAAGTGGGAGTACTAGCCAGCTCAATGGAAGAGGTTGTTAAAGCCAAAAAGATACTTGAGAGAAATATCCAAGAGATATGGGACACCCTGAAGAAGCCTAACATGCGTATTCATGGAATACCGGAGCAAGAATCTCAAAATACCACCCCTGAGGAAATTTTTCAAACGATCATCAAGGAAAACTTTCCTCATCTAAAGAAAGAGAGGCCCATTCATATACAAGAGGCATTCCGCACCCCAAACAGATACGACCAAACTAGAAGCACACCGCGGCAAATAATAGTTAAAACACTCCACATTCAAGATAAAGAACTGGTGCTGAGAGCTTCAAGGGAGAAAAAACAAGTCACTTTTAAAGGCAAACCTATTAAAATAACAAATGACTTCTCAGTCGAAACAGTAAAAGCAAGAAGAGCTTGGAGAGACATACTTCAAGTATTGAATGAGCAAAAATGTCAACCCAGGCTGATTTACCCTGCAAAACTATCAGTCATGATCGAGGGAGAAAGAAAAATTTTCCAGCACAAAGACAACTTTAAGGGATACATGGCCACCAAACCAGGCCTTCAAAAACTGCTAGAAATGATACTCAAGCGTGAAGAAAAAAACAGGCATATCCAGGAGAACAGAAGGCAAATATAACACCATTAAAAGCGAAGCAATATACTTATAAAAGCTACTAAACATAATAAATGTCTGGAATTAACAATAGTTTCTCCATTATAACACTAAATGTTAATGGACTTAATTCACCGATCAAGAGACACAGATTACAAACTTGGATTAAAAATCACAATCCATCAATCTGCTGCCTGCAGGAAACCCATCTCACCACAAGAGATAGGCACGCTCTAAAAATAAAAGGCTGGTCAACAATTCTACAAGCAAATGGAAGCAGAAAACAGGCAGGGGTAGCCATTATGCTATCAGACAAAGTGGATTTCAAACCAAAAAAAATTATAAGAGACACGGATGGATACTACATTTTAGTCAGAGGTACAATTCACCAGGAAGACTTCACAATACTGAACATATATGCACCCAATACGGGCCCCTCCACATTCATTAAGAAAACCCTACAGCGTCTAAAGCAAGAAATCAACCCCCAAACAATAATTCTTGGGGACTTCAACACCGCCCTCTCTACGTGGGATAGATCAACAGGTCAAAAGCTTAACAGAGACACTTTGGAACTTAATCAAACCCTGAAAGAAATGGACCTCACAGATCTCTATCGAACTTTTCACCCACGCACCAAAGAATACACATTTTTCTCAGCAGCACACGGAACTTTCTCCAAAATAGATCACATATTGGGCCACAAAATGAATCTACACATGTACAAGAAAGTTGAAATTCTAACCTGTGCCCTATCAGACCACCACGGCCTAAAGCTGGACATCCACAACACATCAAACAAGAGAAAATACACTAACTCCTGGAAACTTAACACTATGATGCTGAATGAGAACTGGATTCAGGAAGAAATTAAAAAGAAAATTCAAGATTTCCTGAAAGTGAATGATAACGAAAATACAACTTACCAAAATCTCTGGGACACAATGAAAGCTGTTCTAAGAGGTAAGTTCATAGCTCTTAATGCCCACATCAAAAAAATGGAAACATCAGAAATAAACAACTTAACAATGCAGCTTAAAGCTTTAGAGAAACTAGAGCAATCTGATCCCAAAAGCAGTAGAAGAGAGGAGATTAGCAAAATAAGGGGAGAAATATCTGAAATCGAGACTAAGAAAACGATAGAAAAAATCAACAAATCGAAAAGCTGGTTCTTTGAAAAAATCAACAAGATTGATACACCCCTAGCTAAACTAACCAAAAGCAAGAGAGAGAAAACCCAAATTAACAAAATTAGAAATGAACATGGAGTTATCACTACGGATACCCAAGAAATCCAGAGAATTATAACATCATATTTCAAAAACTTATACTCTGTGAAGTTTGACAACACAAAAGAGATGGATGAATTTCTAAGTAAACACAACTTACCTAAATTGAATCAGGAAGTTGTGAATTACTTAAATAGTCCTATAACATATAAGGAAATTGAGGAAGTAATCTCGAATCTTCCCACCAAAAAATGTCCTGGACCAGATGGATTCAGCACAGAGTTTTACAAGACATTTAAGGAGTTAATAACACCAATACTCCTTAAACTGTTCCATCAAATAGCAAAGGAAGGAACACTACCAAATTCCTTCTATGAAGCTAATATCGTTTTAATCCCAAAACCTAATAAAGATTCACTTAAAAAAGAAAACTATAGGCCGATCTCCCTGATGAACACAGATGCAAAGATTCTCAACAAAGTCTTAGCAAATCGGATTCAAAAACATATTAAAAAGATCATTCATGGGGACCAAGTAGGCTTCATCCCCGGCACACAAGGTTGGTTCAACATACGCAAATCAATAAATGTAATTCATCATGTAAACCAGTCCAAAGTCCAAGACCACATGATACTCTCGATAGATGCAGAAAAAGCTTTTGACAAGATCCAACAGCCTTTTATGATCAAAACGCTAGAGACAGTAGGAATGGAAGGAACTTTTATCAATATAATAAAAGCTGTATACAACAAGCCCACAGCAAGGATTATGCTCAATGGGGAACAATTGGAAGCATTCCCACTTTGATCAGGAACAAGACAAGGCTGTCCACTCTCACCACTTCTATTCAATATTGTACTTGAAGTCTTAGCCGAAGCCATAAGACAAGAAAGGGACATAAGAGGGATTCAAATTGGCAAGGAAGAAGTCAAGCTATCTCTATTTGCAGATGACATGATCTTATACCTGAGTGATCCCAAAAACTCCACCAGGAAGCTCCTGGAACTAATTGAGAAGTTCAGCAGGGTGGCAGGATACAAAATAAATGTGCAAAAATCAGAGGCCTTCCTATATGCCCAGAATGAAAGAAGTGAAAAAGCCTTGAGAGAAACCATGCCATTTACTATAACCCCTAAAAAAATGAAATACCTTGGTATAAACCTAACTAAGGAGGTAAAAGACCTTTACAATGAAAACTTTAAAACCCTAAAGAAAGAAATTGCAGAAGACACCAGAAGGTGGAAAGACCTCCCTTGTTCCTGGATTGGCAGAATCAACATTGTAAAAATGACCATCCTACCAAAGGCAATATACAGATTCAATGCTATACCAATCAAAATCCCAAAGCAATTCTTCAAAGAAGTTGACCAAACAATCTCAAAGTTCATATGGAGGCACAAAAGACCCAGGATAGCAAAAACAATCCTGAGTAACAAAAACACAGCTGGAGGTATTACCATACCAAACCTAAGTCTATACTACAAATCCATAGTTATAAAGACAGCCTGGTACTGGCTCCAAAATAGACACACAGATCAATGGATAAGGATTGAAGACCCAGATATAAGCCCACAAAGTTACAGCCATTTGGTCTTTGACAAAGGGGCCCAAAGAATTCAATGGAAAAAGAACAGCATCTTCAACAAATGGTGCTGGCAAAACTGGATCTCCACATGCAGAAGATTAAAGCTGGACCCGTACTTGTCACCATGTACAAGACTTAATTCCAAATGGATCAAGGACCTTGATATCAGGCCAGAGACTTTAAAAGCCATAGTTGAAAGGATAGGGAACTCCCTCGAGCTGATTGGGCTAGGCCAACACTTCCTAAACAGACATCCAATGGCACAGTCACTGCTACCAACTCTCAACAGTTGGGATCTTGTGAAATTAAAGAGCTTCTGTTCAGATAAAGAGATTGTCGCACGAGCTCAAAGGCAACCCACAGAATGGGAGAAAATCTTCACTAACCACATATCTGACAGAGCTCTACTGTCCAGAGTGCACAAAGAACTTAGAAAATTAAACTCCAAGGAAAACACTGGCCCAATTAAAAAATGGGCCCTGGAACTTCAAAGAAACTTTACCAGGGATGAAATTAAAATGTCTAACAATTATCTTAAAAAATGCTCCACTTCCTTCGCCATCAGGGAAATGCAAATCAAAACTTCCCTGAGATATCATCTCACCCCGGTCAGGATGGCAAAAATCCACAGTACAAACAACGACAAATGCTGGAGAGGATGTGGAGAGAGGGGAACTCTCCTACATTGTTGGTGGGAATGCAGGCTCATACAGCCACTCTGGCGAGCCGTCTGGAGATTCTTGAAGAAATTAAAGATTGAAATGCCATATCACCCTGCTATCCCACTTTTGGGAATAACCCCCCAAGCAGCAGAGGTTCGCCTCGATAGCACAAGCTCGACCATGTTCATAGCAGCACTGTTTACAATAGCAAAGTCATGGAATCAACCTAAATGTCCAACAGTTGACGAGTGGATAAGGAAACTGTGGTACATCTATACAATGGAGTACTACTCAGCCATCAAAAATGATGAATTACTGGAATTTGCTGGGAAATGGATGTCATTAGAAAGAATTATATTAAGTGAAGTATCCCAAACCCAGAAAATTAAGTGCCGTATGTACTCCCTAATAGGTGGCTCCTAGTACCAAACTCGCCCAGCCCACATTGGGACACTCAAAAGTAAACCTATGTAACACAGTAATTGCAAGGATTATGAACAAGAGAGATGGGTTAGGAGGGCCACACCAGAAACAAGGAGAGAGGAGACCATGTTACAGCAGAGAAAATAGGCCTCCATCAAGGTCTGCAAGTAAGTAATGAGAAACCTGGTTAAGTTCACAGACGTTCTTTCCTGATCTCACCAGAAGGGGAGGGCATATAGTCTAGCAGATAAAAAGTAATCATTTTGCAAATGGGTAATGGACCCCGCCCTCAGTGAGGTTTCCTACTCTTATTACATCTACCCTTGAATGTGCTATTACAACAAGACTCCAGTTTAACAGCTTTTTGTCTCTGGCCAGGGGGTGACATACAGTGCCCAGCAGAATGGAGTGAAGGGAATTGCAGGAGCAGAAAAACTGCAAAAGAAAATCAACAAACCACAATCCAGAACTTCAGAGACTCTATATCAATCACATAGAACTAGGACAGCCTAATCTCTCCCCATCCTGGAGCTCAGGGACATTTGCGGAAGAGGGGGCGGTAAGATTGTAAGAGCAAAAGGATGGGAGGAGCAACGATTTGCAAGATTCTCAACAATAGTTGGGGCCAAAGCAATCATAATGGAACTTTGCATGCCCTGCGCAATGTCCAGCGCACTGTTGCCCTCATAAAGTCTAGCATCTGTTAAGGGCACCGAGACCCCTGGAGCCAAGGGATTGACAGCCATAGTAGTAATCTTATGATTAAGGGGAACAAGAGAAAGGGCTTATGGAAATGCCACTGGGTCCTTATATGTCATCGGAGAGGAGGACCCAGTGGAGAGTTAGGCGCACACAATAAAGGACTCTCTGGGAATTGGGGGGGAGACACTGGGGGAAGGGGAGGGGGGAGGGAGGGAACTGGTAAAAAATTTTAAAATGTATAATTAAATTTTTAATAAAAAAAAAAAAGTCAAATGTTAAAAAAAAAAAAAAAAAAAAAAAAAAAAAAAAAAAAAGAAAGTGTTGGAAACTCCCTCAAGCTGATTGGACTAGGCCAACAGTTCCTAGTCGGAAATCCAATTGCACAGTAAATACACCCAATAGTAAACAGATGGGATCTTATGAAATTAAAGAGCTTCTGTTCAGATAAAGAGATTATAACTCAAGCACAAAGGCAACCCACAGAATGGGAGAAAAGTCTTCACTAACCACATATCTGATGGAGCTCTATTTTCCAGAGTGCACAAAGAACTTAGAAAATTAAACACCAAGAAAACAAATGGTCCAATTAAACTTGGAACTTAAATTGGCCTTGGAAGTTAATATAAACTTTACCAGGGAAGAAATTGAAAGGTCTAAGAAATATCTTTAAAAAATGCTCCGCATCCTTAGCTATCAGGGAAATGCAAATCATAACCTCCCTGAGATATTATCTCACCTGAGTCAGGATGACAAAAATCTGCAAGACAAACAGCATCAAATGCTGGTGAGGATGTGGAGAGAAGGGAACTCTCCTACATTGCTGGTGGGAATGCAAGCTCATACAGCCACTCTGGTGAGCCGTCTGGTGACTCTTAAAAAAGTTAAAGATTGAAATGCCATATGACTCTGCTATTCTACTTTTGGGAATAATCTGCCATGCAGCAAAAATACACTGATAGCACAAGCACGACCATGTTCAGAGCAGCACTGTCTACAATAGCAAAGTCTTGGAATCAACCCAAATGCCCAGCAGTTGATGAGTGGATAAGGATAATGTGGTACATTTATACAATGGAATACTACTCAGCCATCAAAAATGATGAATTAATGCAATTTGCTGGGAAAGGGATGGAATTAGGAAAAATTATATTGAGTTAAGTATCCCAGACATAGGAAATTAAGCACCATATATACTCTCTAATAGGTGGATCCTAGTACCAAACCCAGTTAGAGACACACTCAAAGATAAATATCTGTAATACCTACAGTTCTTGCAAAGATTATAAGCAGGGAGGGAATGGAAAGGAGGGCCCGCCTTGAAACAAGGAGAGATGGGATCATGCTATGACAGAGAAAATAGGCCACCATCATGGAATGTAAATAAATAATGAGACATCTGGTTGGGATTGCAGTCTTTCCTTACTGGTCACTTGCATTTGATGGGGTATGACCTCACCAGAAAGTGAGGGCATAGAGTCTGGCAGATAGAGGGTAACCATCCTGCAAATAGTCTCCTACTCTTATTCCATCTACCTTTAAATGTGCTCTTATCATAAGACTCCATTTTAACAGCCTTTTATCTCTGGCCAGGGGAGGACATCCAATACCCATCAGGATGGAGCTAAGGGTGGTGCAGAGCAGCAAAACTTTAAAAAAAAATCAACAACCATAATTCAGAAAATCAGAGACTCAACATCAACCATCTGGAACCAAGCCAGCCTAATCACTCCCCATCCTAAAGCTCAGGGAAATTTGTGAAAGAGGGGGCAGTAAGATTTTAAGAGCCTAAAGATGGGGAGGAGCAATGATATGCAAGATACTCCATAAAAGTTAGGACCGAAGTAATCATAATAGGACTTTGCATGACCTGAGCTATATATCATTGAACCCCCAAAGTCTAGCATGGATCACAGGCACTAGGATCTTTAGAGTCAAGGGATTAACAGCTACAATAGTGTTCCTATACTAAAGGGGAATACACACACAATAAAAGAGCTCTAAGCAATGCCACTGAGTACTTACACCTCTTCAGAGAGGAGGAGCGGAGGGAAATTTGACATGCACACTAAAGGATGCTCCAGGAATGGGGGGGAAAGGGGACTGGGAGGAAGGGAGGGAGTGAGGAAAGGAAAGGGAAAAGGTGGGGAGGGAGCAAGGGGATGCAGGGAGGGGTGGAGAGAGGGAGGGAGGGGAACGGGGTACTCATCAACTTTGTATGAGTGGAAGAAATAAAAAATGAAATTAAAAATATTATCCAATTTATTACAATAATTTAGGCTAAAAGACAATATCTCTGAGGTTTCACATTTTGTAACTTTCTGTAAATCCAGTTGGTCAAAATAAGAACTAAGGCTGTGTTTTTTTAACTTAATCAAAGAAAATGTTCATGCTACAGCTATTCTTCAATAGAATGGCATGCCTTCTTAAAATAGGAAATGTCTTATTTTCTCCCACTGGTATTTTAGGGAATATGACTTGCTAAGATCACTTTCAACTCAAAGCTTTCACTTCTATTAGTATCATATATAATATTTTTCACATACATGACTTGTGTGCTACTTTTCAAGTTGTCTGTGATATCTGCAATCTCAATTGATAACCTATATAGCACTTACACTTAATATACATGCAGTGTAAGTTTGTATCAGCAATGGTGCTTTCTATACTCAGGAACTTCTACTTAATACTGAGAAAAAGTATAACAGCCTAAAAGAACTACTCATTCCACATTACACTCAAAATTTAGCAACTGGTAGATGAATTTAATAGTATATTTCTGCAGCTAAATGGAACTTCCTGGAGAAGCCTTAGTAATTCAAAGAGAAAAAAATACACCTTTCTCTTAGATGTAGACTAATTTAAGTACTTATCTCAATCCGTCAATTCTATCATAGAAAATTTGATGAAACCATTTTAATAAATGGTTTTTAATTTTTCTGAAATATTTTGGCATTTGTCTTTTATTGTGCATTGATAATTGATTGACAAAGAGAAGCTCTGCTTCCTGGGAATCATCCTAGCTCTACAAACATAGAATGATGCAGTTTCTAGCTCCATCACAACCTGACGAACAACCTTGAGCAAAATCTTTGGACTTGTCTCCAGGCTGTGAAGATGCTTTGGAAACTATAAGCAACTTTTGATCTCATTTCACAAGTTGACCTATAATTCCAATTTTGATTCAATTATAAAGAAACAGGAATAACTATCTATAATAAATTAGCTGGATTCCTTATTGACCTATCATTTTCTTCAATTCAACTTTCATGAAAATTCTTTAATTATGTTTATACCCTCAAAAAGGTACAGAAAAATTTTCTTCTCCAAGAGATTTATTTGTCCCTATATAACCTAATGAAAACATGCACACACACACGCACACACACATACACACACACACACACACACACAGTCAAAGTGTGACAGCCAGTGTTCTCGCTGTCTCCTTATTCTTGTAGAACCCACAACAATGAAGTCCATCATTCCAAGCCCTGTCTGTCCAAAACGTCCATAACCATGATCTGCTCACCCTGTGTGTCACTGGGCCAGAACCAGGTCAGAGAGCCAATTTCACTCTTGGTGCTTTCAAACAACTTAGTAGACCTTCCCTTTTGGGGTCTATCAGTCTAACCACAGCCCAATAAACATTTGCACAATGGGGTGGCTGGACTGCCATGTTGGGGGTTGCATGGTGGGAGGCCCAGGGACAATGATCAGCTATGACACAGTGGTACCCATGGCCCAACTACGGAAATTTAAAAGGGAAACGAAATTGGGTGTGGTTGAAGGAAGCAGAAAAACCAAAAGGAGGCCTAGTTCCCCATATCGAACATTGCTGGTAGCAGCTGAAGTGTATTTGCTGGTTTTTGTATCGGGATATCACTGTGGGAAGATTATCATATTGCTGGCAGAAGTAATCTGCACTATCTTCAGGGTGCACGCCATTGATTTTCAGGATAAAATCTCTCTCACGGCCGCTGCTGCTGAAATGGGAAGGAGCTCTGGACACAAGAGTGTTGGCAGCTTTAATAATGAGCTTAGGGGCCTTCCCTGGCTTCTGCTGATACCAGCACAAGTCATCATCAATGTTTGTCCTGGATCTGCAGTTGATGCTGACCTTCTCTCCACACTGCTGAAAAAGAAGGCTGGAGACTGTATGAGTGACGTTTCTGCCCTGGTGCCTGTGCATGGAGGAAAAGAAATAAGAAAAACCCAATGAGTCACTCTAGAAAGAACAACTTCTTACACAAACATAATATTTTGGTGGAGACTCAGAGGTCTGAATAGCATGAAGAAGAGGAGCTCATTGTCTTACTGGAGACCCAGAGGAGAAGGAGGCCGAGGAACTGAGCTTGGGACACCATGGCCTGGTCTCTAGGGCATGGGTTCTAGTCAGTGTGACAGCCTGTTTTCTGTGGCAAAGAGATACGTGGTGATGATATAGGGGAGTGTATGCAAATTACATCGAATATGTTAATGAGGTAAGAGGAAGTATTGAAAAGGCTGATCATGAAATTGCACACAGGGTTATGCCTGGCATTTCCTTCAGAGCTATGTTCATACTCAACCATGGTGGGTTTAAAATGCTGCTTTGTGAGTTGTTCACGTTCATTCCTCTAACCACCTGCATTAGTATCTCACAGTGTCTACAGGAGATTGTCCAATTGCTAAAGGAAGACCCCATCATGGTGGATGGGACCATTCCCTGGCACGTGGATGATATGGAGACAGATAGTTCAATAAGCTGACGTTCTTAGGCTCCTTGGACAGACGTACTGTCTGTCAAACGAGCAGTCCTGTGGATATGCTGTGGCCAGTTTCTTCAGCCCCTGGTGTCCATACTTTTCTGCCAAGGTGGACTATGAAAGGTAACCAAATAATCATAAACCAGAATAAAGTCCCTTGTTCCCTCATAAGCTATTTGTTCATGAATCTTTTAGCAACATGCTGAGTAGCTTTGTCATGTGGGAATCCCACTTCTCATGTCGGCTTTTCTTCATACCATATCCTGGGCTTTCTAAGACTTTTATCTTAGAATCAACTTCCCAGATGTAAAAAAAAAATTCTCTGCAACTCTATATCAAGTACCTGGAACTAGGCCAGCCTAATCTCTCCCCATCCTGAAGCTCAGGGAAATTTGCGGAATAGGGGGCAGTATGATTGTAAGAGCACAAGGATGGGAGGAGAAATGATATGCAAGATATGCCCCACAAGTTAGGGCCGAAGCAATCATAATTGGACTTTTCATGTCCTGTGCAATGTCCAACACACTATTGACCCCTCGAATTCTAGCATTTGCTAAAGGCACTAAGATCCTTGGAGGCAAGGGATTGACAGCCACAGCAGTGTTCCTGTGCTTAAGGGGAACACAGGAAAGGGTTCTCAGAAATGCCACTGGGTCCTTGCAACTCATCGGAGAGAAGGATCCAGAGGATAGTCTGGCATGCACATTAAAGGATGCTCCGGGGATGGGAGGGGGAGGCACTGGGGGATAGGAAGGGAGGGGGAAGGGAGGGGACATAGGGCAGTGGGAGGTTGGAGGGAGGGAGGGGACCCCTGTACCTGTTAAAGTTGTATGAGTAGAAATAAAAAAAAATTCTCTGCTCAAAATGTCCAGAGCAGCTTCTACTATATTGAATGAGTCTCCTCCAGTGCCACAACCAGAATCTTTTCACAAAGTGAATTCTTTCTTTGTTAAATTGGGAGGTGTTTGCCATTTGCTGCTCCTTGAGGATGTAGAAAAAGAAAGAAAATTAGGACTCAGAGGACCCCCCTCTCCCTACTATCTATCTCTCAGAGATTTCCACACTTGAGAAATCTTTCCAACCAGTGAAGGCCAGGAGTATCCAGCCTCAGGAATGTCTGAGCAGTTTTCATCATGTCTTGTATCTGTGTGAGTGGGTGACTCTATGACTGTTGACAGTAGTAAGCTGCAACATCTTCAGTCTCCAGGTTGCTGATAGCAAGGGTGAAATCCATGCTGTAACCACCACCCTGAACCCATATTATAAGGAGGATGCATCATATATCAGCAGTTTGGGTGATTTCCCAGACTAAATTCGAGTAAATGTTCTGATTTATCTGATAACAAAGTGTGATTCTCAGGGACCAAGTAGGCTTCATCCCCGGCACACAAGGTTGGTTCAACATACGCAAATCAAAAAATGTAATTCATCATGTAAACCAGTCCAAAGTCCAAGACCACATGATAGATGCAGAAAAAGCTTTTGACAAGATCCAACAGCCTTTTATGATCAAAACGCTAGAGACAGTAGGAATGGAAGGAACCTTTATCAATATAATAAAAGCTATATACAACAAGCCCACAGCAAGGATTATGCTCAATGGGGAACAATTGGAAGCATTCCCACTTCAATCAGGAACTAGACAAGGCTGTCCACTCTCACCACTTCTATTCAATATTGTACTTGAAGTCTTAGCTGAAGCCATAAGACAAGAAAGGGACATAAGAGGGATTCAAATCGGCAAGGAAAGAGGTCAAGCTATCCCTATTTGCAGATGACATGATCTTATACCTGAGGGATCCCAAAAACTCCACCAGGAAGCTCCTGGAACTAATTGAGATGTTCAGCAGGGTGGCAGGATACAAAATAAATGTGCAAAAATCAGAGGCCTTCCTATATGCCCAGAATGAAAGAAGTGAAAAACCCTTGAGAGAAACAATCCCATTTACTATACCCCTAAAAAAATGAAATACCTTGGTATAAACCTAACTAAGGAGGTAAAAGATCTTTACAATGAAAACTTTAAAACCCTAAAGAAAGAAATAGCAGAAGACACCAGAAGGTGGAAAGACCTCCCTTGTTCCTGGATTGGCAGAATCAACATCGTAAAAATGACCATCCTACCAAAGGCAATATACAGATTCAATGCTATAGCAATCAAATCCCAAAGCAATTCTTCAAAGAAGTTGACCAAACAATCTCAAAGTTCATATGAAGGCACAAAAGACCCAGGATAGCAAAAACAATCCTGAGTAACAAAAACACAGCTGGAGGTATTGCCATACCAAACCTTAGTCTATACAACAAATCTATAGTTGTAAAGACAGCCTGGTACTGGCTCCAAAATAGACACACAGATCAATGGATAAGGATTGAAGACCCAGATATAAGCCCACAAAGTTACAGCCATTTGGTCTTTGACAAAGGGGCCCAAAGAATCCAATGGAAAAAGAACAGCATCTTCAACAAATGCTGCTGGCAAAACTGGATCTCCACATGCAGAAGATTAAAGCTGGACCCGTACTTGTCACTATGTACAAGACTTAATTCCAAATGGATCAAGGACCTTGATATCAGGCCAGAGACTATAAAAACCATAGTTGAAAGGATAGGGAACTCCCTCGAGCTGATTGGGCTAGGCCAACAGTTCCTAAACAGACATCAATGGCACAGTCACTGCTACCAACTCTCAACAGTTGGGATCTTGTGAAATTAAAGAGCTTCTGTTCAGATAAAGAGATTATAACGCGAGCTCAAAGGCAACCCACAGAACAGGAGAAAATCTTCACTAACCACACATCTGATAGAACTCTGCTGTCCAGAGTGCACAAAGAACTTAGAAAACTAAACACCAAGGAAACCAATGGCCCAATTAAAAAATGGGCCCTGGAACTTAAAAGAAACTTTACCAGGGATGAAATTAAAATGTCTAACAAATATCTTAAAACATGCTCCACTTCTTTAGCCATCAGGGAAATGCAAATCAAAACTTCCCTGAGATATCATCTCACCCCGGTCAGGATGGCAAAAATCCACAATACTAACAACGACAAATGCTGGAGAGGATGTGGAGAGAGGGGAACTCTCCTACATTGCTGGTGGGAATGCAGGCTCATACGGCCACTCTGGTGAGCCATCTGGAGATTCTTAAAGAAATTAAAGATTGAAATGCCATATGACCCTGCTATTCCACTTTTGGGAATAACCCCCCATACAGCAGAGGTTCACCTCGATAGCACAAGCACGACCATGTTCATAGCAGCACTGTTTACAATAGCAAAGTCATGGAATCAGCCCAAATGTCCAACAGTTGACGAGTGGATAAGGAAACTGTGGTACATCTATACAATGGAGTACTACTCAGCCATCAAAAATGATGAATTACTGGAATTTGCCAGGAAATGGATGGCATTAGAAACAATTATATTAAGTGAAGTATCCCAGACCCAGAAAATTAAGCGCCATATGTACTCCCTAATAGGTGGCTCCTAGTACCAAACCCACCCAGCCCACCTAGAGACAGTAATTCCAAGGATTATGAACAGGAGGGATGGGGTAGGAGGGCCACGCCAGAAACAAGGAGAGAAGGAACCATGTTACAGCAGGGAAAATAGGCCTCTACCAAGGACCCAAATAAGTAATGAGACATCTGATTAAGTTCACAGACTTTTGTTCCTGATCATTTACTACTGAGGGGGTGTGATCTCACCAGAAGAGGAGGGCATATAGTCTGGCAGATAAAAAGTAACCATTTTACAAATGGGTGATAGACCCCTCCCTTAGTATGGTTTCCCACTTTTATTACATCTACCTTTGAATGTGCTTTTATCCCAAGACTCTAACAGCTTTTTGTCTCTGGCCAGGGGGTAACATACAATCCCCACCAGGATGGAGTGAAGGGCATTGCAGGAGCAGCAAAACTGCAAAACAAAATCAACAAACCACAATCCAGAACTTCAGAGACTCTATATCAACCACCTAGAACTAGGCCAGCTTAGTCTCTCCCCATCTTGAAGCTCAGGGAAATTTGTGGAAGAGGGGATGGTAAGAGTGTAAGAGCAAAAGGATGGGAGGAGCAATGATATGTAAGATACTCTATACTAGTTAAGGCTGAAGCAGTCATAATCGGACTTTGCATGCCCTGCGCATTGTCCAACACACTGTTGACCTCACAAAGTCTAGCATCTGCTAAAGGCACCAAGAGCTTTGGAGGCAAAGGATTGGCAGCCACAGCAGTGTTCCTATACCTAAGGGGAACATGGGAAAGGGTTCAGGGAAAGGCCACTGGGTCCTTGTACGTCATCGGAGAGGAGGGCCCAGAGGAAAAGCAGACATGCACAAGAAAGGACTCTCTGGGAATTGGGGTGGGAGGCACTGTGGGATGGGGAGGGAGAGAGGTGGGGAGGGGGAGCAGGGGTTACGGGGGGAGGAGGAGAGAGGGAGTGAACTGGTGTACCTAGTAGGTTTGTATAAACTGAAATAAAAAAAAATGAAAGTGTGATTCTGTATCCAGGAGATGCAGACCAGAAAGGAGGGGACTGAGTCATCTTGATGTTGCAACTGGCACCTGATAAATAGGGAAAATATCCATGCATTTACATATGTGATGAAAAAACAAAGACTTCCTTGAACAGTCCACACTGAGTGGAGTTAGTCCACTTTGCTCCTTCCTAACTGGGGACCCAGAGCAGCAGAATCCCCAGGAGTTGGCCATGAGTTCTCATGTCCATGTTGTGACTTAACTAACTGACTCTAGTAACACATGAGCTGCCTATTAAGAAGCCTTCAGTGTGACAGGCTGTGCATATGTAAATCAATAGAAGCTGTTCAAAGCCCGAATCCCACTGTGACAAGGACAAGGCAGTCCTCTACTTAAAATTATTTTCACCTTAAGAAATTTCTTATTATTTCTAGTGCTCTCATGTATGTATGTGTGTGTGTACAAGAGAGTACTTGAGTATATGTACCTATGGAAGTCATTGGGAATGATGCTGGATTGCTCTACCTTTTTGCTTTGCTCTGGGGTTTCCCAGCTCTGTCTTCCAGGGCCAACAATATTTTTCACATGGGATCAGAGGATCTGAACTTAGGTCCTTTTGTTTTTGAGGAAAAGACTTTAACTCCTGAACCATGTCCCCAACCTCTGATGATCTTCTTTACCTTATGATAGTGAAATTTTCTTGCCATTTCTCCAGAGTTGTGAATGGTATTTGTTGATACTTCTAGGTGTTTCTCCCACAGCTGGAGGTTCTCTGACTATCAGGTAGAGATCCCCTCTATCAGCTATGAGCTTTCATCAGTACATAATAGGAACATGATTGTCATCCATGTATTTCTTCTTTGGATCCCCAGAGAGTTGTTCAAAGAGAAGCCTGAGACAAGGCCTCAGGAGAGAAGGATCCTATGTCCTTACATTGCCACAGATGGTGAGTTTTGTTATAAGAGATGAGAGTCAACTGTGAGATGCCAGACAGCTGAGACCATCAGCAACTTCACCCTTGAGTTTCCTACACAGCTATGGCGAACTCATGCATATGCAGACACAGATGTAGACAGTTTATGTCCTTTATATCATGTACCCTGTTGTCCCTGGGGGAGGACTAGAGAATGTCGCATTTTTAGAAAATATATCTTTCAGTAACAGACCTCCAAATCTTTGAAAGGCTCACCAAAAATGAAATGATACATGCTCAGAATGATATTTATATGGTTATTATACTTTCATGATCTTTACCCCTCGTGTACATATGCAGAAAATGTTAGATTTGCACACTACAGAAGGATATACTTATCATGTGGGAATCTAACATTATTTTAAATGGTTATGCCAGACTTTCTTTACCTTACTTAAGGAAGTCTCTGCTCATTACACTTTGCTTCTTGTTTGCCATGAGTCTAAATCAATGTCACGACCAGATGCCCCATGAAATTGACCCTTGTCCTTTTTAAGCCAGGAGATGCTTTTTTGTGTTGCTGATGCTGGGACTCCACAGGAGGGAAAATATTGGAAACACAGCTGACCCTCCCTGATACTGCCTGGCTAGACCTCGGAGGGAGCTCAAAGTCAGCAAAAGGAGATACTTTTTAGGAGCAGCCCAGACTGCCACTTCTGCTTTCCCAGCAGGCTATGATATGACTTGCATCACTGTGGGAGGGAGTATCATATCCCTGCTGACAGTAGTAAGATACAAAATCTTCAGGCTGCAGGTTGCTGATGGTGAGGGTGTAATCTGTCCCTGATCCACTGCCACTGAACCTCGTGGGGACCCCTGATACCAAGCTGGATGCTAATCCAATCAGGAGCTTCACAGCTTTGTCTGGCTTCTGTTGATACCAATGTAAGGCATTGCTTATGCCCTGACTGGCCTTGCAAGTGATGGTGACTCTGTCTCCTAGAGATGCAGCCACAGATGGAGTCTAGGTGAGCTGAGTCTGGATCACATCTCGCACCTGACATTGGAAGTAAACTAAGACACTGAATATTGATAACTATACAATAGCAGAGTTTTCCTAAATATCCTGCAGCACTGCTCATATTGCACTGGGAACCCCCATGCTGTCCTTCATTACCTAGGAGCCAGAGAAGCATGAGCCCTAGGAGCTGAGCAGGGGTCTTCATATCCATGCTGCATCCTGACTGGGACTGACTCCTGTACAGGGTGTGACCAGCCTGATAAAGTCCTCAGAGCAGCGGACTGTGCTCTGGGTATGCAAATCATCAGCAGCTGGGTAGGGGGCACAGCTGCAGGACTGGCATATGTCAGTGACTCTGCAAGGACTCAGTAACCCGAAGTGTCCCGATTCTTCCAGGGCAGGGCACATTTGGCCTCACAGATGATGGTTCTGCTGGGGGGAGTCAGGAAACAGAGTCAGGCTGCTGTCTGGGGAACGGAGTTATGGTCCATTTCCTTGTGATTTCTCCCATGCATTTTTTACTAGCTTTACTTCAGCTAAGAATTAGTCTTTCTGTGAATGCTAAAGACATTTTAGAAGCCTATTGTATTGAGTCCTGTGGGTTTTGGTCAAGCCCTGAACATTGTGGTGTGCTTATTGTGAGCACTATTGCTCCAGATAGAAAGAGATGTGACAATAAATTACTATGTCCATAAAAGAGATGATAGATGTCAGATAGACTTCAAATTTTAATACAATATGCACAAAATACTGGCAAGATAAGCAAAATACCATCTAGGCGTGGGACATTTCTAGGGCTCCTCTGTCATTTCCAGAGGAGCAGGTTTGGTCTCAGGCTCTGAAAGTCGTTTCCCAGCACCTCCATCCAGGACAGCTACATCAGGGCTGTGCTCTGCACTTACCAAGGTACCAGCAGTGCTTCTTGGGCTGTGGCCATGATCCATTTCCATGTGAGATATGTGCAGAGCCATTTAAACTTTCTTCTTTTAAAACCTTATTTATTTATTCATTTATTCATTTAGTGTGTGTGTGTGTGTGTGTGTGTGTGTGTGTGTGTGCGCGCGCGCGCATGTGTGCAACAGGGCACTGTGTGTCCCTATGGAGGATCAAGAATTATCTTGGATAGTGTTATAGTTAAGCATATGGGTCAACTTGACTTTTGAGGGTTTGGGCTCTGGGTACATTTGTGTAGAATTGGTAGTTGAGTTGAGCCCAGAGTGAACCTGAAGGAGATTGTCTAACTGATGGGGAAGGCCTAGCCCATGGTGAGTGGGATTAAGCCCTTGAATAAATCACGGAGAGCTGGTTGAGAAAGTTGGCATCCTTCTGTTCATTCGGCCAAACATTCAGGTCTGGCAAGTAAGGATTGTCCGTCTCTCAGCTGTTATGTGGTGAAGATGTTGCCAGTTCCCTCAGCCCTCTCCTGTCAAGCTGGACTGAGAACCATAACCAGACTGTTGTAAGGAAATACACCGCTTGTTCCTTTAAGCCGTTTGATGGTAATTTATCAGCAACCATGCAGGTGGACTGCAACAGATTGCTTGTATCCCCTTTTGCTTCCTTCTGGGTTTTGCCAGGCGAACAGAACCTGAGCCAGAAGAGCAGACCACCACTCTTTCCACATGGCATTTTACAGGGCACCTTTGATCTCAACTCAGGACCCAGGCAGAAAAGCTCACACCCATACCACAGGCCAATGGAAATGGCCCCACAATATTCACAGAATATCTGAGAGGGGCATCAATGCTCAATTGCAAGACCAGCATGTCGGCCAAGAATACAGAAGTGTGCCAACTTGCTTAACCAACTCCCTCCATCTCACCCACCTGCATAGAGACTAGTCCCTCTCCATTATTCAGTCTTCTTCAGGCTTTCTCAGGGTTTTACTTCACTACTCACTCATTCCTCCCAATGGTGCCCAGAGCTCATGTCCTCAGTTCTCATGCTATTGTCTCTATCTAGCTATGACACCCATGAACACACAGAAAATAAAACTGTGATTATACATAGAACATGCTATTAAACTGGACTTTCATTGCAGGTTCTACAAGATAATCACCATAAAACATTTATTTATATTTAGTCTATCTTGTTAATAATACAAACTTTATCATACCTGCTATGGGATTTCTTATGTTGTAATAGGAATTCAACTCAAATATATTCCATTTCCCCAACCAAAATTAATATTATCTACCCTAGATGTAGACATATTCATTTACTGCAGCAATATAATGATAGAGCACATGGCTAACACTATTCTGATTGATTGAGAAGCATTATTAATTACAACATCCTATTCAAAATGTATATTGCAATTGGCTAGAACATTTTCTTATTATCACCACGGATTATACAAAGAATTCATTTATATGTCTTAACTTTTTCTTCTAATGAAAGTATATTATTCATGTTTTGCCACTTAAATATTACTGAGGTTACAATGAAATGGTTTTGAAAGCCAAGTATAAGGAAGTAGGAAAAGAAAAAAGAAAAACCATGATGTTCAGAAAATCAAAGAAGTAGGGTAGAGAGTTTGTGTATTAATAAAATCAGAGTGAGAATAGGAAATGATTTAAAGTTACATAGAAAAAAATCCACACTTTCTATTTAGTGGATTTCATGTGATTTTCTTTCTTCTATAATCTATGACAAATTTACATATATCATCTGAGGAGAGAGAGGAACACATCAGGCAAAGATGTACCAAGTTGATGAGCCTGTAAAGAAAGGCAGACATCTCTACAGACTCAGAGTGCTTCTGGGACACTGTCAGTTGCACAGGCTTCCTTATTGGATAGCTGCATCCTAAACTTTGGTCACCTTCTCTATGGCTCCATTGCTGGCGTGGTACAGGTCACCCTCTCCTTACAATGTTACTTCAG
This sequence comes from Typhlomys cinereus, assembly GCA_023101885.1. Taxonomy (NCBI): domain Eukaryota; kingdom Metazoa; phylum Chordata; class Mammalia; order Rodentia; family Platacanthomyidae; genus Typhlomys; species Typhlomys cinereus. Next base: position 3,593 of record JALPQD010000805.1, on the reverse strand, counting down.
GCCACATGTTCCCAAAATGAATTGTGTGGTCTCTACTGGGTCACATCTTGGAGCAGAGTGGGTTTCAGAGGTTCTGTTTGGGGGGATGCTTGTCTGAATGGGAGTGGGTGATAAGAATTTAGGTCTTTTGACAATGAACATCACTACACCTTTCATACTATAGATACAAACCCTTGCTTCATGCATGTACTTCCTGCAATCTTGCAGGAGTGAATGGTTGATTTTGTAAGCTAGACCATGTTCCTTTCCTCACTGATTCTTCACCAAAGTCAAAGATTATATGACATTATATGACAGCATCAGTAACAACCATCCATACTATTATCCAAAATAAATCAAATCAATGCCCAAATCAGCAACATTTGTCCTCTGTTATATTATAAGTATGCAGGCTTCTGTTGATACCAATGTGAATCATTGCTTATGCCCTGACTGGCCTTGCTGTTTATGGTGACTATGTCTCCTGGAGATGCAGCCACAGATGTGGTCTGGGTCAGCTGAATGTCACATCTCACAACTGACATTGGAAGTAAACAAAAATCAGAAACTGCACAGTATTAACTAAGTAAAAGCATTTTTTTCCTAAACATCCCAAAGCAATGCTTGGGACCCCCACACACACATTTAATGCTGCCTTCATTACCTGGGAGCCAGAGGAGCAGAAGCCCCAGAAGCTGAGCAGGGGTCTTCATGTCCATGCTGTGACCTGACTGGGACTGACCCCTGCACAGGGTGTGACCAGCCTGATAAAGTCCTCGGGGCAGTGGGCTGTGCTCAGGATATGCAAATCAGCAGCAGCTGGGCAGGGAGAACAGCTGCAGGACTGGCATATGTCAGTGACTCTGCAAGGGCTCAGTAACTCCACTTTCCCAATTCTTCCAGGGCAGTTCAGATTGCCCTCAGATATATTTCTTTGTGGGAGTCTGAGAACACAATCAGACTGCTGTCTGGGGAGTGGAGTGATGGTCCATTTCCCTGAGGTTTCTCCTATGCCTTTCTTACTAGCTTCACTTCAGCCAAGAGTCAGTCTTGGCTTGTGGATGTGACAGATTATTTTAGAAGCCTTTCCTCTTTCATCCTGTGGATTTGCTCAGGCTCTGGCTTGTTTGTGAGCACCACTGCTGGAGATAGAAAGAGATGAGAAACTGAGAATTATCTGTGTCAATAAAAGCAATTGGTAGATGTTATACTGGCTTGAAATTTTTAAGTAAGAATTTGTCACAAAAGATCCACAAAACAGTCTGGAAAAGAAAAGTAAAGCCCAGGCACAGGCATCCCTAGTTTTGTCTCTCATCTCCAGAGGAGTAGGCTTGGACATCAGTTTGTATTTGTTGTTTGTTTTTTTGTTTGTTTGTTTCTTTCTTTCTTTCTCTCTCTGTCTCCTCCCTCCCTCCCTTCTTTTTTTGTTCTCTCTTCTATATATATATCTCTTTTTTCTTTCTTTTTTCTTTCTTTTTTCTTTCTTTTTCTTTCTTTCTTTCTTTTTTCTTTTTTCTTTCTTTCTTTCTTCTTCTTCTTCTTCTTTCTTTCTTTTCTTTCTTTCTTCTTTCTTTCTTTCTTTCTTTCTTCTTCTTTCTTTCTTTCTTTCTCTTCTTTTTCCTTCCTCCTTCCTTGTCCTTTTCCTTTCTTCCTTCCTTCCTCCTTCCTTCCTTTCTCCTTCCTCCTCCTCCTTCTCCTTCCTCCGTCCTTTCCTTCCTCCTCCTTCCTTCCTTCCTTCCTTCCTTCCTTTCCTTGCTTTTGCTGTGGGTATGTTGCTGTTTATTGTGAAGGTTGCTGTAAACAAAGTAAAATACAATCTGAGGGAAAAATGGACAGATGCTGCTCATTAAAAAGTAAGGCCATTAAATCATAAAAGGAAATATGTTCTCTTCTGAAACTCTAGAACGGAGTTCTGACACTCTGAGTTCTTAGATGTCTGAAAGGGAGGTTGGGGAAGAATCCAGGAAGAAAAACGCCTGGTAACCATGTAAAACTTATGTTACAGAACCAAAATCTCTTTTCTTCCCAAGAATCATTTTTGATTTTCAAACTGTGCCGTTCTCTAAAAGGTAAAAGCTAGAAACTCAGTGCCATTTGGGGCTTTTTCTTTTTGAGAACAGCAAGTGTTGTCGTAAGACACAGATCATCTGCTCCAGACAGGTGTGAGCTGGCAAGACTGTAGATCCACCTGCTGTTTTGATGACTTTTCTACAAATTAATTTTCTCATTTTCTACTTTCCTCTGAATGTTGTCTGTGTGCCTGTCCTCAGACTGAGGATTTTGTGCAGCCTGCGTCTGTCCCTCCAGCATCTGATCTGAATCCAGTGCAGACCCTGCAACCCACTGGATGCCAGTCCCCTGGAGCAGCACGGGAGCAGCGTGGAGCATGACTGGCCATCACCTCACCACGGGAATCCCTGGTCACCCCAAGTCCCAGGAAAACAGAGGAGAGCAGGAAAAGGAGCCAATTACCACATCTGGGCAACTATTTGGAGTATGTCAACTTCCTTAACCAGCTTCTCCATCTTATCCACTTGCCTCGGGACTAGTTCAGCTCATATGGGCTGAGCCCTCCCATCAATCATTCAATCACCTGCAGGCTTTCTCAGGGATTAAGTTGAATGCTCATTCTTACAAAGTGCTCAGAGTTCATGGTTTCAATTCTCCGTTTGATGCCATATCCAGCAATGAAACACATGCACAGACAGGAAGTAAACTGTAAATATATGTAAAGCATGCTATAAAAATGGTCTTTCTTTGAAGGTGTTACCAGTCACTTGCCACAAAACTTTTGATTATTATAGCCTACCTTGTTAATAATACAAATTTTCTCACACCTGCCATGGGATTCTTTATGTTGTGATAGCAAGTCAACTCAAGTATATTCCAGTTCCAGGACCAAAATTAGCATTATCTATTCCTGAATATAGAAATATTCTGTTACTGCAGTAATAAAAATATGCCATACAATAGACACAGTAATGAGAGAGCCAGAAGCCTTATGGAGCAGTATTTACAGCATGTATTTCCTGTACTCTTTGACTACAACATACAAATCAACCCATTTTCATGTTATCACAATGGATTGGACACAAATAATTCATTTATTTGTGACTTAAGACTTTATTCTAGTGAAAATATAGTATTAATGTTCATGCCACTTAAATATTACTGAGGTTAGCTGAAAGCAGTCATGACACCCAAGTGTAAGGAAGTAGGAAAATAAAATTTAAACAAATGACACCTAGGTTCACAATGTCACAAAACATCAGGGTGAGAAGAAATGATTGAAAGATACACAGAAAAACATACACAAGTTCTACTTGAGTACATGCTCATCTGATTTTATTCTTCTGTAATTTGTGACAAATTTACAATGGGCCACATGTATTATCTGACACAGGGAGAGGAAGCCCCAGGCAAAGGTGCACCAAGGATGAGCCTGCAAAGAGAGGCAGCTATCTCTACACACTCAGGATGCTTTCGGGACCCTGTCAGTTACGCAGGCTTCCTTAATGTATATCTGGATCCTGTACATTTTTCTCACTCTTCTGACTCCATTGCTGGTATAGGTTATCCTCTTCTTACAATATCACTCGTGGCCACATGTTCCC
>JALPQD010000804.1:511282-556275 GCA_023101885.1 Typhlomys cinereus | reverse complement strand
TTTTGAGTTGCCTGGAAGTCCCAGTTCGGGACACGCTCTTGCGCACCAGCTACGCCTGATGTTTCTTTGGGTTCTCTTTCACACTCCTCTTGGTGGGAGTGAGGTGGCGCCACGTTAGAAGGCAGCTGGATGTTGCTGGAGAAAAGCTTGAGCTCCACGTAGTCCCAGGGATCCGAAGATCAAGATTCAAAGCTCCAGGGTCAGAGGCGCAGGGCTGGGCTCCGAGGACACCATGACCGGGGCTTCTTCCAGGGCCAGAGGGGCGACATGCCCTCCTCCGCCATCAGGAATCTGGCAGAAGATGATGGCTAGTAGGAGGAAGAGGAGCCTTTTGGCAGTCTTCGGTTCCTTGTTTGGCAGTGGGCGCGCGGACCTGAGTGGAGACAAGGGCAGGATGGTCAGATAGAGGCTCCGGAGTCCCGCAGTCCCCACCGAGCGCCGGGGTTGCGCGACTCGCGGCTGCCCGCTCTGGGCACACTCACCGTGTGAGGGTACAGGACCCTTCGGCTGCGTTTTCGGTGCCTGCGAAAGACGTTCGTGGCGGACGGCGAGGGCTGCTGCTGGCTCTGGAAGAGGATCGAAGGTGAAGATCTCTGGGCCGAGCCCCGTCGGAGTCCCGGGCTGGTGGAGAAGCCGGCACCCGGGGCGGGGCCTGCAGGGTGACCATAGTGGGCAGCGAGCTGGAAGAGTCAACATTGCGATGCGTGCAGAGCAGCGAGGGAGGACGAGTGCAGACTCAGGTGAACGAGTGCAGACTGCGGTGCCGCCAGAGCTGAATTTATACTCAAAGAGGGGCGGAGGGGGCTGGCTGAGGAATTCCGCCTCTCGCCTCAATAAGCGATTGGCTAGAGGGCGCCGGAATTCCGTGGAGATTGGGAAGGGTGGATTGAATGAAGGAGGGACTGAGCCACACCTTCTCGCTGTTTGAAGTTCTTTGAAGATCATCTCCTAGGATTTTCCTGGAGGAATACACCCCATTAATCTGGAGATGAACTCTTCATTATAGATAAGGTTCCTCGAAAGAAAGAAAGAAAGAAAGAAAGAAAGAAAGAAAGAAAGAAAGAAAAGAAAGAAAGAAAGAAAGAAAGAAAGAAAGAAAGAGAGAAAACGAAAGAAAGAAAGAAAGAAATGGGTCATGAGGTCAGCCCCAAAGTTGATTGGGGTGAGCCCCGACATGAGCAGACCAATGAGATATAGGGGATCAAAAGCCCCCCCCAAACCCAATCAGGTTTGCACAAATGAGCTAATCAATAAGGAAGAGCAACTTCTCCCTGGGCTTACCTCACCTCCCTTGCCCCTCCCTTGACTCCTCGTACAGAGGTGGTGAATTCTTTTCAGATTCCCGTGTTTCTCATCGATCCCGTGTCTGGAATCCTTTCAGCTCCCTTGACCCTCATGCATTCCATGTCCCTGTCTTCCATCTTTTCTCTCCTCTAATAAAAGTCTGCCTGAATCCTCTATGCTTGTTCTGGTTTTAGTCTCGACTCCGGAACACAAGAATCTGAGGCAGGATTGCCCCTGGCAAGCAGAGGGTCCTGAGTTCGGATCCTAGATCCCACGTACAAACACCAGGCAGAAGCAGGGGCGGCCTGGGCTTCTGGTCCTGGTGGGTGGAGCCTGTGAATCCTGGGCAGAGCAAAAAAAGAGGTAGAAGCAGTCCAGGATGATTCCGGAATTTACCCTTGGTTCTACACATACACATACATATCCATACCCACACACACACACACACACACACACACACACACACACACACACACTTGAATAAATTAAAAAAAAAAAGAATGAATGTACCATATTTCTCCCATACCATATTAGACTGATGTGTTGTTTGGCCGAGAGAAGTGCAGATTGCTGGCTTCTGCGGAAGATGTGGACATTTAAATGCATGCAGTTTTCAGAAGTCTGGAAAGCTGTCTCAGAATAGCAAGTAGGGCTTTTGGCTGACTCCAGTCCTGCCCTCCTCCATCCAGCTTCTGCTTTCCCATCTCCATCGTTCGCATGTCACTTTGTCACTTCTAGTCGGTTGTAATTTAGGAAGACGCCATCTTGGACTCTGTCTTATTTCTCCAGGAGGCTGGTAGACGCTGGAGGAGCCTAAGTCGCCGCAGTCATCTTGGAAGCTGAGAGCTGTCAGGAGAACCTTGGGTTTAACATGCAAATATGAAGCCTCTTTGTTCCTATGTAAATAGGCAAGGGAGCACAAAATTTTAATGCTCAACTTCCTTTCGAGGCTTTTGTTAACTTTTGATTTAACTAAAATAGTTATGATCAGAGAAGGGACAGGTTGGCCAGTCACTCACAAATAACTACTGAGATTTCGTACATGCTTAATGGTAATTTGTTAGGCATTCCTTTGTTTACATGCATGAATGCCTAAATACCCTAGGTTTAGGTTTACTGGAATGAAATACTTTAGCAGTGTTATGACGTCATCCACGTGGATCTGGTTTTAGATGCACCAAAGATGCTAGAGGGAGGACATCATAGATTCAGAAAATGGCAGAATCCAGACAGCATTTAACAAAAAGCTGCAGTTTAAGGCCCTAAGAAAGAAAGTTTGTGCTGGAGTTAAAATCAGACATGTAATGAACAAAGTTTAATAAAGTTTCTCATCCTAAAAGCTTGCCTAAAGTTTAACTCAGTGCCTGACAGAGGGAAAATGCAATGACAGATTTAAGGAGTTAAACCAGGACAAAACAGCAAAACTCCTGGTGTGAAACAGACTAGCTCCATCAGCAAACCAATGCTGGCTCTTCATTTAGATCAGAGGAGCGGTCCTACCCTAAAGACAAGCTAATGCTTAGAGACCTATAGAACTTTCCGTGTCAGGAAACAGTGTCCCCCACATGTGTTCTTTTAAAAAGACTTGTGTCGCTTTGCTTTTAGGAACCCAGAAGGGAGAGAACTAATTTAGATGGTTCTGTCCAAAGAATCAGACAGTTCACATTTCTTTTGGACGGGTTTTAAACTGTGACCTGGGAGATTTACAACAGCCAGAGAAAAAGTTTCTTCCGATATGTAAATTATTTACTTACAGCTCTTGGCTTTTACATCGGACAAAGAAAATGAATATTCCAAATGAGATAACTGGTCTTCTTTACTAACTCTTGCTTGTACCCACAGTAAGACTACTAAGTTTATTTGGTTTATCCCTTGTGCCTTTCCAGTAACAACAGCTTAATCCTTGTGTACATCTTGCAGACTTAAGTTACCTGTTTTGCGTCTTTAGATGGACCTTGAAACAATAAAGCCATCTATAAAAGACCTCTAGACCATCCTAGAATTTTACACACGAGGGCATCAGACTGCTCTTACTTCCTTTGCCCCAACTCAGCAGAAGTAGCCAGAACAGTCCAGGCCCCTTATCCCCAGAATAGTCTGAGTCCTTAAATAATTTTATGGGAAATGAGGCAGGATTAGGGCAGCTATGCTGGGATCCCCCATGCTGGGATTAATCTGGAGGAACACCCCTGTCACGGTTTGAAATGTGTCCCCCACAGTCTCATGTGTTGGCAAGGTCATGGCACCTTCAGAAGCGGAGCTTGCTGGAGGAAGGCAGTCACAAGGGGTGGGCCTTGAGGTGGATTCGTCCCACCCTACCTCCAGGAGGAGTCTGTCTTTGCAGCTCTCAGTCTCCAAGATATCTAGGGTGACGTAGCCTCTTCCAGTTTGGCCAGCCAGCCATGGCCTCTCACCATGAGAGACTGTATCTCCCCTCTGGAATAGTAAGCTGAATAAATCTCCCTTAAATTGATTGACTTTGAGTGTTCTCTCACAGCAATAGTTACAACACCCTTTGCCAATTTCCCCCAACTCTTTGCTTATGAAGGATATGGAAATTAGCTCTCCTGCACAGATAGGCCCCACCTTGAGGTCAAGATCAAGATCAACTGAGTTGAGCCCAAGATCTAAGGGTTTGGGCCCTAACCAATGAAGAAAGCCCTTCTGTAACAGTGACTCTTTACAGTATCGCTGTGAGAAAGCACCCACGTCAAACAGCTTATTGGAGAAAGGGAGATTTATTCAATTTACAGTTCCAGAGGAGAAATACATACAGTCTTTCAAGGCAGCCGAAGCACCATGGTTGGTTGAAGCTGGCCGGCAGGCTAGGTCACAGCAGACCTCCACATGGCTGGCACGTTCCTGGAGCATCTCTCCTCTTCCACTCTGTATTCTGCTCTGTGGCTTTGATGTGGTCCATTACTGGGAGGTTCCTATGAGATCTAAGGAGGTTCTGATGCCATCCAGAGCTGGTCTAATCTCTTCAGGTGGTCTCAGCTGATCTTTCCAGGTGTGGTCTCAGGTGATCTTAGTTATACCAGCTATGTCAAGTTGACACCCAGGATTAACTGTCAGACCTACTTTCCCGGGCTTACCTAAGAGTCCATGAGTTCCCTGGGGCGTCCTAGCCCCTCATAGCGCTCCACGTCTGGAGTCCATGAGTTCCATCCTTTCTCCCCTCTAATAAACTCTACCTCAATCCTCTAACACGTTCTGGTTTCAATCTTGGACTCCGCACACAAGAACCCTGCAACAAGGGACAGTGGTTCCCACAACACCACGGCATCCTTGTACCTACCCACCCCTCTTCCTCTAAGAAACAATTTTAAAAAAGAAGAGTAGTATAAGAGGAAAACTGACTGGAATGAGAAACATGTCCTGGAGTGGAAGAGGTTGCTGCAGGGGCAGGAACTGCTGCAAGGCTATGAAGAAGGTAATAGCCTAAAAGGGGCACTGAGAAAAATGCAGGGTTACTTCTGATTTTAGGAAAGAGCACAGACTCCTGAGGTCTGGGGCGATGGCACACATAGCATCTATCTTCTTTTATTTTTATTTTACTTGTTTGTGAGAGAGGGAGAGAGAGAGAAAAGCATGCACATGGGAGGAGGTCAGAGGGCAACCCTAGGAAGCCAGTTTCTTCTTCCACCGTGCAGGCTTCTGGAGACGGAAATCAGGTCATCAGGTCTATAAGCAGACGCCTTCTCTGTTGAGCCATCTTGCTCCTGAGCTTTCTGAAACATGAATATGCTCCTTCGAGCCTCTCAGAGAAATGCACAGTGTCTTCAGAAAGGTCGGAACAATGTCCTGGAGTCCAAACCTAGGGCCTCATGCATCCTAGACAAGTGTGGTACCGATGAGCTGTGTCTAGAGCGGAACGATTCCTAGACAGTAGGCAAGGAACGCAGAGGGACGCTCTGCACTCAAGAGTAAGTGAGAAGTCCCACGCTTGGCTAGAAACATGTTTGGTTGTACAGACTGTTGCTTCTGCCTGCACTTTGCACCCTGTGCTCCCTGTCTCCACCCAGGAGACTTCATTGCACACTTCTTTTTTTTTTTTTTAAATGTTTTTTTATTATTTATTCAACTGTGTGCATGTGCGTGTGGATGTGCGCGCGCGCGTGTGTGTGTGGTGTGTGTGGTGTGTGTGTGTGGTGTGTAGAACCACGGACAAATTCGTGAACCATCATGGACGCCTCCACCTCCTTCTGTCCTGGGATTCACAGGCTCCGCCCTACCAGGACCAGAAGCGCAGCCGCCCCCGCTTCCGCCTGGCGTCTATACTGGGATCTGGGATCCGAACTCAGGACCTTCTGCCTGCAAGGCAGAGGCTTAACCCCTGAGCCACCTCTCCAGCCCCTACACACTTCTTTTCAGAAGGCATGAACACATGCCTCCTCTACCAACTAGATGCATCTTTGTCTCACATGACCTTTCACCCTGTCCTCACCCTCATGTTCACGCTGGAGCTGAACCTACATAGGTGTCACACATTCATTTCAAAGCAACTCACATGCTAGTGACCTATACACCTAGGTGGCTGCTCACCTGTGGACAGACCTTCCCACACAGACATGAGAGTGGAGAGCAGTCAGTAAGCGAGGTTGCCACGCCGCGGCATGGCCAACCGCTAAGTGGAGAAAACTGCAGGTGTAGCGTTGGAGAACTGCATCCTGGCGATTGGATGCGGGGTGCAATTCTAAGAAAAGAGACTGGGGGATCTGGCTAGCCTTCCCCCCTCCCCCCAAGAGGGATCGTCGCTTATAAGAAACATACAGACGACTGCTGACAGTAATGACAGTTTATTTGTGCTCACAGAACATACTGGGTGACCCCGACCCCACAGTCACACCGGAGGACAACGTGGTGAGATCCAAGGCACCGACCGGATTCGAAGGCCTGCCTTCCAACAGACCAGAGCTGAGATGCTGGAAAACGGAATGTTACATCTGACTCCCACCCAGATCCGGATCTGCTTTGCCAGTCACTTTTTAATAATAACAGGACACCAGTGTTACAGCGCGGGGCACATCTCCCGCCCTTGCATAAATTAAAAATAATACTACTCCATCCATTCCTCACTTTGGAGGATATACATAAATACATAAATACATAAATAAAAATTAGTAGCATAGAGAACGCCTCTGTCCTTCCTCATTGGGCCGAGCCCGGGCATGTGGTACCTCGGTCTCGTCCCGAGCGCTGGCAGCGTCCTGGCGGTAGTGTTCTGAGTTTTTGAGTTGCCTGGAAGTCCCAGTTCGGGATAGGCTCTTGCGCACCAGCTACGCCTGATGTTTCTTTGGGTTCTCTTTCACACTCCTTGGTGGGAGTGAGGTGGCGCCACGGTTAGAAGGCAGCTGGATGTTGCTGGAGAAAAGCTTTGAGCTCCACGTAGTCCGAGGGATCCGAAGATCAGATTCAAGAGCTCCAGGGTGGGAGGCGCAGGGCTGGGCTCCGAGGACACCATGACCGGGGCTTCTTCCAGGGCCAGAGGTGGCGACATGCCCTCCTCCGCCATCAGGATCTGGCAGAAGATGATGGCTAGTAGGAGGAAGAGGAGCCTTTTGGCAGTCTTCGGTTCCTTGTTTGGCAGTGGGCGCCGGACCTGAGTGGAGACAAGGGCAGGATGGTCAGATAGAGGCTCCGGAGTCCCGCAGTCCCCAACGAGCGCCGGGGTTGCGCGACTCGCGGCTGCCCGCTCTGGGCACACTCACCGTGCGAGGGTACAGGACCCTTCGGCTGCGTTTTCGGTGCCTGCGAAAGACGTTCTGGCGGACGGCGAGGGCTGCTGCTGGCTCTGGAAGAGGATCGAAGGTGAAGATCTCTGGGCCGGAGCCCCGTCGGAGTCCCGGGCTGGTGGAGAAAGCCGGCACCCGGGCGGGGCCTGCAGGGTGACCATAGTGGCAGCGAGCTGGAAGAGTCACACATTGCGATGCGTGCAGAGCAGCGAGGGAGGACGAGTGCAGACTCAGGTGAAGGAGTGCATACTCCGGTGCCGCCAGAGCTGAATTTATACCCAAAGAAGGGGGCGGAGGGGGCTGGCTGAGGAATTCCGCCTCTCGCCTCAAGTAAGCGATTGGCTAGAGGGCGCCGGAAATTCCGTGGAGATTGGGAAGGGTGGATTGAATGAAGGGAGGACTGAGCCACACCTTCTCTCTGTTTGAAGTTCTTTGAAGATCATCTCCTAGGATTTTCCTGGAGGAATACACCCCATTAATCTGGAGATGAACTCTTCATTATAGATAAGTTCCTCGAAAGAAAGAAAGAAAAAAAGAAAGAAAGAAAGAAAAGAAAGAAAGAAAGAGAAAGAAGAAAGAGCGAGAGAGAAAGAAAGAAAAGAGAGAGAGAACAGAGAGAACGAAGAGAGAGAGAGAGGAAAGAGAGAGACAAAGAGAGAAAGAAAGAGAAAAAGAAAGAAAGAAAGAAGGAAAAAAGAAGAAAGAAAGAAGAAAGAAAGAAGAAGAAAGAAAGAAAGAAAGAAAAAGAAAGAAAGAAATGGGTCATGAGGTCAGCCCCAAAGTTGATTGGGGTGAGCCCCGACATGAGCAGACCAATGAGATGTAGGGGATCAAAAGCCCCCCCAAACCCAATCAGGTTTGCACAAATGAGCTAATCAATAAGGAAGAGCAACTTCTCCCTGGGCTTACCTCACCTCCCTTGCCCCTCCCTTGACTCCTCGTACAGAGGTGGTGAATTCTTTTCAGATTCCCGTGTTTTCTCATCGATCCCGTGTCTGGAATCCTTTCAGCTCCCTTGACCCTCATGCATTCCATGTCCCTGACTTCCACTTTTCTCTCTCCTCTAATAAAATCTGCCTGAATCCTCTATGCTTGTTCTGGTTTTAGTCTCGACTCCGGAACACAAGAATCTGAGGCAGGATTAGAGCATCTACGTTGGAATGGGTTTCTAAGGTCTTTGAAGGACTATGGAATTCCTGATGGCCATCCCCACTGCTGGGATCACACCTAAGAAAGTCCAAAATGGCCAGGTTGAGCATCTCATGAGAACCTTGGGTTTATTTTGTGTGTGTGTTCTTGGATATAAATATTGATGCTGGGTGATGTTAACATTTTGTTCATAAAAGAATTCTGTGTGGCTGGAGAGATGGCTCAGGGGCTAAGCCTCTCCCTGGCAAGCAGAGGGTCCTGAGTTCGGATCCTAGATCCCACGTACAAACACCAGGCAGAAGCAGGGGCGGCCTGCGCTTCTGGTCCTGGTGGGTGGAGCCTGTGAATCCTGGGCAGAGCAAAAAAAGAGGTAGAAGCAGTCAGGATGATTCCGGAATTTACCCTTGGTTCTACACATACACACACATATACCCCATACCCATCCCCTTCCCCCCCAATTGAATAAATTAAAAAAAAAGAATGAATGTACCATATTTCTCCCACACCATATTAGACTGATGTGTTGTTTGGCCAAGAGAAGTGCAGATTGCTGGCTTCTGCGGAAAATGTGGACATTTAAATGCATGCAGTTTTCAGAAGTCTGGAAAGCTGTCTCAGAATAGCAAGTAGGGCTTTTGGCTGACTCCAGTCCTGCCCCCTCCATCCAGCTTCTGCTTTCCCCCCATCGTTCGCATGTCACTTTGTCACTTCTAGTCGGTTGTAATTTAGGAAGACGCCATCTTGGACTCTGTCTTATTTCTCCAGGAGGCTGGTAGACGCTGGAGGAGCTAAGTCGCCGCAGTCATCTTGGAAGCTGAGAGCTGTCAGGAGAACCTTGGGTTTAACATGCAAATATGAAGCCTCTTTGTTCCTATGTAAATAAGCAAGGGAGCACAAAATTTTAATGCTCAACTTCCTTTCGAGGCTTTTGTTAACTTTTTTTTTTTTATTAAAAATTTAATTATACATTTTAAAAATTTTTTACCAGTTCCCTCCCTCCCCCCTCTTCCCCCTCCCCTTCCCCCAGTGCCTCCCCCCAATTCCCAGATAGTCCTTTATTGTGTGTGCCTAACTCTCCACTGTGTCCTCCTCTCCGATGACATATAAGGACCCAGTGGCATTTCCATAAGCCCTTTCTCTTGTTCCCCTTAAGCATAAGATCACTACTATGGCTGTCAATCCCTTGCCTCCAGGGGTCTCGGTGCCCTTATCAGATGCTAGACTTTATGAGGGCAACAGTGCGCTGGACATTGCGCAGGGCATGCAAAGTTCCATTATGATTGCTTTGGCCCCAATATTGTTGAGAATCTTGCAAATCGTTGCTCCTCCCATCCTTTTGCTCTTACAATCTTACCACCGCCCCCCTCTTCCGCAAATGTCCCTGAGCTCCAGGATGGGGAGAGATTAGGCTGTCCTAGTTCTATGTGATGATATAGATCTCTGAAGTTCTGGATTGTGGTTTGTTGATTTTCTTTTGCAGTTTGCTGCTCCTGCAATTCCCTTCACTCCATTCTGCTGGGCACTGTATGTCACCCACCCTGGCCAGAGACAAAAGCTGTTAAACTGGAGTCTTGTTGTAATAGCACATTCAAGGGTAGATGTAATAAGAGTAGGAAACCTCACTGAGAGAGGGGTCCATCACCCATTGCAAATGATTACTTTTATCTGCTAGACTATATGCCCTCCCTTCTGGTGAGATCAGGAAAGAACGTCTGTGAACTTAACCAGTTCTCATTACTTACTTGCAGACCTTCATGGAGGCCTATTTTCTCTGCTGTAACATGGTCACTTTTGATTTAACTAAAATAGTTATGATCAGAGAAGGGACAGGTTGGCCAGTCACTCACAAAGTAACTACTGAGATTTCGTACATGCTTAATGGTAATTTGTTAGGCATTCCTTTGTTTACATGCATGAATGCCTAAATACCCTAGGTTTAGGTTTACTGGAATGAAATACTTTAGCAGTGTTATGACGTCATCCACGTGGATCTGGTTTTAGATGCACCAAAGATGCTAGAGGGAGGACATCATAGATTTCAGAAAATGGGCAGAATCCAGACAGCATTTAACAAAAAGCAGTTTAAGGCCCTAAGAAAGAAAGTTGGTGCTGGAAAGTTTAAAATCAGACATGCAATGAAGCAAAGTTTAATAAAGTTTCTCATCCTAAAAGCTTGCCTAAAGTTTAACTCAGTGCCTGACAGAGGGAAAATGCAATGACAGATTTAAGGAGTTAAACCAGGACAAAACAGCAAAACTCCTGGTGTGAAACAGACTAGCTCCATCAGCAACCAATGCTGGCTCTTCATTTAGATCAGAGGAGCGGTCCTACCCTAAAGACAAGCTAATGCTTAGAGACCTATAGAACTTTCCGTGTCAGGAAACAGTGTCCCCCACATGTGTTCTTTTAAAAAGACTTGTGTCGCTTTGCTTTTAGGAACCCAGAAGGAGAGAACTAATTTAGATGGTTCTGTCCAAAGAATCAGACAGTTCACATTTCTTTTGGACGGGTTTTAAACTGTGACCTGGGAGATTTACAACAGCCAGAGAAAAAAGTTTCTTTCCGATATGTAAATTATTTACTTACAGCTCTTGGCTTTTACATCGGGCAAAGAAAATCAATATTCCAGATGAGATAACTGGTCTTCTCTACTAACTCTTGCTTGTACCCACAGTAAGACTACTAAGTTTCTTTGGTTTATCCCTTGTGCCTTTCCAGTAACAACAGCTTAATCCTTGTGTACATCTTGCAGACTTAATTTACCTGTTTTGTGTCTTTAGATGGACCTTGAAACAATAAAGCCATCTATAAAAGACCTCTAGACCATCCTAGAATTTTACACACGAGGGCATCAGACTGCTCTTACTTCTTCCTTTGCCCCAACTCAGCAGAAGTAGCCCGAACAGTCCAGGCCCCTTATCCCCAGAATAGTCTGAGTCCTTAAATTTTATGGGAAATGAGGCAGGATTAGGGCAGCTATGCTGAGATCCCCCATGCTGGGATTAATCTGGAGGAACACCCCGTCACGGTTTGAAATGTGTCCCCCACAGTCTCATGTGTTGGCAAGGTCATGGCACCTTCAGAAGCGGAGCTTGCTGGAGGAAGGCAGTCACAAGGGTGGGCCTTGAGGTGGATTCGTCCCACCCTACCTCCAGGAGGATCTGTCTTTGCAGCTCTCAGTCTCCAAGATATCTAGGGTGACGTAGCCTCTTCCAGTTGTGGCCAGCCAGCCATGCGGCCTCTCACCATGAGAGACTGTATCTCCCCTCTGGAATAGTAAGCTGAATAAATCTCCCTTAAATTGATTGACTTTGAGTGTTCTCTCACAGCAATAGTTACAACACCCTTTGCCAATTTCCCCCAACTCTTTGCTTATGAAGGATATGGAAATTAGCTCTCCTGCACAGATAGGCCCCACCTTGAGGTCAAGATCAAGATCAACTGAGTTGAGCCCAAGATCTAAGGGTTTGGGCCCTAACCAATGAAGAAAGCCCTTCTGTAACAGTGACTCTTTACAGTATTGCTGTGAGAAAGCACCCACGTCAAACAGCTTATTGGAGAAAGGGAGATTTATTCAATTTACAGTTCCAGAGGAGAAATACATACAGTCTTTCAAGGCAGCCGAAGCACCATGGTTGGTTGAAGCTGGCCGGCAGGCTAGGTCACAGCAGACCTCCACATGGCTGGCACGTTCCTGGAGCATCTCTCCTCTTCCACTCTGTATTCTGCTCTGTGGCTTTGATGTGGTCCATTACTGGGAGGTTCCTATGAGATCTAAGGAGGTTCTGATGCCATCCAGAGCTGGTCTAATCTCTTCAGGTGGTCTCAGCTGATCTTTCCAGGTGTGGTCTCAGGTGATCTTAGTTATACCAGCTATGTCAAGTTGACACCCAGGATTAACTGTCAGACCTACTTTCCCGGGCTTACCTAAGAGTCCATGAGTTCCCTCGGGCGTCCTAGCCCCTCATAGCGCGCCACGTCTGGAGTCCATGAGTTCCATCCTTTCTCCCCTCTAATAAACTCTACCTCAATCCTCTACACACGTTCTGGTTTCAATCTTGGACTCCGCACACAAGAACCCTGCAACAAGGGACAGTGGTTCCCACAACACCACGGCATCCTTGTACCTACCCACCCCTCTTCCTCTAAGAAACAATTTTAAAAAAGAAGAGTAGTATAAGAGGAAAACTGACTGGAATGAGAAACATGTCCTGGAGTGGAAGAGGTTGCTGCAGGGGCAGGAACTGCTGCAAGGCTATGAAGAAGGTAATACCTAAAAGGGGCACTGAGAAAAATGCAGGGTTACTTCTGATTTTAGGAAAGACAGACTCCTGAGGTCTGGGGCGATGGCACACATAGCATCTATCTTCTTTTATTTTTATTTTACTTGTTTGTGAGAGAGGGAGAGAGAGAGAAAAGCATGCACATGGGAGGAGGTCAGAGGGCAACCCTAGGAAGCCAGTTTCTTCTTCCACCGTGCAGGCTTCTGGAGACGGAAATCAGGTCATCAGGTCTATAGCAGACGCCTTCTCTGTTGAGCCATCTTGCTCCTGAGCTTTCTGAAACATGAATATGCTCCTTCGAGCCTCTCAGAGAAATGCACAGTGTCTTCAGAAAGGTCGGAACAATGTCCTGGAGTCCAAACCTAGGGCCTCATGCATCCTAGACAAGTGTGGTACCGATGAGCTGTGTCTAGAGCGGAACGATTCCTAGACAGTAGGCAAGGAACGCAGAGGGACGCTCTGGACTCAAGAGTAAGTGAGAAGTCCCACGCTTGGCTAGAAACATGTTTGGTTGTACAGACTGTTGCTTCTGCCTGCACTTTGCACCCTGTGCTCCCTGTCTCCACTCAGGAGACTTCATTGCACACTTCTTTTTTTTTTTTTAAATGTTTTTTATTATTATTTATTCAACTGTGTGCATGTGCGTGTGGATGTGCGCGCGCGTGCGTACGTGTGTGTGTGTGTGTGTGTGTGTGTGTGTGTGTGTGTGTGTAGAACCACGGACAAATTCGTGAACCATCATGGACGCCTCCACCTCCTTCTGTCCTGGGATTCACAGGCTCCGCCCTACCAGGACCAGAAGCGCAGGCCGCCCCGCTTCCGCCTGGCGTCTATACGTGGGATCTGGGATCCGAACTCAGGACCTTCTGCCTGCAAGGCAGAGGCTTAACCCCTGAGCCACCTCTCCAGCCCCTACACACTTCTTTTCAGAAGGCATGAACACATGCCTCCTCTACCAAACTAGATGCATCTTTGTCTCACATGACCTTTCACCCTGTCCTCACCCTCATGTTCACGCTGGAGCTGAACCTACATAGGTGCTCACACATTCATTTCAAAGCAACTCACATGCTAGTGACCTATACACCTAGGTGGCTGCTCACCTGTGGACAGACCTTCCACACACAGACATGAGAGTGGAGAGCAGTCAGTAAGCGAGGTTGCCACGCCGCGGCATGGCCAACCGCTAAGTGGAGAAAACTGCAGGTGTAGCATTGGAGAACTGCATCCTGGCGATTGGATGCGGGGTGCAATTCTAAGAAAAGAGACTGGGGGATCTGGCTAGCCTTCCCCCCTCCCCCCAAGAGGGTATCGTCGCTTATAAAGAAACATACAGACGACTGCTGACAGTAATGACAGTTTATTTGTGCACAGAACATACTGGGTGACCCCGACCCCACAGTCACACCGGAGGACAACGTGGTGAGATCCAAGGCCACCGACCGGATTCGAAGGCCTGCCTTCCAACAGACCAGAGCTGAGATGCTGGAAAACCGAATGTTACACCTGACTCCCACCCAGATCCCGCGATCTGCTTTGCCAGTCACTTTTTAAATAATAACAGGACACCAGTGTTACAGCGCGGGGCACATCTCCCGCCCTTGCATAAATTAAAAATAAATACTCCATCCATTCCTCACTTTGGAGGATATACATAAATACATAAATAAAAATTAGTAGCATAGAGAACGCCTCTGTCCTTCCTCATTGGGCCGAGCCCGGGCATGTGGTACCTCGGTCTCGTCCCGAGCGCTGGCAGCGTCCTGGAGGTAGTGTTCTGAGTTTTTGAGTTGCCTGGAAGTCCTAGTTCGGGATACGCTCTTGCGCACCAGCTACGCCTGATGTTTCTTTGGGTTCTCTTTCACACTCCTTGGTGGAGTGAGGTGGCGCCACGGTTAGAAGGCAGCTGGATGTTGCTGGAGAAAAGCTTTGACAGTTTATTTGTGTTCACAGAACATCCTGGGTGACCCCGACCCCACAGTCACACCGGAGGACAACGTGGTGAGATCCAAGGCCACCGACCGGATTCGAAGGCCTGCCTTCCAACAGACCAGAGCTGAGATGCTGGAAAACGGCATCCAGGGATCCGAAGATCAGATTCAAGAGCTCCAGGGTCCGAGGGATCCGAAGATCAGATTCAAGAGCTCCAGGGTCGGAGGCGCAGGGCTGGACTCCGAGGACACCATGACCGGGGCTTCTTCCGGGGCCAGAGGTGGCGACATGCCCTCCTCCGCCATCAGGATCTGGCAGAAGATGATGGCTAGTAGGAGGAAGAGGAGCCTTTTGGCAGTCTTCGGTTCCTTGTTTGGCAGTGGGCGCCGGACCTGAGTGGAAACAAGGGCAGGATGGTCAGATAGAGGCTCCGGAGTCCCGCAGTCCCCACCGAGCGCCGAGGTTGCGTGACTCGCGGCTGCCCGCTCTGGGCACACTCACCGTGTGAGGGTACAGGACCCTTCGGCTGCGTTTTCGGTGCCTGCGAAAGACGTTCTGGCGGACGGCGAGGGCTGCTGCTGGCTCTGGAAGAGGATCGAAGGTGAAGATCTCTGGGCCGGAGCCCCGTCGGAGTCCCGGGCTGGTGGAGAAAGCCGGCACCCGGGGCGGGGCCTGCAGGGTGACCATAGTGGGCAGCGAGCTGGAAGAGTCACACATTGCGATGCGTGCAGAGCAGCGAGGGACGACGAGTGCAGACTCTGGTGAACAAGTGCATACTCCGGTGCCGCCAGAGCTGAATTTATACCCAAAGAAAGCGGCGGAGGGCGCTGGCTGAGGAATTCCGCCTCTCGCCGCAAGTAAGCGATTGGCTAGAGGGCGCCGGAAATTCCGAGGAGATTGGGAAAGGTGGATTGAATGAAAGGGAGGGACTAGGGCCACACCTTCGCTCTGTTGAAGTTCTTGAAGATCATCTCCTAGGAGGATGTTCCTGGAGGAATACACCCCCATTATCTGGAGATGAACGGCTTCAGTTATAGATAAGTTCCTCGAAAGAAAGAAAGAAAGAGTGAGAGAGAACAAAGGAAAGAAAGAGATAGAACGGAGAGAGAACGAGAGAGAACGAGAAAGAGAGATAGAAGATAGAAAGAAAGAGAGAAAAGAAAGACGGAAAGAAGAAGAAGAAGAAAGAACGAAAGAAAGAAAGAAAGAAGAAAGAAAGAAAGAAGAAAGAAAAAGAAAGAAAGAAAGAAGGAGTCATGAGGTGAGCCCAAAGTTTGAGTGGGGTTGAGCCCGGACATGATCCAGACCAATTAGATGTAGGGGATTCAAAGCCCCCCAAACCCAATCAGTTTCACAAATGGAGCTAATCAATAAGGAAGAGCAACTTCTCCCTGGGCTTACCTCACCTCCCTTGCCCCTCCCTTGACTCATTGTACAGAGGTGTGAATTCTTTCAGATTCCCGTGTTTCTCATCGATCCCGTGTCTGGAATCCTTCAGCTCCCTTGACCCTCATGCATTCCATGTCCCTGACTTCCATCTTTTCTCTCCTCTAATAAAGTCTGCCTGAATCCTCTATGCTTGTTCTGGTTTTAGTCTCGACTCCGGAACACAAGAATCTGAGGCAGGATTAGAGCAGCTATGTTGGAATGGGTTTTCTAAGGTCTTTGAAGGACTATGGAATTCCTGAAGGCCATCCCCCACTGCTGGGATCACACCTAAGAAAGTCCAAAATGGCCAGGTTGAGCATCTCATGAGAACCTTGGGTTATTTTGTGTGTGTGTGTTCTTGGATATAAATATTGATTCTGGGTGATGTTAACATTCTGTTCATAAAAGAATTCTGTGTGGCTGGAGAGATGGCTCAGGGGCTAAGCCTCTCCCTGGCAAGCAGAGGGTCCTGAGTTCGGATCCTAGATCCCACGTACAAACACCAGGCAGAAGCAGGGGCGGCCTGCGCTTCTGGTCCTGGTGGGTGGAGCCTGTGAATCCTGGGCAGAGCAAAAAAAGAGGTAGAAGCAGTCCAGGATGATTCCGAAATTTACCCTTGGTTCTACACATACACATACATATCCATAACCACACACACACACACACACACACACACACACACACACACACACACTTGAATAAATTAAAAAAAAAAAAGAATGAATGTACCATATTTCTCCCATACCATATTAGACTGATGTGTTGTTTGGCCGAGAGAAGTGCAGATTGCTGGCTTCTGGGGAAGATGTAGACATTTAAATGCATGCAGTTCTCAGAAGTCTGGAAAGCTGTCTCAGAATAGCAAGTAGGGCTTTTGGCTGACTCCAGTCCTGCCCTCCTCCATCCAGCTTCTGCTTTCCCATCTCCATCGTTCGCATGTCACTTTGTCACTTCTAGTCGGTTGTAATTTAGGAAGACGCCATCTTGGACTCTGTCTTATTTCTCCAGGAGGCTGGTAGACACTGGAGGAGCCTAAGTCGCCGCAGTCATCTTGGAAGCTGAGAGCTGTCAGGAGAACCTTGGGTTTAACATGCAAATATGAAGCCTCTTTGTTCCTATGTAAATAGGCAAGGGAGCACAAAATTTTAATGCTCAACTTCCTTTCGAGGCTTTTGTTAACTTTTGATTTAACTAAAATAGTTATGATCAGAGAAGGGACAGGTTGGCCAGTCACTCACAAAGTAACTACTGAGATTTCGTACATGCTTAATGGTAATTTGTTAGGCATTCCTTTGTTTACATGCATGAATGCCTAAATACCCTAGGTTTAGGTTTACTGGAATGAAATACTTTAGCAGTGTTATGACGTCATCCACGTGGATCTGGTTTTAGATGCACCAAAGATGCTAGAGGGAGGACATCATAGATTTCAGAAAATGGCAGAATCCAGACAGCATTTAACAAAAGTCTGCAGTTTAAGGCCCTAAGAAAGAAAGTTGGTGCTGGAAAGTTAAAATCAGACATGCAATGAAGCAAAGTTTAATAAAGTTTCTCATCCTAAAAGCTTGCCTAAAGTTTAACTCAGTGCCTGACAGAGGGAAAATGCAATGACAGATTTAAGGAGTTAAACCAGGACAAAACAGCAAAACTCCTGGTGTGAAACAGACTAGCTCCATCAGCAAACCAATGCTGGCTCTTCATTTAGATCAGAGGAGCGGTCCTACCCTAAAGACAAGCTAATGCTTAGAGACCTATAGAACTTTCCGTGTCAGGAAACAGTGTCCCCCACATGTGTTCTTTTAAAAAGACTTGTGTCGCTTTGCTTTTAGGAACCCAGAAGGGAGAGAACTAATTTAGATGGTTCTGTCCAAAGAATCAGACAGTTCACATTTCTTTTGGACGGGTTTTAAACTGTGACCTGGGAGATTTACAACAGCCAGAGAAAAAAGTTTCTTCCGATATGTAAATTATTTACTTACAGCTCTTGGCTTTTACATCGGGCAAAGAAAATCAATATTCCAGATGAGATAACTGGTCTTCTCTACTAACTCTTGCTTGTACCCACAGTAAGACTACTAAGTTTCTTTGGTTTATCCCTTGTGCCTTTCCAGTAACAACAGCTTAATCCTTGTGTACATCTTGCAGACTTAATTTACCCTGTTTTGTGTCTTTAGATGGACCTTGAAACAATAAAGCCATCTATAAAAGACCTCTAGACCATCCTAGAATTTTACACACGAGGGCATCAGACTGCTCTTACTTCCTTTGCCCCAACTCAGCAGAAGTAGCCCGAACAGTCCAGGCCCCTTATCCCCAGAATAGTCTGAGTCCTTAAATAATTTTATGGGAAATGAGGCAGGATTAGGGCAGCTATGCTGAGATCCCCCATGCTGGGATTAATCTGGAGGAACACCCCTGTCACGGTTTGAAATGTGTCCCCCACAGTCTCATGTGTTGGCAAGGTCATGGCACCTTCAGAAGCGGAGCTTGCTGGAGGAAGGCAGTCACAAGGGGTGGGCCTTGAGGTGGATTCGTCCCACCCTACCTCCAGGAGGAGTCTGTCTTTGCAGCTCTCAGTCTCCAAGATATCTAGGGTGACGTAGCCTCTTCCAGTTGTGGCCAGCCAGCCATGCGGCCTCTCACCATGAGAGACTGTATCTCCCCTCTGGAATAGTAAGCTGAATAAATCTCCCTTAAATTGATTGACTTTGAGTGTTCTCTCACAGCAATAGTTACAACACCCTTTGCCAATTTCCCCCAACTCTTTGCTTATGAAGGATATGGAAATTAGCTCTCCTGCACAGATAGGCCCCACCTTGAGGTCAAGATCAAGATCAACTGAGTTGAGCCCAAGATCTAAGGGTTTGGGCCCTAACCAATGAAGAAAGCCCTTCTGTAACAGTGACTCTTTACAGTATTGCTGTGAGAAAGCACCCACGTCAAACAGCTTATTGGAGAAAGGGAGATTTATTCAATTTACAGTTCCAGAGGAGAAATACATACAGTCTTTCAAGGCAGCCGAAGCACCATGGTTGGTTGAAGCTGGCCGGCAGGCTAGGTCACAGCAGACCTCCACATGGCTGGCACGTTCCTGGAGCATCTCTCCTCTTCCACTCTGTATTCTGCTCTGTGGCTTTGATGTGGTCCATTACTGGGAGGTTCCTATGAGATCTAAGGAGGTTCTGATGCCATCCAGAGCTGGTCTAATCTCTTCAGGTGGTCTCAGCTGATCTTTCCAGGTGTGGTCTCAGGTGATCTTAGTTATACCAGCTATGTCAAGTTGACACCCAGGATTAACTGTCAGACTTACTTTCCCGGGCTTACCTAAGAGTCCATGAGTTCCCTCGGGCGTCCTAGCCCCTCATAGCGCGCCACGTCTGGAGTCCATGAGTTCCATCCTTTCTCCCCTCTAATAAACTCTACCTCAATCCTCTACACACGTTCTGGTTTCAATCTTGGACTCCGCACACAAGAACCCTGCAACAAGGGACAGTGGTTCCCACAACACCACGGCATCCTTGTACCTACCCACCCCTCTTCCTCTAAGAAACAATTTTAAAAAAGAAGAGTAGTATAAGAGGAAAACTGACTGGAATGAGAAACATGTCCTGGAGTGGAAGAGGTTGCTGCAGGGGCAGGAACTGCTGCAAGGCTATGAAGAAGGTAATACCCTAAAAGGGGCACTGAGAAAAATGCAGGGTTACTTCTGATTTTAGGAAAGAGCACAGACTCCTGAGGTCTGGGCGATGGCACACATAGCATCTATCTTCTTTTATTTTTATTTTACTTGTTTGTGAGAGAGGGAGAGAGAGAGAAAAGCATGCACATGGGAGGAGGTCAGAGGGCAACCCTAGGAAGCCAGTTTCTTCTTCCACCGTGCAGGCTTCTGGAGACGGAAATCAGGTCATCAGGTCTATAAGCAGACGCCTTCTCTGTTGAGCCATCTTGCTCCTGAGCTTTCTG
Organism: Typhlomys cinereus; assembly: GCA_023101885.1. NCBI lineage: Eukaryota > Metazoa > Chordata > Mammalia > Rodentia > Platacanthomyidae > Typhlomys > Typhlomys cinereus. The sequence goes on along the minus strand of JALPQD010000804.1, from coordinate 536,501 downwards.
AAACATGAATATGCTCCTTCGAGCCTCTCAGAGAAATGCACAGTGTCTTCAGAAAGGTCGGAACAATGTCCTGGAGTCCAAACCTAGGGCCTCATGCATCCTAGACAAGTGTGGTACCGATGAGCTGTGTCTAGAGCGGAACGATTCCTAGACAGTAGGCAAGGAACGCAGAGGGACGCTCTGGACTCAAGAGTAAGTGAGAAGTCCCACGCTTGGCTAGAAACATGTTTGGTTGTACAGACTGTTGCTTCTGCCTGCACTTTGCACCCTGTGCTCCCTGTCTCCACTCAGGAGACTTCATTGCACACTTCTTTTTTTTTTTTTTAAATGTTTTTTATTATTATTTATTCAACTGTGTGCATGTGCGTGTGGATGTGCGCGCGCGTGCGTACGTGTGTGTGTGTGTGTGTGTGTGTGTGTGTGTGTGTGTGTGTGTGTGTAGAACCACGGACAAATTCGTGAACCATCATGGACGCCTCCACCTCCTTCTGTCCTGGGATTCACAGGCTCCGCCCTACCAGGACCAGAAGCGCAGGCCGCCCCCGCTTCCGCCTGGCGTCTATACGTGGGATCTGGGATCCGAACTCAGGACCTTCTGCCTGCAAGGCAGAGGCTTAACCCTGAGCCACCTCTCCAGCCCCTACACACTTCTTTTCAGAAGGCATGAACACATGCCTCCTCTACCAAACTAGATGCATCTTTGTCTCACATGACCTTTCACCCTGTCCTCACCCTCATGTTCACGCTGGAGCTGAACCTACATAGGTGCTCACACATTCATTTCAAAGCAACTCACATGCTAGTGACCTATACACCTAGGTGGCTGCTCACCTGTGGACAGACCTTCCACACACAGACATGAGAGTGGAGAGCAGTCAGTAAGCGAGGTTGCCACGCCGCGGCATGGCCAACCGCTAAGTGGAGAAAACTGCAGGTGTAGCATTGGAGAACTGCATCCTGGCGATTGGATGCGGGGTGCAATTCTAAGAAAAGAGACTGGGGGATCTGGCTAGCCTTCCCCCCTCCCCCAAGAGGGTATCGTCGCTTATAAAGAAACATACAGACGACTGCTGACAGTAATGACAGTTTATTTGTGCTCACAGAACATACTGGGTGACCCCGACCCCACAGTCACACCGGAGGACAACGTGGTGAGATCCAAGGCCACCGACCGGATTCGAAGGCCTGCCTTCCAACAGACCAGAGCTGAGATGCTGGAAAACCGAATGTTACACCTGACTCCCACCCAGATCCCGCGATCTGCTTTGCCAGTCACTTTTTAATAAATAACAGGACACCAGTGTTACAGCGCGGGGCACATCTCCCGCCCTTGCATAAATTAAAAATAAATACTCCATCCATTCCTCACTTTGGAGGATATACATAAATACATAAATAAAAATTAGTAGCATAGAGAACGCCTCTGTCCTTCCTCATTGGGCCGAGCCCGGGCATGTGGTACCTCGGTCTCGTCCCGAGCGCTGGCAGCGTCCTGGAGGTAGTGTTCTGAGTTTTTGAGTTGCCTGGAAGTCCTAGTTCGGGATACGCTCTTGCGCACCAGCTACGCCTGATGTTTCTTTGGGTTCTCTTTCACACTCCTTGGTGGGAGTGAGGTGGCGCCACGGTTAGAAGGCAGCTGGATGTTGCTGGAGAAAAGCTTTGACAGTTTATTTGTGTTCACAGAACATCCTGGGTGACCCCGACCCCACAGTCACACCGGAGGACAACGTGGTGAGATCCAAGGCCACCGACCGGATTCGAAGGCCTGCCTTCCAACAGACCAGAGCTGAGATGCTGGAAAACGGCATCCAAGGGATCCGAAGATCAGATTCAAGAGCTCCAGGGTCCGAGGGATCCGAAGATCAGATTCAAGAGCTCCAGGGTCGGAGGCGCAGGGCTGGACTCCGAGGACACCATGACCGGGGCTTCTTCCGGGGCCAGAGGTGGCGACATGCCCTCCTCCGCCATCAGGATCTGGCAGAAGATGATGGCTAGTAGGAGGAAGAGGAGCCTTTTGGCAGTCTTCGGTTCCTTGTTTGGCAGTGGGCGCCGGACCTGAGTGGAAACAAGGGCAGGATGGTCAGATAGAGGCTCCGGAGTCCCGCAGTCCCCACCGAGCGCCGAGGTTGCGTGACTCGCGGCTGCCCGCTCTGGGCACACTCACCGTGTGAGGGTACAGGACCCTTCGGCTGCGTTTTCGGTGCCTGCGAAAGACGTTCTGGCGGACGGCGAGGGCTGCTGCTGGCTCTGGAAGAGGATCGAAGGTGAAGATCTCTGGGCCGGAGCCCCGTCGGAGTCCCGGGCTGGTGGAGAAAGCCGGCACCCGGGGCGGGGCCTGCAGGGTGACCATAGTGGGCAGCGAGCTGGAAGAGTCACACATTGCGATGCGTGCAGAGCAGCGAGGGACGACGAGTGCAGACTCTGGTGAACAAGTGCATACTCCGGTGCCGCCAGAGCTGAATTTATACCCAAAGAAAGCGGCGGAGGGCGCTGGCTGAGGAATTCCGCCTCTCGCCGCAAGTAAGCGATTGGCTAGAGGGCGCCGGAAATTCCGAGGAGATTGGGAAGGGTGGATTGAATGAAGGGAGGACTGAGCCACACCTTCTCTCTGTTTGAAGTTCTTTGAAGATCATCTCCTAGGATTTTCCTGGAGGAATACACCCCATTAATCTGGAGATGAACTCTTCATTATAGATAAGTTCCTCGAAAGAAAGAAAGAAAGAGTGAGAGAGAAACAAAGAAAGAAAGAGAGAGAACGAGAGAGAACGAGAGAGAACGAGAAAGAGAGAGAGAAAGAGAGAAAGAAAGAGAGAAAAAGAAAGACGGAAAGAAAGAAAGAAAGAAAGAAAGAAAGAAAGAAAGAAAGAAAGAAAGAAAGAAAAAGAAAGAAAGAAAAAGAAAGAAAGAAAGAAATGAGTCATGAGGTCAGCCCCAAAGTTGATTGGGGTTTGCCCCGACATGAGCAGACCAATGAGATGTAGGGGATCAAAAGCCCCCCCAAACCCAATCAGGTTTGCACAAATGAGCTAATCAATAAGGAAGAGCAACTTCTCCCTGGGCTTACCTCACCTCCCTTGCCCCTCCCTTGACTCATAGTACAGAGGTGGTGAATTCTTTTCAGATTCCCGTGTTTCTCATCGATCCCGTGTCTGGAATCCTTTCAGCTCCCTTGACCCTCATGCATTCCATGTCCCTGACTTCCATCTTTTCTCTCCTCTAATAAAAGTCTGCCTGAATCCTCTATGCTTGTTCTGGTTTTAGTCTCGACTCCGGAACACAAGAATCTGAGGCAGGATTAGAGCAGCTATGTTGGAATGGGTTTCTAAGGTCTTTGAAGGACTATGGAATTCCTGAAGGCCATCCCCCACTGCTGGGATCACACCTAAGAAAGTCCAAAATGGCCAGGTTGAGCATCTCATGAGAACCTTGGGTTTATTTTGTGTGTGTGTGTTCTTGGATATAAATATTGATTCTGGGTGATGTTAACATTCTGTTCATAAAGAATTCTGTGTGGCTGGAGAGATGGCTCAGGGGCTAAGCCTCTCCCTGGCAAGCAGAGGGTCCTGAGTTCGGATCCTAGATCCCACGTACAAACACCAGGCAGAAGCAGGGGCGGCCTGCGCTTCTGGTCCTGGTGGGTGGAGCCTGTGAATCCTGGGCAGAGCAAAAAAAGAGGTAGAAGCAGTCCAGGATGATTCCGAAATTTACCCTTGGTTCTACACATACACATACATATCCATAACCACACACACACACACACACACACACACACACACACACACACTTGAATAAATTAAAAAAAAAAAAGAATGAATGTACCATATTTCTCCCATACCATATTAGACTGATGTGTTGTTTGGCCGAGAGAAGTGCAGATTGCTGGCTTCTGCGGAAGATGTGGACATTTAAATGCATGCAGTTTTCAGAAGTCTGGAAAGCTGTCTCAGAATAGCAAGTAGGGCTTTTGGCTGACTCCAGTCCTGCCCTCCTCCATCCAGCTTCTGCTTTCCCATCTCCATCGTTCGCATGTCACTTTGTCACTTCTAGTCGGTTGTAATTTAGGAAGACGCCATCTTGGACTCTGTCTTATTTCTCCAGGAGGCTGGTAGACACTGGAGGAGCCTAAGTCGCCGCAGTCATCTTGGAAGCTGAGAGCTGTCAGGAGAACCTTGGGTTTAACATGCAAATATGAAGCCTCTTTGTTCCTATGTAAATAGGCAAGGGAGCACAAAATTTTAATGCTCAACTTCCTTTCGAGGCTTTTGTTAACTTTTGATTTAACTAAAATAGTTATGATCAGAGAAGGGACAGGTTGGCCAGTCACTCACAAAGTAACTACTGAGATTTCGTACATGCTTAATGGTAATTTGTTAGGCATTCCTTTGTTTACATGCATGAATGCCTAAATACCCTAGGTTTAGGTTTACTGGAATGAAATACTTTAGCAGTGTTATGACGTCATCCACGTGGATCTGGTTTTAGATGCACCAAAGATGCTAGAGGGAGGACATCATAGATTTCAGAAAATGGCAGAATCCAGACAGCATTTAACAAAAAGTCTGCAGTTTAAGGCCCTAAGAAAGAAAGTTGGTGCTGGAAAGTTAAAATCAGACATGCAATGAAGCAAAGTTTAATAAAGTTTCTCATCCTAAAAGCTTGCCTAAAGTTTAACTCAGTGCCTGACAGAGGGAAAATGCAATGACAGATTTAAGGAGTTAAACCAGGACAAAACAGCAAAACTCCTGGTGTGAAACAGACTAGCTCCATCAGCAAACCAATGCTGGCTCTTCATTTAGATCAGAGGAGCGGTCCTACCCTAAAGACAAGCTAATGCTTAGAGACCTATAGAACTTTCCGTGTCAGGAAACAGTGTCCCCCACATGTGTTCTTTTAAAAAGACTTGTGTCGCTTTGCTTTTAGGAACCCAGAAGGGAGAGAACTAATTTAGATGGTTCTGTCCAAAGAATCAGACAGTTCACATTTCTTTTGGACGGGTTTTAAACTGTGACCTGGGAGATTTACAACAGCCAGAGAAAAAAGTTTCTTCCGATATGTAAATTATTTACTTACAGCTCTTGGCTTTTACATCGGGCAAAGAAAATCAATATTCCAGATGAGATAACTGGTCTTCTCTACTAACTCTTGCTTGTACCCACAGTAAGACTACTAAGTTTCTTTGGTTTATCCCTTGTGCCTTTCCAGTAACAACAGCTTAATCCTTGTGTACATCTTGCAGACTTAATTTACCTGTTTTGTGTCTTTAGATGGACCTTGAAACAATAAAGCCATCTATAAAAGACCTCTAGACCATCCTAGAATTTTACACACGAGGGCATCAGACTGCTCTTACTTCCTTTGCCCCAACTCAGCAGAAGTAGCCCGAACAGTCCAGGCCCCTTATCCCCAGAATAGTCTGAGTCCTTAAATAATTTTATGGGAAATGAGGCAGGATTAGGGCAGCTATGCTGAGATCCCCCATGCTGGGATTAATCTGGAGGAACACCCCTGTCACGGTTTGAAATGTGTCCCCCACAGTCTCATGTGTTGGCAAGGTCATGGCACCTTCAGAAGCGGAGCTTGCTGGAGGAAGGCAGTCACAAGGGGTGGGCCTTGAGGTGGATTCGTCCCACCCTACCTCCAGGAGGAGTCTGTCTTTGCAGCTCTCAGTCTCCAAGATATCTAGGGTGACGTAGCCTCTTCCAGTTGTGGCCAGCCAGCCATGCGGCCTCTCACCATGAGAGACTGTATCTCCCCTCTGGAATAGTAAGCTGAATAAATCTCCCTTAAATTGATTGACTTTGAGTGTTCTCTCACAGCAATAGTTACAACACCCTTTGCCAATTTCCCCCAACTCTTTGCTTATGAAGGATATGGAAATTAGCTCTCCTGCACAGATAGGCCCCACCTTGAGGTCAAGATCAAGATCAACTGAGTTGAGCCCAAGATCTAAGGGTTTGGGCCCTAACCAATGAAGAAAGCCCTTCTGTAACAGTGACTCTTTACAGTATTGCTGTGAGAAAGCACCCACGTCAAACAGCTTATTGGAGAAAGGGAGATTTATTCAATTTACAGTTCCAGAGGAGAAATACATACAGTCTTTCAAGGCAGCCGAAGCACCATGGTTGGTTGAAGCTGGCCGGCAGGCTAGGTCACAGCAGACCTCCACATGGCTGGCACGTTCCTGGAGCATCTCTCCTCTTCCACTCTGTATTCTGCTCTGTGGCTTTGATGTGGTCCATTACTGGGAGGTTCCTATGAGATCTAAGGAGGTTCTGATGCCATCCAGAGCTGGTCTAATCTCTTCAGGTGGTCTCAGCTGATCTTTCCAGGTGTGGTCTCAGGTGATCTTAGTTATACCAGCTATGTCAAGTTGACACCCAGGATTAACTGTCAGACTTACTTTCCCGGGCTTACCTAAGAGTCCATGAGTTCCCTCGGGCGTCCTAGCCCCTCATAGCGCGCCACGTCTGGAGTCCATGAGTTCCATCCTTTCTCCCCTCTAATAAACTCTACCTCAATCCTCTACACACGTTCTGGTTTCAATCTTGGACTCCGCACACAAGAACCCTGCAACAAGGGACAGTGGTTCCCACAACACCACGGCATCCTTGTACCTACCCACCCCTCTTCCTCTAAGAAACAATTTTAAAAAAGAAGAGTAGTATAAGAGGAAAACTGACTGGAATGAGAAACATGTCCTGGAGTGGAAGAGGTTGCTGCAGGGGCAGGAACTGCTGCAAGGCTATGAAGAAGGTAATACCCTAAAAGGGGCACTGAGAAAAATGCAGGGTTACTTCTGATTTTAGGAAAGAGCACAGACTCCTGAGGTCTGGGGCGATGGCACACATAGCATCTATCTTCTTTTATTTTTATTTTACTTGTTTGTGAGAGAGGGAGAGAGAGAGAAAAGCATGCACATGGGAGGAGGTCAGAGGGCAACCCTAGGAAGCCAGTTTCTTCTTCCACCGTGCAGGCTTCTGGAGACGGAAATCAGGTCATCAGGTCTATAAGCAGACGCCTTCTCTGTTGAGCCATCTTGCTCCTGAGCTTTCTGAAACATGAATATGCTCCTTCGAGCCTCTCAGAGAAATGCACAGTGTCTTCAGAAAGGTCGGAACAATGTCCTGGAGTCCAAACCTAGGGCCTCATGCATCCTAGACAAGTGTGGTACCGATGAGCTGTGTCTAGAGCGGAACGATTCCTAGACAGTAGGCAAGGAACGCAGAGGGACGCTCTGGACTCAAGAGTAAGTGAGAAGTCCCACGCTTGGCTAGAAACATGTTTGGTTGTACAGACTGTTGCTTCTGCCTGCACTTTGCATCCTGTGCTCCCTGTCTCCACCCAGGAGACTTCATTGCACACTTCTTTTTTTTTTTTTAATGTTTTTTATTATTATTTATTCAACTGTGTGCATGTGCGTGTGGATGTGCGCGCGCGTGCGTACGTGTGTGTGTGTGTGTGTGTGTGTGTGTGTGTGTGTGTGTGTGTGTGTGTAGAACCACGGACAAATTCGTGAACCATCATGGACGCCTCCACCTCCTTCTGTCCTGGGATTCACAGGCTCCGCCCTACCAGGACCAGAAGCGCAGGCCGCCCCCGCTTCCGCCTGGCGTCTATACGTGGGATCTGGGATCCGAACTCAGGACCTTCTGCCTGCAAGGCAGAGGCTTAACCCCTGAGCCACCTCTCCAGCCCCTACACACTTCTTTTCAGAAGGCATGAACACATGCCTCCTCTACCAAACTAGATGCATCTTTGTCTCACATGACCTTTCACCCTGTCCTCACCCTCATGTTCACGCTGGAGCTGAACCTACATAGGTGCTCACACATTCATTTCAAAGCAACTCACATGCTAGTGACCTATACACCTAGGTGGCTGCTCACCTGTGGACAGACCTTCCACACACAGACATGAGAGTGGAGAGCAGTCAGTAAGCGAGGTTGCCACGCCGCGGCATGGCCAACCGCTAAGTGGAGAAAACTGCAGGTGTAGCATTGGAGAACTGCATCCTGGCGATTGGATGCGGGGTGCAATTCTAAGAAAAGAGACTGGGGGATCTGGCTAGCCTTCCCCCCTCCCCCCAAGAGGGTATCGTCGCTTATAAAGAAACATACAGACGACTGCTGACAGTAATGACAGTTTATTTGTGCTCACAGAACATACTGGGTGACCCCGACCCCACAGTCACACCGGAGGACAACGTGGTGAGATCCAAGGCCACCGACCGGATTCGAAGGCCTGCCTTCCAACAGACCAGAGCTGAGATGCTGGAAAACCGAATGTTACACCTGACTCCCACCCAGATCCCGCGATCTGCTTTGCCAGTCACTTTTTAATAAATAACAGGACACCAGTGTTACAGCGCGGGGCACATCTCCCGCCCTTGCATAAATTAAAAATAAATACTCCATCCATTCCTCACTTTGGAGGATATACATAAATACATAAATAAAAATTAGTAGCATAGAGAACGCCTCTGTCCTTCCTCATTGGGCCGAGCCCGGGCATGTGGTACCTCGGTCTCGTCCCGAGCGCTGGCAGCGTCCTGGAGGTAGTGTTCTGAGTTTTCAGTTGCCTGGAAGTCCCAGTTCGGGATACGCTCTTGCGCACCAGCTACGCCTGATGTTTCTTTGGGTTCTCTTTCACACTCCTTGGTGGGAGTGAGGTGGCGCCACGGTTAGAAGGCAGCTGGATGTTGCTGGAGAAAAGCTTTGAGCTCCATGTAGTCCGAGGGATCCAAAGATCAGATTCAAGAGCTCCAGGGTCGGAGGCGCAGGGCTGGGCTCCGAGGACACCATGACCGGGGCTTCTTCCGGGGCCAGAGGTGGCGACATGCCCTCCTCTGCCATCAGGATCTGGCAGAAGATGATGGCTAGTAGGAGGAAGAGGAGCCTTTTGGCAGTCTTCGGTTCCTTGTTTGGCAGTGGGCGCCGGACCTGAGTGGAGACAAAGGCAGGATGGTCAGATAGAGGCTCCGGAGTCCCGCAGTCCCCACCGAGCGCCGGGGTTGCGTGACTCGCGGCTGCCCGCTCTGGGCACACTCACCGTGTGAGGGTACAGGACCCTTCGGCTGCGTTTTCGGTGCCTGCGAAAGACGTTCTGGCGGACGGCGAGGGCTGCTGCTGGCTCTGGAAGAGGATCGAAGGTGAAGATCTCTGGGCCGGAGCCCCGTCGGAGTCCCGGGCTGGTGGAGAAAGCCGGCACCCGGGGCGGGGCCTGCAGGGTGACCATAGTGGGCAGCGAGCTGGAAGAGTCACACATTGCGATGCGTGCAGAGCAGCGAGGGAGGACGAGTGCAGACTCAGGTGAAGGAGTGCATACTCCGGTGCCGCCAGAGCTGAATTTATACCCAAAGAAGGGGGCGGAGGGGGCTGGCTGAGGAACTCCGCCTCTCGCCGCAAGTAAGCGATTGGCTAGAGGGCGCCGGAAATTCCGTGGAGATTGGAAGGGTGGATTGAATGAAGGGAGGACTGAGCCACACCTTCTCTCTGTTTGAAGTTCTTTGAAGATCATCTCCTAGGATTTTCCTGGAGGAATACACCCCATTAATCTGGAGATGAACTCTTCATTATAGATAAGTTCCTCGAAAGAAAGAAAGAAAGAAAGAAAGAAAGAAAGAAAGAAAGAAAGAAAGAAAGAAAGAAAGAAAGAAAGAGCGAGAGAGAACGAGAGAGAAAGAGAGAGAGGGAGAAAGAGAGAGAGAAAGAGAGAAAGAAAGAGAGAAAAAGAAAGAAAGAAAGAAGGAAAGAAAGAAAGAAGGAAAGAAAGAAAGAAAGAAAGAAAAAAAGAAAAAGAAAGAAAGAAAGAAAGAAAGAAAGAAAGAAATGGGTCATGAGGTCAGCCCCAAAGTTGATTGGGGTGAGCCCCGACATGAGCAGACCAATGAGATGTAGGGGATCAAAAGCCCCCCCAAACCCATCAGGTTGCACAAATGAGCTAATCAATAGGAGAGCAACTTCTCCCTGGGCTTACCTCACCTCCTTGCCCTCCCTTGACTCCTCCTACAGAGGTGGTGAATTCTTTCAGATTCCCGTGTTTCTCATCGATCCGTGTCTGGAATCCTTTCAGCTCCCTTGACCCTCATGGCATTCCATGTCCCTGACTTCCATCTTTTCTCTCCTCTAATAAAAAATCTGCCTGAATCCTCTATGCTTGTTCTGGTTTTAGTCTCGACTCCGGAACACAAGAATCTGAGGCAGGATTAGAGCAGCTACGTTGGAATGGGTTTCTAAGGTCTTTGAAGGACTATGGAATTCCTGATGGCCATCCCCCACTGCTGGGATCACACCTAAGAAAGTCCAAAATGGCCAGGTTGAGCATCTCATGAGAACCTTGGGTTTATTTTGTGTGTGTGTGTTCTTGGATATAAATATTGATGCTGGGTGATGTTAACATTTTGTTCATAAAAGAATTCTGTGTGGCTGGAGAGATGGCTCAGGGGCTAAGCCTCTCCCTGGCAAGCAGAGGGTCCTGAGTTCGGATCCTAGATCCCACGTACAAACACAGGCAGAAGCAGGGCGGCCTGCGCTTCTGGTCCTGGTGGTGGAGCCTGTGAATCCTGGGCAGAGCAAAAAAAGAGGTAGAAGCAGTCCAGGATGATTCCGGAATTTACCCTTGGTTCTACACATACACACACATATACCCATACACCCATCCCTTCCCCCCCAATTGAATAAATTAAAAAAAAAAGAATGAATGTACCATATTTTCTCCCACACCATATTAGACTGATGTGTTGTTTGGCCAAGAGAAGTGCAGATTGCTGGCTTCTGCGGAAAATGTGGACATTTAAATGCATGCAGTTTTCAGAAGTCTGGAAAGCTGTCTCAGAATAGCAAGTAGGGCTTTTGGCTGACTCCAGTCCTGCCCTCCTCCATCCAGCTTCTGCTTTCCCATCTCCATCGTTCGCATGTCACTTTGTCACTTCTAGTCGGTTGTAATTTAGGAAGACGCCATCTTGGACTCTGTCTTATTTCTCCAGGAGGCTGGTAGACACTGGAGGAGCCTAAGTCGCCGCAGTCATCTTGGAAGCTGAGAGCTGTCAGGAGAACCTTGGGTTTAACATGCAAATATGAAGCCTCTTTGTTCCTATGTAAATAGGCAAGGGAGCACAAAATTTTAATGCTCAACTTCCTTTCGAGGCTTTTGTTAACTTTTGATTTAACTAAAATAGTTATGATCAGAGAAGGGACAGGTTGGCCAGTCACTCACAAAGTAACTACTGAGATTTCGTACATGCTTAATGGTAATTTGTTAGGCATTCCTTTGTTTACATGCATGAATGCCTAAATACCCTAGGTTTAGGTTTACTGGAATGAAATACTTTAGCAGTGTTATGACGTCATCCACGTGGATCTGGTTTTAGATGCACCAAAGATGCTAGAGGGAGGACATCATAGATTTCAGAAAATGGCAGAATCCAGACAGCATTTAACAAAAGTCTGCAGTTTAAGGCCCTAAGAAAGAAAGTTGGTGCTGGAAAGTTAAAATCAGACATGCAATGAAGCAAAGTTTAATAAAGTTTCTCATCCTAAAAGCTTGCCTAAAGTTTAACTCAGTGCCTGACAGAGGGAAAATGCAATGACAGATTTAAGGAGTTAAACCAGGACAAAACAGCAAAACTCCTGGTGTGAAACAGACTAGCTCCATCAGCAAACCAATGCTGGCTCTTCATTTAGATCAGAGAGCGGTCCCTACCCTAAAGACAAGCTAATGCTTAGAGACCTATAGAACTTTCCGTGTCAGGAAACAGTGTCCCCCACATGTGTTCTTTTAAAAAGACTTGTGTCGCTTTGCTTTTAGGAACCCAGAAGGGAGAGAACTATTTAGATGGTTCTGTCCAAAGAATCAGACAGTTCACATTTCTTTTGGACGGGTTTAAACTGTGACCTGGAGATTTACAACAGCCAGAGAAAAAGTTTCTTCCGATATGTAAATTATTTACTTACAGCTCTTGGCTTTTACATCGGACAAAGAAAATCAATATTCCAGATGAGATAACTGGTCCTTCTCTACTAACTCTTGCTTGTACCCACAGTAGACTACTAAGTTTCTTTGGTTTATCCCTTGTGCCTTTCCGTAACAACAGCTTAATCCTTGTGTACATCTTGCAGACTTAATTTACCTGTTTTGTGTCTTTAGATGGACCTTGAAACAATAAAGCCATCTATAAAAGACCTCTAGACCATCCTAGAATTTTACACACGAGGGCATCAGACTGCTCTTACTTCCTTTGCCCCAACTCAGCAGAAGTAGCCCGAACAGTCCAGGCCCCTTATCCCCAGAATAGTCTGAGTCCTTAAATAATTTTATGGGAAATGAGGCAGGATTAGGGCAGCTATGCTGAGATCCCCCATGCTGGGATTAATCTGGAGGAACACCCCTGTCACGGTTTGAAATGTGTCCCCCACAGTCTCATGTGTTGGCAAGGTCATGGCACCTTCAGAAGCGGAGCTTGCTGGAGGAAGGCAGTCACAAGGGGTGGGCCTTGAGGTGGATTCGTCCCACCCTACCTCCAGGAGGAGTCTGTCTTTGCAGCTCTCAGTCTCCAAGATATCTAGGGTGACGTAGCCTCTTCCAGTTGTGGCCAGCCAGCCATGCGGCCTCTCACCATGAGAGACTGTATCTCCCCTCTGGAATAGTAAGCTGAATAAATCTCCCTTAAATTGATTGACTTTGAGTGTTCTCTCACAGCAATAGTTACAACACCCTTTGCCAATTTCCCCAACTCTTTGCTTATGAAGGATATGGAAATTAGCTCTCCTGCACAGATAGGCCCCACCTTGAGGTCAAGATCAAGATCAACTGAGTTGAGCCCAAGATCTAAGGGTTTGGGCCCTAACCAATGAAGAAAGCCCTTCTGTAACAGTGACTCTTTACAGTATTGCTGTGAGAAAGCACCCACGTCAAACAGCTTATTGGAGAAAGGGAGATTTATTCAATTTACAGTTCCAGAGGAGAAATACATACAGTCTTTCAAGGCAGCCGAAGCACCATGGTTGGTTGAAGCTGGCCGGCAGGCTAGGTCACAGCAGACCTCCACATGGCTGGCACGTTCCTGGAGCATCTCTCCTCTTCCACTCTGTAATTCTGCTCTGTGGCTTTGATGTGGTCCATTACTGGGAGGTTTCCTATGAGATCTAAGGAGGTTCTGATGCCATCCAGAGCTGGTCTAATCTCTTCAGGTGGTCTCAGCTGATCTTTCCAGGTGTGGTCTCAGGTGATCTTAGTTATACCAGCTATGTCAAGTTGACACCCAGGATTAACTGTCAGACTTACTTTCCCGGGCTTACCTAAGAGTCCATGAGTTCCCTCGGGCGTCCTAGCCCCTCATAGCGCGCCACGTCTGGAGTCCATGAGTTCCATCCTTTCTCCCCTCTAATAAACTCTACCTCAATCCTCTACACACGTTCTGGTTTCAATCTTGGACTCCGCACACAAGAACCCTGCAACAAGGGACAGTGGTTCCCACAACACCACGGCATCCTTGTACCTACCCACCCCTCTTCCTCTAAGAACAATTTTAAAAAAGAAGAGTAGTATAAGAGGAAAACTGACTGGAATGAGAAACATGTCCTGGAGTGGAAGAGGTTGCTGCAGGGGCAGGAACTGCTGCAAGGCTATGAAGAAGGTAATACCCTAAAAGGGGCACTGAGAAAAATGCAGGGTTACTTCTGATTTTAGGAAAGAGCACAGACTCCTGAGGTCTGGGGCGATGGCACACATAGCATCTATCTTCTTTTATTTTTATTTTACTTGTTTGTGAGAGAGGGAGAGAGAGAGAAAGCATGCACATGGGAGGAGGTCAGAGGGCAACCCTAGGAAGCCAGTTTTCTTCTTCCACCGTGCAGGCTTCTGGAGACGGAAATCAGGTCATCAGGTCTATAAGCAGACGCCTTCCTCTGTTGAGCCATCTTGCTCCTGAGCTTTCTGAAACATGAATATGCTCCTTCGAGCCTCTCAGAGAAATGCACAGTGTCTTCAGAAAGGTCGGAACAATGTCCTGGAGTCCAAACCTAGGGCCTCATGCATCCTAGACAAGTGTGTACCGATGAGCTTGTCTAGAGCGGAACGATTCCTAGACAGTAGGCAAGGAACGCAGAGGGACGCTCTGGACTCAAGAGTAAGTGAGAAGTCCCACGCTTGGCTAGAAACATGTTTGGTTGTACAGACTGTTGCTTCTGCCTGCACTTTGCACCTGTGCTCCCTGTCTCCACCCAGGAGACTTCATTGCACACTTCTTTTTTTTTTTTTTAATGTTTTTTATTATTATTTATTCAACTGTGTGCATGTGCGTGTGGATGTGCGCGCGCGTGCGTACGTGTGTGTGTGTGTGTGTGTGTGTGTGTGTGTGTGTGTGTGTGTGTAGAACCACGGACAAAATTCGTGAACCATCATGGACGCCTCCACCTCCTTCTGTCCTGGGATTCACAGGCTCCGCCCTACCAGGACCAGAAGCGCAGGCCGCCCCCGCTTCCGCCTGGCGTCTATACGTGGGATCTGGGATCCGAACTCAGGACCTTCTGCCTGCAAGGCAGAGGCTTAACCCCTGAGCCACCTCTCCAGCCCCTACACACTTCTTTTCAGAAGGCATGAACACATGCCTCCTCTACCAAACTAGATGCATCTTTGTCTCACATGACCTTTCACCCTGTCCTCACCCTCATGTTCACGCTGGAGCTGAACCTACATAGGTGCTCACACATTCATTTCAAAGCAACTCACATGCTAGTGACCTATACACCTAGGTGGCTGCTCACCTGTGGACAGACCTTCCACACACAGACATGAGAGTGGAGAGCAGTCAGTAAGCGAGGTTGCCACGCCGCGGCATGGCCAACCGCTAAGTGGAGAAAACTGCAGGTGTAGCATTGGAGAACTGCATCCTGGCGATTGGATGCGGGGTGCAATTCTAAGAAAAGAGACTGGGGGATCTGGCTAGCCTTCCCCCCTCCCCCCAAGAGGGTATCGTCGCTTATAAGAAACATACAGACGACTGCTGACAGTAATGACAGTTTATTTGTGCTCACAGAACATACTGGGTGACCCCGACCCCACAGTCACACCGGAGGACAACGTGGTGAGATCCAAGGCCACCGACCGGATTCGAAGGCCTGCCTTCCAACAGACCAGAGCTGAGATGCTGGAAAACCGAATGTTACACCTGACTCCCACCCAGATCCCGCGATCTGCTTTGCCAGTCACTTTTTAATAAATAACAGGACACCAGTGTTACAGCGCGGGGCACATCTCCCGCCCTTGCATAAATTAAAAATAATACTCCATCCATTCCTCACTTTGGAGGATATACATAAATACATAAATAAAATTAGTAGCATAGAGAACGCCTCTGTCCTTCCTCATTGGGCCGAGCCCGGGCATGTGGTACCTCGGTCTCGTCCCGAGCGCTGGCAGCGTCCTGGAGGTAGTGTTCTGAGTTTTCAGTTGCCTGGAAGTCCCAGTTCGGGATACGCTCTTGCGCACCAGCTACGCCTGATGTTTCTTTGGGTTCTCTTCACACTCCTTGGTGGGAGTGAGGTGGCGCCACGGTTAGAAGGCAGCTGGATGTTGCTGGAGAAAAGCTTTGAGCTCCATGTAGTCCGAGGGATCCGAGGTCAGATTCAAGAGCTCCAGGGTCGGAGGCGCAGGGCTGGGCTCCGAGGACACCATGACCGGGGCTTCTTCCGGGGCCAGAGGTGGCGACATGCCCTCCTCTGCCATCAGGATCTGGCAGAAGATGACGGCTAGTAGGAGGAAGAGGAGCCTTTTGGCAGTGTTCGGTTCCTTGTTTGGCAGTGGGCGCCGGACCTGAGTGGAGACAAGGGCAGGATGGTCAGATAGAGGATCCGGAGTCCCGCAGTCCCCACCGAGCGCCGGGGTTGCGTGACTCGCGGCTGCCCGCTCTGGGCACACTCACCGTGTGAGGATACAGGACCCTTCGGCTGCGTTTTCGGTGCCCGCGAAAGACGTTCTGGCGGACGGCGAGGGCTGCTGCTGGCTCTGGAAGAGGATCGAAGGTGAAGATCTCTGGGCCGGAGCCCCGTCGGAGTCCCGGGCTGGTGGAGAAAGCCGGCACCCGGGGCGGGGCCTGCAGGGTGACCATAGTGGGCAGCGAGCTGGAAGAGTCACACATTGCGATGCGTGCAGAGCAGCGAGGGAGGACGAGTGCAGACTCAGGTGAAGGAGTGCATACTCCGGTGCCGCCAGAGCTGAATTTATACCCAAAGAAGGGGGCGGAGGGGGCTGGCTGAGGAATTCCGCCTCTCGCCTCAAGTAAGCGATTGGCTAGAGGGCGCCGGAAATTCCGTGGAGATTGGGAAGGGTGGATTGAATGAAGGGAGGACTGAGCCACACCTTCTCTCTGTTTGAAGTTCTTTGAAGATCATCTCGTAGGATTTTCCTGGAGGAATACACCCCATTAATCTGGAGATGAACTCTTCATTATAGATAAGTTCCTCGAAAGAAAGAAAAAGAAAGAAAGAAAGAAAGAAAGAAAGAAAGAAAGAAAGAAAGAAAGAAAGAAAGAAAGAAAGAGCGAGAGAGAAAGAAAGAAAGAAAGAGAGAGAGAGAACGAGAGAAAGAGAGAGAGAGAGAAAGAGAGAGAGAAAGAGAGAAAGAAAGAGAGAAAATGAAGAAAGAAAGAAGGAAGGAAAGAAAGAAGAAAGAAAGAAAGAAAGAAAGAAAAAAGAAAAGAAAGAAAGAAAGAAAGAAGAAATGGTTATGAGGTCAGCCCCAAAGTTGATTGGGGTGAGCCCCGACATGAGCAGACCAATGAGATGTAGGGGATCAAAAGCCCCCCCAAACCCAATCAGGTTTGCACAAATGAGCTAATCAATAAGGAAGAGCAACTTCTCCCTGGGCTTACCTCACCTCCCTAGCCCCTCCCTTGACTCCTCGTACAGAGGTGGTGAATTCTTTTCAGATTCCCCTGTTTCTCATCGATCCCCGTGTCTGGAATCCTTTCAGCTCCCTTGACCCCTCATGCATTCCATGTCCCTGACTTCCATCTTTTCTCTCCTCTAATAAAAGTCTGCCTGAATCCTCTATGCTTGTTCTGGTTTAGTCTCGACTCCGGAACACAAGAATCTGAGGCAGGATTAGAGCAGCTACTTTGGAATGGGTTTCTAAGGTCTTTGAAGACTATGGAAATTCCTGAAGGCCATCCCCCACTGCTGGGATCACACCTAAGAAAGTCCAAAATGGCCAGGTTGAGCATCTCATGAGAACCTTGGGTTTATTTGTGTGTGTGTGTTCTTGGATATAAATATTGATTCTGGGTGATGTTAACATTCTGTTCATAAAAGAATTCTGTGTGGCTGGAGAGATGGCTCAGGGGCTAAGCCTCTCCCTGGCAAGCAGAGGGTCCTGAGTTCGGATCCTAGATCCCACGTACAAACACCAGGCAGAAGCAGGGGCGGCCTGCGCTTCTGGTCCTGGTGGGTGGAGCCTGTGAATCCTGGGCAGAGCAAAAAAAGAGGTAGAAGCAGTCCAGGATGATTCCGAAATTTACCCTTGGTTCTACACATACACATACATATCCATACCCACACACACACACACACACACACACACACACACACACACACTTGAATAAATTAAAAAAAAAAGAATGAATGTACCATATTTCTCCCATACCATATTAGACTGATGTGTTGTTTGGCCGAGAGAAGTGCAGATTGCTGGCTTCTGCGGAAGATGTGGACATTTAAATGCATGCAGTTTTCAGAAGTCTGGAAAGCTGTCTCAGAATAGCAAGTAGGGCTTTTGGCTGACTCCAGTCCTGCCCTCCTCCATCCAGCTTCTGCTTTCCCATCTCCATCGTTCGCATGTCACTTTGTCACTTCTAGTCGGTTGTAATTTAGGAAGATGCCATCTTGGACTCTGTCTCATTTCTCCAGGAGGGTGGTAGACTCTGGAGGAGCCTAAGTCGCCGCAGTCATCTTGGAAGCTGAGAGCTGTCAGGAGAACCTTGGGTTTAACATGCAAATATGAAGCCTCTTTGTTCCTATGTAAATAGGCAAGGGAGCACAAAATTTTAATGCTCAACTTCCTTTCGAGGCTTTTGTTAACTTTTGATTTAACTAAAATAGTTATGATCAGAGAAGGGACAGGTTGGCCAGTCGCTCACAAATAACTACTGAGATTTCGTACATGCTTAATGGTAATTTGTTAGGCATTCCTTTGTTTACATGCATGAATGCCTAAATACCCTAGGTTTAGGTTTACTGGAATGAAATACTTTAGCAGTGTTATGACGTCATCCACGTGGATCTGGTTTTAGATGCACCAAAGATGCTAGAGGGAGGACATCATAGATTTCAGAAAATGGCAGAATCCAGACAGCATTTAACAAAAAGCCTGCAGTTTAAGTCCCTAAGAAAGAAGTTGGTGCTGGAAAGTTAAAATCAGACATGTAATGAAGCAAAGTTTAATAAAGTTTCTCATCCTAAAAGCTTGCCTAAAGTTTAACTCAGTGCCTGACAGAGGGAAAATGCAATGACAGATTTAAGGAGTTAAACCAGGACAAAACAGCAAAACTCCTGGTGTGAAACAGACTAGCTCCATCAGCAAACCAATGCTGGCTCTTCATTTAGATCAGAGGAGCGGTCCTACCCTAAAGACAAGCTAATGCTTAGAGACCTATAGAACTTTCCGTGTCAGGAAACAGTGTCCCCCCACATGTGTTCTTTTAAAAAGACTTGTGTCGCTTTGCTTTTAGGAACCCAGAAGGGAGAGAACTAATTTAGATGGTTCTGTCCAAAGAATCAGACAGTTCACATTTCTTTTGGCCGGTTTTTAAACTGTGACCTGGGAGATTTACAACAGCCAGAGAAAAAAGTTTCTTCCGATATGTAAATTATTTACTTACAGCTCTTGGCTTTTACATCGGACAAAGAAAATGAATATTCCACATGAGATAACTGGTCTTCTCTACTAACTCTTGCTTGTACCCACAGTAAGACTACTAAGTTTCTTTGGTTTATCCCTTGTGCCTTTCCAGTAACAACAGCTTAATCCTTGTGTACATCTTGCAGACTTAATTTACCTGTTTTGTGTCTTTAGATGGACCTTGAAACAATAAAGCCATCTATAAAAGACCTCTAGACCATCCTAGAATTTACACACGAGGGCATCAGACTGCTCTTACTTCCTTTGCCCCAACTCAGCAGAAAGTAGCCCGAACAGTCCAGGCCCCTTATCCCCCGAATAGTCTGAGTCCTTAAATAATTTTATGGGAAATGAGGCAGATTAGGGCAGCTATGCGGGGATCCCCCATGCTGGGATTAATCTGGAGGAACACCCCTGTCATGGTTTGAAATGTGTCCCCCACAGTCCTCATGTGTTTGGCAAGGTCATGGCACCTTCAGAAGCGGAGCCTTGCTGGAGGAAGGCAGTCACAAGGGGTGGGCCTTGAGGTGATTCGTCCCACCCTACCTCCAGGAGGAGTCTGTCTTTGCAGCTCTCAGTCTCCAGATATCTAGGGTGACGTAGCCTCTTCCAGTTGTGGCCAGCCAGCCATGGCGGCCTCTCACCATGAGAGACTGTATCTCCCCTCTGGAATAGTAAGCTGAATAAATCTCCCTTAAATTGATTGACTTTGAGGTGTTCTCTCAGCAGCAATAGTTACAACACCCTTTGCCAATTTCCCCCAACTCTTTGCTTATGAAGGATATGGAAATAGCTCTCCTGCACAGATAGGCCCCACCTTGAGGTCAGATCAAGATCAACTGAGTTGAGCCCAAGATCTAAGGGTTTGGGCCCTAACCAATGAAGAAAGCCCTTCTGTAACAGTGACTCTTACAGTATTGCTGTGAGAAGCACCCACGTCAAACAGCTTATTGGAGAAAGGGAGATTTATTCAATTTACAGTTCCAGAGGAGAAATACATACAGTCTTTCAAGGCAGCCGAAGCACCATGGTTGGTTGAAGCTGGCCGGCAGGCTAGGTCACAGCAGACCTCCACATGGCTGGCACGTTCCTGGAGCATCTCTCCTCTTCCACTCTGTATTCTGCTCTGTGGCTTTGATGTGGTCCATTACTGGGAGGTTCCTATGAGATCTAAGGGAGTTCTGATGCCATCCAGAGCTGGTCTAATCTCTTCAGGTGGTCTCAGCTGATCTTTCCAGGTGTGGTCTCAGGTGATCTTAGTTATACCAGCTATGTCAAGTTGACACCCAGGATTAACTGTCAGACCTACTTTCCCGGGCTTACCTAAGAGTCCATGAGTTCCCTCGGGCGTCCTAGCCCCTCATAGCGCTCCACGTCTGGAGTCCATGAGTTCCATCCTTTCTCCCCTAATAAACTCTACCTCAATCCTCTACACACGTTCTGGTTTCAATCTTGGACTCCGCACACAAGAACCCTGCAACAAGGGACAGTGGTTCCCACAACACCACGGCATCCTTGTACCTACCCACCCCTCTTCCTCTAAGAAACAATTTTAAAAAGAAGAGTATAAGAGGAAAACTGACTGGAATGAGAAACATGTCCTGGAGTGGAAGAGGTTGCTGCAGGGGCAGGAACTGCTGCAAGGCTATGAAGAAGGTAATACCCTAAAAGGGGCACTGAGAAAAATGCAGGGTTACTTCTGATTTTAGGAAGAGCAGACTCCTGAGGTCTGAGGGCGATGGCACACATAGCATCTATCTTCTTTTATTTTTATTTTACTTGTTTGTGAGAGAGGGAGAGAGAGAGAAAAGCATGCACACGGGAGGAGTCAGAGGGCAACCCTAGGAAGCCAGTTTCTTCTTCCCACCGTGCAGGCTTCTGGAGACGGAAATCAGGTCATCAGGTTATAAGCAGACGCCTTCTCTGTTGAGCCATCTTGCTCCTGAGCTTTGAAACATGAATATGCTCCTTCGAGCCTCAGAGAAATGCACAGTGTCTTCAGAAATGTCGGAACATGTCCTTGAGTCCAAACCTAAGGCCTCATGCATCCTAGACAAGTGTCCTACCATGACCTGTGTCCAAGGCGAACGGTTCCTAGACTAGGCAAGGAACGCAGAGGGACGCTCTGCACTCAAGGGTAAGTGAGAAGTCCCCCACTTGACTAGAAACATGTTTTGTTGTACAGACTGTTGCTTCTGCCTGCACTTTGCACCCTGTGCTCCCTGTCTCCCCAGGCGAAGACTTCATTACACACTTCTTTTCAGAAGGCATGAACACATGCCTTCTCTACCAAACTAGATGCATCTGTGTCTCATATGACCTTTCACCCTGTCCTCACCCTCATGTTCACGCTGGAGCTGAACCTACATAGGTGCTCACACATTCATTTCAAAGCAACTCACATGCTAGTGACCTATACACCTAGGTGGCTGCTCACCTGTGGACAGACCTTCCACACAGACATGAGAGTGGAGAGCATCAGTAAGCGAGGTTGCCACGCCGCGGCATGGCCAACCGCTAAGTGGAGAAAACTGCAGGTGTAGCGTTGGAGAACTGCAACCTGGCGATTGGATGCGGGGTGCAATTCTAAGAAAAGAGACTGGGGGATCTGGCTAGCCTTCCCCCCTCCCCCAAGAGGGAATCGTCGCTTGTAAAGAACATACAGACGACTGCTGACAGTAATGACAGTTTATTTGTGTTCACAGAACATACTGGGTGACCCCGACCCCACAGTCACACCGGAGGACAACGTGGTGAGATCCAAGGCCACCGACCGGATTCGAAGGCCTGCCTTCCAACAGACCAGAGCTGAGATGCTGGAAAACCGAATGTTACATCTGACTCCCACCCAGATCCGGCAATCTGCTTTGCCAGTCACTTTTTAATAAATAACAGGACACCAGTGTTACAGCGCGGGGCACATCTCCCGCCCTTGCATAAATTAAAAATAAATACTCCATCCATTCCTCACTTTGGAGGATATACATAAATACATAAATACATAAATAAAAATTAGTAGCATAGAGAACGCCTCTGTCCTTCCTCATTGGGCCGAGCCCGGGCATGTGGTACCTCGGTCTCGTCCCGAGCGCTGGCAGCGTCCTGGCGGTAGTGTTCTGAGTTTTTGAGTGCCTGGAAGTCCCAGTTCGGGATAGGCTCTTGCGCACCAGCTACGCCTGATGTTTCTTTGGTTCTCTTTCACACTCCTTGGTGGGAGTGAGGTGGCGCCACGGTTAGAAGGCAGCTGGATGTTGCTGGAGAAAAGCTTTGAGCTCCACGTAGTCCGAGGGATCCGAAGATCAGATTCAAGAGCTCCAGGGTCGGAGGCGCAGGGCTGGGCTCCGAGGACACCATGACCGGGGCTTCTTTCCGGGGCCAGAGGTGGGCGACATGCCTCCTCCCATCAGGATCTGGCAGAAGATGATGGCTAGTAGGAGGAAGAAGGAGCCTTTTGGCAGTCTGCGGTTCCTTGTTGGCAGTGGGCGCCGGAACCTGAGTGGAGACAAGGGCAGGATGGTCATAGAGGCTCCGGAGTCCCGCAGTCCCCACTGAGCGCCGGGGTTGCGGCGACTCACGGGTGCCCGCTCTGGGCACACTCACCGTGTGAGGGTAGGACCCTTCGGCTGCGTTTTCGGTGCCCGCGAAGACGTTTTGGCGGACGGCGAGGGCTGCTGCGGCTCTGGGAGAGGATCGAAGGTGAAGATCTCTGGGCCGGAGCCCCGTCGGAGTCCCGGGCTGATGGAGAAAGCCGGCAACCCGGGGCGGGGCCTGCAGGGTGACCATAGTGGGCAGCGAGCTGGAAGAGGCACACATTGCGATGCGTGCAGAGCAGCGAGGGAGGACGAGTGCAGACTCAGGTGAAGGAGTGCATACTCCGGTGCCGCCAGAGCTGAATTTATACCCAAGAAGGGGGCGGAGGGGGGGGCTGGCTGAGGAACTCCGCCTCTCGCCCAAGTAAGCGATTGGCTAGAGGGCGCTGGAAATTCCGCGGAGATAGGGAAGGGTGGATTGAATGAAGGGAGGACTGAGCCACCCTTCTCTTTTTGACGTTCTTGAAGATTATCTCCTAGGATTTCCTAGAAGAAAGAAAGAAAGAAAGAGAGAAAGAAAAAGAGAGAAAGAGAAAGAGATAAGTGAGAAGAAAGAGTGAAAGAGAGAAAGAAGAGAGAAAGAGAGAAAGAGAGAAAGAAAGAGAGAAAGTAGAGGAAAGAAAGAAAGAAGGAAAGAAAGAAAGAAGAAAGAAAAAAGAAAGAAGAAAGAGAAAGAAAGAAAAGAGACAAAGAAATGGGTCATGAGGTCAGCCCCAAAGTTGATTGGGGTGAGCCCGGACATGAGCAGACCAATGATATAGGGGATCCAAAGCCCCCCCAAACCCAATCAGGTTTGCACAAATGAGCTAATCAATAAGGAAGAGCAACTTCTCCCTGGCTTACCTCACTCCCTTGCCCCTCCCGTTGACTCCTCGTACAGAGGTGGTGAATTCTTATCACATTCCCGTGTTCTCATCGATCTGTGTCTGGAATCCTTCAGCTCCCTTGACCCATGCATTCCATGTCCCTGACTTCCATCTTTTCTCTCCTCTAATAAAAGTCTGCCTGATCCTCTATGCTTGTTCTGGTTTTAGTCTCGACTCCGGAACACAAGAATCTGATGCAGGATTTGAGCAGCTACGTTGGAATGGGTTTCTAAGGTATTTGAAAGACTGGAATTCCGATGGCCATCCCCCACTGCTGGGATCACACCTAAAAAAGTCCAAATATCCAGGTTGAGCATCCATGAGAACCTTGGGTTTATTGTGTGTGTGTGTTCTTGGATATAAATATTGATTCTGGGTGATGTTAACATTTTTGTTCATAAAAGAATTCTGTGTGGCTGGAGAGATGACTCAGGGGCTAAGCCTCTCCCTGGCAAGCAGAGGTCCTGAGTTCGGATCCTAGATCCCACGTACAACACCAGCGAAGCAGGGGCGGCCTGCGCTTCTGGTCCTGGTGGGTGGAGCCTGTGAATCCTGGGCAGAGCAAAAAAAGAGGTAGAAGCAGTCCAGATGATTCCGGAATTTACCCTTGGTTTCTATACATACCACACATAACCCATACACCCATCCCCTTCCCCCCAATTGAATAATTAAAAAAAAAGAATGATGTACCATATTTCTCCCACACCATATTAGACTGATGTGTTGTTTGGCCAAGAGAAGTGCAATTGCTGGCTTCTGCGGAAAAGTGGACATTTAAATGCATGCAGTTTCAGAAGTCTGGAAAGCTGTCTCAGAATAGCAAGTAGGGCTGTTTGGCTGACTCCAGTCCTGCCCTCCTCCATCCAGCTTCTGCTTTCCCATCTCCATCGTTCGCATGGTCACTTTGTCACTCTAGTCGTCGTTGTGAATTAGGAAGACGCCATCTTGGACTCTGTCTTATTTCTCCAGGAGGCTGGTAGACACTGGAGGAGCCTAAGTCGCCGCAGTCATCTTGGAAGCTGAGAGCTGTCAGGAGAACCTTGGGTTTAACATGCAAATATGAAGCCTCTTTGTTCATGTAAATAGGCAAGGGAGCACAAAATTTTAATGCTCAACTTCCTTTCGAGGCTTTTGTTAACTTTTGATTTAACTAAATAGGTATGTCCAGGAAGGGACAGGTTGGCCGGTCACTCACAAAGTATCTACTGAGATTTCGTACATGCTTAATGGTAATTTGTTAGGCATTCCTTTTTACAATGCAGAATGCCTAAATACCCTAGGTTTAGGCTTAATGGAATGAATATTTTAGCAGTGTTATGACGTCATCCACGTGGATCTGGTTTTAGATGCACCAAAGATCTAGAGGGAGGACATCATAGATTTCAGAAAATGGCAGAATCCAGACAGCATTTAACAAAAACCTGCAGTTTAAGGCCCTAAGAAAGAAAGTTGTGCTGTAGGTTAACATCAGACATGTAATGAAGCAAAGTTTTAATAAAGTTTCTCATCCTAAAAGCTTGCCTAAAGTTTAACTCAGGTGGCCTGACAGAGGGAAAATGCAGACAATGTTGGAGTTCCAGGACAAACACAGAAAACTGCTGGCGTTAAACAACTAGCTCCATCATCAAACCAATGCTGGCTCTTTCATTTAGATCAGAGGAGCGGTCCCTATCCTAAAGACAACTATTGCTTAGATACCTGTGGAACTTTCCGTGTCAGGAAACAGTGTCACCCCACATGTGTCTTTTAAAAAGACGTTGGCGCTTGCTTCGGAACCCAGAAGGGAGCGAACTAATTTAGATGGTTCTGTCCAAAGAATCAGACAGTTCACATTTCTTTTGGACAGGTTTTAAAGTGGCCAGATTTAAACCA